>KZ505885.1:565793-666984 GCA_002844005.1 Limosa lapponica baueri
TTCACTTTTCCTTAATGTGATTTTTCAGGAAGGAATTTTTTTTCAAGTATAAATAAGGAGAACCTATTCAAGGCATTTTTGTTTATTAATAGTCAGATTCTTTCTCTAAAAAAAATAAAAAACAGCCTCCATAACACCTTGATTGCGTTACTACTTCATATTTGCTTGCATAAATAAACCTGAAGTTTTACTGCAAGAGAGGCAGCTATTTTAAAGATGGCAAAATGTCAGCTTTTGGATGGTTGGTTTCATTTAACAGGGCTCCACATGAATTTATGAACTGTTCCATAACGTCTTCTGCCTGCACCAAATGGCAGACTTTAGGCAGAAACCCAATGTATGTTTAGCTAATGTATAACAAACAGAGTATTTACATGGTCAGTGGACCCTATTAGGTATTAAGAATGGTCTCTTTCTAAATTTACTGTTAATTCCCTTCCGCAACAACCTAAATAAAGTGTTAGCTTCTCAGAGAAAGCTAAGAAAATGTGTGCATCTGTATGGACGTGTGCATGGGTCTTTCATTTTAAAACATCTTTAACAAAACTTTTGACAGTTATCTTATTTTCTTTTGCTGCAAGGGTGACAATGTAGTTTAAGATATTGTTTCCTGACTTTAAAGGTGCCTTGTGATTTTTAAGGATATTTCAGCAGCTAAAGAAATTCTACTGCAGACACAGTGTAACAGTTCATTTCTTAAGCAATAAACGGCAAGCAGGGTGGTGCTGAATAAGCATGCTTATATGGAATTTCTCTTTGAAAAGCCCACTAGTTAGGCCCTATAACACTTCAGTTGATATTTCTACAGTGCAAACACGATAGTGGAAATTAAGTTGCCCCAGCAAATTCAGTTTAGGAGAAATTTGTTATGAATAAAATGCTGCTGCTGGCCTTAGAACATTGAATTTATCCACCAAATAATATCTTAGAAATACCACTTCAGAAGAAATCAGCTCTAAATAATTGATAAATTTGGTTTGTTTAGAAACCTTTTGACCCCTGTAATAGAAAGTAAAAACACATTTCAGTTATTAAAGTCACATATATTCCCTCTGGTAGGGGAAGCTTTTAATTTTAAGCTGGTCTCTGTTGGGGCCATTTGATAAAGCTTGGAAAAACCTTTTCAACTGCTGCTGGTGGATTTGGGTCAGCTTCCCTTGGGAAAATGGCAAAAGATAAATTTGTAGCTTTTCATAACACATAAGAAAACTTCAGAGATTTTAAACATCAAGAACTATTGGAACTGAAAGACAGAGTTTCTCTTTTGTTTCTCCCCCTCCTCCTCCTGCTTCTTCTTCTCTTTTCTTTCCAAAAAGAACTTTAAATTCTCTTGTTGTTTTAATTTTTATTTTTTTTGAACCATGGAGGTTAGAATGTTTTGGCCTCTCTAACTGCACTACCAGTGGGCCTTATTAACATAAGATTTATTTTGAGATAGAAACATCATTATGCTGGTTTTGTTTTCAAATGGAGCTATTTCATTCCATTGCTTTCAAAGCCAAGAGCAAAATAAAAAACCCTCTATCACATTTTTTTTTTTAAATACATTTCTTAAACTTTGCTTCAGTCACTGTTACCAGATCTTTATGTCCACTAGCATAAGCTGGTCTCTTTTCATCAGGACAGCTTATGAATGAGGGCACTGATTCTACTGGGGTTGTCAAAACGGACCTAACTTCACCACTCTGCTGTTTCACAAGAGGAAAATGAACAGGGGTGTGGGAGAATAAATGTATTTAAAGCATAGGGGGGGAAAAAAAGGACAGAATAAGAGTCCAAAGTCAAATATTTAAGTAGCCATTTGTGCATAAACCAAATATTTGCAGGCAACAAGGTAGACCATGCTGCCCCCTGAACCTCAGACCTTCAAGCATCCCTGTTGGTATGAAGAGGTTGCTGTTGCTGCTGTTCCACGTCCCTTCAGAAGTTATCTCTGAGAAGTACTACCCAAAATCTTTGTGATACACGTCCATTTCTATACATTCCCCTGAGACTACCAGATTCACTTCACGTAAACTACTGAATGTCCATCATTCAGTAAAAACAACACCTTCTTTTACCTGGGCTGAATGAGAACAAACACCCAAGAACAGAACAGAAGATCTATGTATTCTTTCACAGTCTCTACAACGATTCAGCCTCTCTCCCCTGTTGTCAGTGAGATCAAAGTATGATTCCCTGGGATATATTGGTGAGCATAGACAGACACCGCGGCTGTAGATGGCCCTGGCAAGCTGAGTTCCTGCTCCTGAATTTCATGGCAAATGTTGTGTTGGCATTTTTGAAACTACAGATTATCTGAATTTTTTAAAAACTGAACAACTCCCCGACAATCTCTCTTACACACGATGTGTGAAGAGTGCACAGCAACAAACTGGTAGAAACAAAGTTTTCTTCCTAGCCAACTAGCCTTTCTTGAGCAGCCAGCGATTTCTTTTTGCCGTTTCATGCTTGGTTGCTATTCCCAGTGTAAGAGACTTTGTTGCACAGACTCAGTGGTAAATTATTAAAAGGGTCTCTACTGGGTATCCGTTCATGCAGCCACAAATTATGTGTTCGTGTACCTCTGCCTATTCTTGGCAGGTGCAGTTCCTCTGTGAGTACTTTAGCAATTCAAACACCTGCATTATTTCATTATGTTAGAGCTGTTCTTCAAACAGTTGCACCTACACCCCATTAGCACCCACAGGGGGAGGCCAACCCTTGGTAATTTATGTTGTGAAGGGATTGCCTTCTTGGACAAGAAAGATGCCATGCAGGAAGCTATGCTGTGATTTAACAGCCACTCTGTTCCAGCTTCCCAAATAAACACACTTAGCACATGTCTTCATGGTCGCTTGCTCCACTTGCACGAGTGAACTGGGCCTCTTTGTTCACATAGGAAATGAGTGAGGAGCCACCAATGTGTATTTCATGGTGTTTTCCTTGTGCAGGAATGTCTTGGAAGGATGTGACATTTTGCATTAGAAAATTTCCTCTCTTTTTTTTTTCTTTTTGGGGGGGTGTGTGTGTTTTGTTTTTATTTTGGCATTTATTCCTGTTGATGCTCTTCACCTGATGTCTAATGTTCTGTTTTTACTAAATCAATGTAGGCTGTTCATCGCTTATCTCAGACACAGTATCACAACTCAATACATTCTCTGACACAAAGGCATGCTTTCATTGTTGAAGTGAACTATTCAATGACATCTAATAGTACACTTTGTCCTGCAGTTTTCATCCAGTTGCACTCGATCTCCTGGAAACGTAGGTGACCACCTTATCCATTTTTTTCTTTGACTATGGCCTGATGCTACAGGCACTTCATCTTGGGTTTTTTTCTTTTCTTTTCTCTTTCCTTACGCTTTTTTTTTTTTAAGTTCTTCCCCCATTCTTATTCTGCACTCTCATCCCCCACTTTCTCATCCTGACCTTCTTTGGCATATGCCTGTTGCTCCTGGTGATGCTACAGGCACTTCATCTTGGGTTTTTTTCTTTTCTTTTCTCTTTCCTTACGCTTTTTTTTTTTTAAGTTCTTCCCCCATTCTTATTCTACCCTCTCTTCCACCCGCCTCTTCATAACCTCCAGCATATAGACAACTGCTGGCTGATCCTGCCTTTCTCATACTTCAGTAGGTTGATTCTTCCCACCTACTGCATCACACAAACTACTGCTGGCTAATTCCTCATCCCTAACAATTGCTAGCAGTATCTTCCCACGCATATGCACCAGCACATATTCACCTGCTAGAAGCCTCTTCATGCTTTTCGTCATCTGACACACTGAAATACGGACTGTTTCTGGCCAAAACAATTGGATGGTTACACTGGTTACAGAGGAAGGAGCCAGCATATGCAAAACGCAATCATTACAGTTACCCTGAGTGATTAGCTAGAAGAAAAATCACCACATAAAGAAGAATAACAAAATATTTTTAAGTTTATGTAGAACCTAAACCACGAGTACGAGCTTCTGCAAACTGATTGCCCAATAGCAAAAAATCACAAGTCACAAGGCAGTGGAAATACACTCTTTTTTTGGGGGGGAGGGGCGGGGGGGGGGGGGGGAGAAGAGGAATCTTGCAATTATTTTTGTCAACAAGCAGTTCTTGCTGAATACATGTTGGGACAAAAGCCAATCAAATTTAAATAAGTAATGTCTGACCATAGTGAAATTTGGCAACCATTTTAAAGAATCTTTTTTAAAAAGGTGAAAAGCAATGGAAAGAAAGTGATATTGTTAAGAAGATAAATTGTTGAGCATATTTACATATTTAACGTACTTGATTTTCCAGATTTTCCAGAGCACTTGTCTATTGAGTAACAAAAGAAGAAAACCACAGTAAAATGACAGCTCCAGAATACTGTTAACTATTTTCCACACAAATGCTATTAATTGCAAATGAAAAACACAAAATAGATCTACCTTTTCAGTGCTAGAAGGGGGTAACTCCAGATGAACAGCCACCAGAAGAAGCAAAATTATCCAGAGGATAAAAATGTTGGAGCACCATAATAACAAAATAACCTCTTTGACTCTATGTGAAGAACACCACTGTGTCACTGCAGCGTAAAGCAAGAAATCAGAAATGGTAGCGTTATCCCTCATGCTTCTTTACATAATTAGAAAACAGAATCTGAGATGTCTTATCAAAAATAAAACACCCAAAAATGAAATCAGCAGTAAATACTGTAAAGCAAATGCAAACAAAGCACTGAAACCTCATGAGATCCATGATCATGTCAGCCTAATGTTAGAACAGATTTATTTGAATCAAATGGGAAGGATTACCTCTTGTAATGATTATTTCTTGAGTATTTTTTAAATTGAGCTGTTGAACAACCCATTGATGCAACAATGTAATGACACATTGAAAATCACAGTTTGCTCATCACAGGATTCCAGATGAGTTAATAGCAGATAATTGCACACATTTCACAAGCATCTCATTTCAACAGTTCTCTTTGATATTTCAATTTTAGTGCACCTTGTAAACTCTGGCTATGTACAACCAAGTGTGTTGCGAAAATACTCATTCCAAAGAGAAATGAACTTAAAACAACAAAATTAAAAACAACCCAAAACCCAGTAACCCAATCAAAAAGCCTACATTTTCTAGGTTAAAATGTTTTGATCAGAAAGGCATAAATGTTAGTGTCAAAATCTAACAAGCTCTCTGAATAAAAGATATTTATACCTAAGTTAGTTTCAAAAAATACCTTTAAACTGGAAGCTAGGAAACATGAAAATAAGAATGCCATAATTTATCTGCATTAGCAGCAGAACATTACTTCCAGGAGTTACATCACCAACACCAAGACCATATACCATCACCATCCTCACTGTTTGAATTAGTGGGAGGTGTCCCTGCCCATGGCAGGGAGGTTTGGAACTCGATAATCTTTAAGGTCCCTTCCAACCCAAACCATTCTATGATTTTATGACTCTATGATTCTATGATTACTGGTGAAACATAAGTCCTTAAAGAGCACCCAGGGGGGCAGTGCTACTCTGGACACTGTTACAGATGCAGCCTTCTACACTTCATTGACGTTGACTCCTTGCTGGAAGGAAGATGACAATTCTGGGGCATAATGCATTTTGTCCTAATGTAAACACCTAAACCAAGTGTGGCTTGGTTTACTTCAGTCAATTAAATCTCACTCACACTTGACAGCAATCGCGTCCAACAGAAGTAACATACAAACACATGTGCACATGCTGCGTCATGAATGTGAATTCACTTTGGCAACTGCATTTGCCAAAGGAAAAAGAATTGTTTGGGGAACAAATGAGACCAGATGATTTCAATGATAGTTACTGACGGTAGTCCTAAATGCCACCTGAGACATTTCTATTCATGTGTGCGTCATGAATAAGTGTCACAAGTTGGTAATGTCTTCATTTCAGCTGGTTTCATTACCTACATTTGATTTCCAAAAGAGTGGTGATACAGATCTCATGGCATCCACTGCAATTAGTAAAATTGATTTCTGCCCTGTTTATATCCGCAGAGAGGCTGAGCGATCCTCCGAACAGCATGGCTTCTGAGCCTCTGCCCTGGTGCTAGCGTCTCCGGCTTTATGTCTTTTTAATTGGTAGTAAGAGGTGGGGTAATCATCAGAGCCTCGGTTTATCCATTTAACGCAGCTCCGACACGTGCTGCCAAGCATCGGCATGGCTGGGGCTTTGTAGTACATTCTTAGCCCTTTCTCTGCTGGAAGCAAACAGCAAGTAGGAGGAAGCATGTTCCTATAAGGCTTGGCGCAGTGCTCAATGCCTCCCCACGCTGCAGAAGGCCATCTTATCTGGAAATATTATACAAATGCACTTAGTCATTAGAAACTTGGTTCACATTTTTGTACTAGCAGTAATCTCCCTAGAAAGGGACTGAAGAAGCTAGTCTATTTGTTCAAATATAGATATAAGGACCCTTATACCACACAGATAAAGATTTCTACATTAGGTTAAAAACATTTTAAGGTATGTGGTTGAGACTTTGAACTGCTGCTATTCTGGAGGGAGCAGAAGTGAAGCTAGCGAGAATCACGTCAACTTTACTCATCAGCTGCCAAGTTCCTGAGAGCATATTTCATTTCAGAAGCCCCTGTGACGGTTCAAAAAATCCCAGAATTCCTATGTCATGAGAAGTTCTGAAAGCAAAATATGATTTATCTCTGAATCGGTATGAAACTAAATCCTTGAAATGCCTCTAAATTAGAAATTTATTTTTCACCTAATTCTAGTTATGAAAAACTTCAGTCAAAGCTGAATATGGTCCTCTTCATATGTGTGTGTGGCCCTCTCTAGGATGTGATGATTGTGAATCCTGGATAAAATTGACCTCTGAGCACAGTAAGCAGTATAGATCTGTGTTTCAATGGTGAAGAAGCAAGTTCTAGCTTTTTGTTCCAGAGCAAATATTCTTCCATCAAGTTCTGAGCAGGATCTCTCTGCATAAGAAGTAAAATATAGGAGTGTGCAATGCCTTCAGTGACTGAATTCACAAACCACACTAATGATATGGATTGTGAGGTTATCATGGGTTCTAGGAAGTTCTTTCAAATTCTAAAATCTTGTAACTTTTTAACCAAGGAATGACAAACATGAACTAAGATTGACTGTTATTTCTGAATATAAGAACATATAAGATTCCAGGCTCATAAGCTGCTAGGGAAAAAAGATTACTTGGACTGTAAAATCAAGCATTTAAGAATCAAGTATCAGCATTTTAGTTTATGCGTTAACCTCCTCTTACTCCCTGAATACTGATTTAGACAGGGTCAATTGGAAAACGTAATATGATCATATGAAATACATGTTTGCACCAGAGTGCATTCATGTAAAAGGGGATAAATTAGGATTCAGAGGTACTTCTTAACTCTCAAGTAGTAGCTATTGCAGCCTTAAGAAAGTTAATTTAAAGTTAACTCCACTGTAAATTACTTTAACACTCCTTTTCTTCTTATTTCTGGCATCATAAGTTACGCATGAATCTTGAACCCTCTGTGTTGCAGTACAGGATTCTATTGCTAGAGTTATCAAGAACTTTAACTGTACAGATGGACATTAGCTGAGGAAAGGTGCTTTTGTGTGTGTGTATGAACAAGGAAAACATCTGGAGTCTACAAGGTATCAAGAAGCAGCCTGATCTGGCTTACCTTACTCCTACTCCTTGAGCCAAGGATTTTAGGAAGCGGTTTAGGATGGAAGCTGCTCACTTAGGATGTTTTTATAACACAACAACCTAAGTGGAATAAGACTGCAGACTTGTTCTCTTCTTCACCCGTCTTTCCTTTTCTGGGGGGGGGCTTCAGCTGGTCCAGTGTGTCTCTTGGTGATGGCCAGTATGTGCCAGTATGAGCCTGGTCAGCAGCCTGAAGCCTACCAGTGTTTTCCCAAGAGATAAAAGTAAGAGAATAGTAATGGCAATTTTTGTCACTTTGCATCCTAAGCAGAATATCATGGGACAAAGAGAAGACACTTCTGTGGCCCACAGGGATTTCCTCTGCTGAATATCAAACACCTTCTACAAACAACAGAAATGTGAGAGATTCTCAAAATAAAAGGTCACAGGGATTTTCTATAATGGAAAGGCTTTAGCGACCTGAATACAGGGTGTTGTTACCAGCTGCCCCTACAATGAATCAGGGAAAATCTTGGTGAAGAGCTTCCTCAGTATGTTTTTCTGCAATTCTGTGTAGCCACTAATTTGGGGGATAGTCACTGGAATTGTCCAACTTCGACTCAGGGACTGTGGCGTACCTTTAGTTGCAGCCCTGAAAGCAGAGAAAGGAAATAAGAAAGGAATCAAAGAAGAAAGGGAGATGACCATCATACTTGCGATGGCTCAGTCGCTCTGCACAGGTAGCATCCATGTGTCAGACACAGGGAACAGCATTTGGTTGTGTGCTGGGAAGAGCCCAAGCTCCTTACGAGAAGGGCAGGGGAGGAACACGGCTGGCTAATGATCGCTGACTGCCTGAGGCAGCGAATGGCCTGGCAGCTGCGGAGAGAAAGTGACTCTTCCTCTGCCCACCCCCCACTGGGAAACAAGGCATAAACGTCTATTTGTGGCCAAATTCGGCTTGGAAGAGGATCAAGAATGAGTAAGACTGGAGAGCTAGAAAAGGGCAAGAGGCACTGTGGCCATTCTTGCACCTCATTATGTATCCTCAGAGGTGGGAGCTTCTCCTTTCCAGGGGCGGAAAGCAGCAAGCCCCACAGCTGGACCAGACCATTCCTCACTCCAGAAGTTTGTGTGCTTGAGGGGTTACTAGCACAGGTGGGACTAGAGCGATATCAAGTCATTTCAGCATGCGGAGAACACACTAGGAGCAAGTTCTCTCCTGCCCTTCTCTCTCCCCTAGCCCTGGCTCCTTCTAGCTGTAATCATCCCCATTTGGCCATCTCCATTCTCTTCCCCAATCCACCCATTTCCTTGGGACTCACAAGCTTCACTTCTTCACTCTGGTCAGGTGTAATATTTCTGTAGCCTTTTCTGTTCTGAGCACAGGAAGGCATAGGAAGAGGAAAAGCAGCTGCACCCCATCCATTTTCAGAACAAAGAATTTGACTTTCAGACCTGAAGAAACTGGAGAGGCAGGGTGTGTGACACATTTGTCTGTGCTCAGGACATGTATCATGGTCACAGTGAGAGGTCTGTTGGCTAGCTCTATCACGTGGAAAGACAATGGTAATTAATAGGGACTTTGAATATTCAGGAGTATGAAAGTAACATTGCATTTATATGTGTTCTTCTGTAGATAAAAAAGAAGTGATATTGTTGGGATACATGAGATTTCAAAATTTGACTTCATATTAAGCTTGAAACACCTCTTAAAACACGTTGTGGGTCCAGAAGAACACATCTTTCAGTCTTTGAGAAGTATTTAAAATACTTCAGCAGATGAAGGTAAGAAAACATTCATTTCAGCTAGTCTTTCACTTTGATACATGCCGATGAGTACAGAAATGTGAAAATGAAACAACTTAAGAATGTGTAACTCAAATTACATATGAAAATCGTCCATTCGAAGTGTGGATTTAATCATTTTTGTCTTAGTCAGCTCATTCTTTCAAACACCCGTTTCCCATTCCAGGTTACAATACTTGCACTGTAGTGTAGATTACTATAATTAACAGGTTAAACACATGAAAACAGTTTTTTCCCCTTGATGTGCCTTTGGATCCTTTATTTTGCTAGCAGTTATACAGTAGAGTCACTTCTTACAAAGGAGAAACAACTGCCACAGGGTTTCTTAATGCTGCTAATGTTCTTTTCCTTCCCTCCAATAATAACAGTGAGAAATTATTGTCTGTAAATAAAAAAAAATATAATGGAGAATATATGTTAGGAAAAGTATGTTAAAAGCTGTATGCATATCATCCATTTATATTTACAGAGTAGCCAATGTTATTTTTTATTAAGAAGACACAATGTGAACCTTTCTAACCTTATTTTACAGAGATCTTTTCTGATCCAAAGAAGCCCCTTCAATTAGAATACAATTTAATTCTATAGAATAAGAAATGTCTTTTGTGCTGTGATATTTACAGTAAAGATCAACATTGTTCTTACTTTGTTTTCTCCACCAACACATGCCATGTGGCATATCCGAAGATTTATTTATTTTTTAATCATATGTCCTGCTGGTTATAACATAACTTAATGTACCAGCTGCAATTAACAGACTGTCAAAGGATCAACTAACAAGTGCTGATAAGCTTCATTTAACTAATTTGAGGAGTGGAAGTTTGATTTTCTTTTTTTTTTTTTTCCAGGAAGGTAGCTTGTTTCCTTATTTCCTGTCAAGTGAGCCAACTCCTGTGACCTGTACTTAAAAGGGCCCTTTGTAATTAAGGCAGTGAGTCTCCAAGTGAACAGTTCTCACAGTGGGGGGGGGGGGGAAGAGAAAAAAAAGGCAAAAAAAAAGGGAGGAGGATGCATGACACTGCTTAACTAACTAATCGGAGCTGAGCCAATCCATTTTCCTGCAGGCCAGTCAGTGTACCATAAGCGCGCAGAATCTCGCCCTTCATTGGCTTCGTGTCCATTTTATGGACCAGCGAGTCTATTAAGATCTTGGTGAGTGGCCCTATTCGAGGGCAAGGCTCTCTCCTCCTTGTCTGCCCATAGACTACCAGAAACTGATCAGCCGTGTTATATCAATAACGTTCTCACACCAGGTTGTGTAAATTGATCTTTTACAATTTCTCTCGGTGACAGTCTCTGTAACCAACAAGATAAATCATTCCTCCTGTGGCTTTTTTATTGATTGCTGAGACCTGTATAAAAATTACACTGCTCAAGCTGTGAAGTGAACATCCTCATAAAAGAAGACTTTCTATTTACAATCAAAATACGTTTGGGTCCAGATCAAGCACAGATTTACTATCCCAGCACCATAAGAGACCAGAATTTCACTGACATTCGAAGCACTGACAAAGTAACCCACATAAACTTTTAAAATATAAATGGTGCACTGCAACTCCAAGCAAACAAACAAACAAACAAAAAATCTTCCAAGGTTATAAACTCTTGTTGAAGTAAAGGCAGTCATAATAGTAAACCATCTGTTAAAAACAATGATGCAGAAACAAGCAACACAATCAGGCAGCCTTTTTTTTTTTTGCAATTACTTGTACAAACACTAACACAAATTACTTTCTGATACCATTTTATCATCCATGCAAATATATATTTTTAAATGGAACAATAAGATTTGAGAGGTCCTTGCCTCTTCAGAAAAGAAATATTCTACAACTTTGGAAGATCTGGCAGCAGTAATATCATTCTAGGGAAATTGATTTAAGCTGCTGTATAGTATTGGCTTTATTGTTTTATTAAAGTAAAAAGTCTAATGGTGTTTGACATAGGCAATCAAATGCATCCATTGTTTTTAGGCAGTATCAACTCCACAATGATTATATTCCTTCCACTTCATACCATCATTTTAACCCTGTTAAAATAGTCACTAACTTCTGGGTTTTAATTATTTAAACCTTATGCTAATATTGTTTGTATACACAGTTTATAAGAGAGTCTTTTGAAGCAGGTGGACTTATACTGAACAAAATTGTTAAATGTTAAATCATCAAGCACGATGAAAGAATTAGCAAGTGATTCAGAGGGATGAAGAGTCAGATACCGATCCCATTTCTTGTACTGACACAGCCTGTGGCTTTGGATAAGACACTTGCTAACCAATACCTCAATGTACCCATCTGTAAAAAGGGTAGTATAGGATCAAGAGGAAAAAGGTCATTCCCGTATCATGTTAATTTAAATCAGTACAGATACACCCAAGTCAGCCTTGTCCTCTGGGAAACTGTGAAGTTTAAATTGGTCTTCGCAAAGTACTCTGAGACCCTTGATGATGAAAACTACAAGAACACAAGCTGTTGTTATTACGATTCTCTGACACAAAAATTAAAGATGCATTCAAGTATTTCATGTTATCAGAAAACCGTACAGCCATGATTAGCGCTAGCTGGGAGAACTCTGTACCAATTACTCTCTCGAATTATTTTGTTAAAGGCTTGACATAGTTCCTATGAGGTCCAAAAAGTTAATTTTTTCTGTTGATATCAAAATCTGTGGTAGTCCTAAATGCCTGTGATGCTTGGCAAAAGATAGAAAAAATCATTCAAAGCATTTTGTTTAAAAGAAATTGTGCGTGCATATCTAGATGTTACATGTTTAGAACTGTTACGTTCTAAACCACACTAAATTATTTAAAATGGCAAAAACATTGGCTATTTTTACCATTCAGAAACTGGTGGCCCAGTCTTCGCTACAGAGAGAAACCTCAGAAATAAGATGTTGTGCATTAGTCTGAAAACTCAGAGTATGAAAATTATGAACTTTTTGCTAATGCTATAAATCTGTCCCTAAATGGCAGAAGCACCTCTATATTTGCTCAGTGAGCAAGATGATTTCTCCACTTAAATAGAAAAGAAGGAAGGCAAGGAGCCTTTTGTTTAATTTTATTTTTTGTTAATAACCATGGTTATGACTGCACTCTTATTGTCTAGAGAGGGAGCTGACTTCAGGATGAAATCTGATGGTACTTTCCATTCACTTCTCTATTCCTCTTCCTCTCTCTTCTCAAGGCATTTTGAAAGGGGAAGAGTTGAAACAGTATTTATTAGAAAAACTTAGGAGAAGTCAGTTCAAGGCCCAGGATCCAAAGACAAAGGACTAGTGCAAACAAAGGATTGCCTGTGAACAGTAAAAGTAGTGAAATATAAAATGATGGTATAAAACACATTTTGTCTATATTTTGGCAAAGAACTTGAATTATCCAAATCAGAAGATTGCCTTTTCATTACTAGCTTTATTTATGTGCTATTCTCTTGCATCTTAGTGGTGAACTGACAAAGATCATCAGTATCGTTTGGGATTGAGGGGTTTTGTTTGTTTCCTTTAGGCAAGAATGGAAAATAACTGGAGCTAATTTTTAGCAGCATCCTCTTGATTTCTCTTAATCCTGGATTGTGATGACTCTTCAAGCAGCTCATTGGAAGCAATTGTGGGAAAAAGGCCATTCTCTTTTCAGCTGTTCTTCCAAACCCTAATGAGTTAACAATTGAAATACAGAAAGTTGCTTCAGAGGTCAGGAGAGTATATTCTACACAATGGTCGCAGCATTTGAAGCCATGACAGCACTATAAATTGACAAACTAAAGCAGAGCACTTGGTGGTCTGAAGTGGAGAAAAGAACATCAGCCGAGAGCGGTAAAAAGACGAGCCATGAAACCACACAGAAAAAAATGAGTGATTTTTTTCAGATCACCTTGTTAGAATTTAGTGTATCGGAGGTCAGACAAGTAGAACAATAATAAGGTCCAAGGTTGAATACCAGTGGGGAAGCTTAACCCAGGAGCTCCAGGTCAACCATAAGTGAATGAGGTAGAACAGTGAAACAGTAGTCGCCCGGGAAGGGAACGCACAAAAGTCAGCGGGTTATGGGGAGGAGCCCGCCGGTTATCAATTAGGCTAAGAGAAAGCCCAGTCTTGAGCACCTGGGAGAGAAAAATAATCCCAGTGTGATGAAAAGAGTTTTTCTCCCATGCACAGTTCCCACTCTCTGGTTTTCAGGTTTTGAGAAATTCAAAATGTTGTGGAGCTAATGGTCTTAAATCTGTAACAGATGAGAAAATGCAGGCCGGTTGGATGCATTTTCCCTGTGTCTTATGTGCATATGACAATGTTTTCATCCCACGCCGGACACTCTGCTGAGATAAAGGAGGCATAAAAATAAAGTTCTTTTAAAAATATGAACAAACACACACACACATGCGCACACACACATGTACACCCTTGCAAGATGTTTTTTAACTTCTATTTTGTCTTTAGAAAAGCACAATTCACACCAGTTTTATTTTTAACTTATGAGGAGGAATTTCTCAAGATTTGTGAAGAAAACTGCTTCAAGTGATGGAATAGAGAATATTTAAGTGACATTTTACAATACAGAATGTATATATATGTGTTTTTGCAAAATGCCTATACAACTTCCTCTTCCTATGAACATGCATCACCTAATTTAGTACAAATTTTGCCATTTCAAAGGAGCTAGAACAGACCCAAAACAAAGCAGATCATGTCTGACATCCCATAGTTCAGAGTACATCAAAAATATGCAAGCTAAGCTAGCCTTAACTATCCACTAATATGGACAAGTTTTTTTCTGCTCTGTAGATTTCCATGGAGGGATTGTTGTAAGACATGAACAACTAGGGCATTACCTTTGTAAACATCCATGTGCATGGGCTGAGGGCAACGGGGAAGAGTGTGCATGTGTCCAGATGGCAGAAGTTCTGTGCAACTTCTACAATATATAGCTGAAATATTATTCAGGCCTTGTGAGCAATATGTAGTAAAAGGGCAAGGATGTATAATGTCAGCTAAAGTCAAGCTCTAAACATGCTCTACTTGTAACCCACCACCCTATTTTTCTATTTGTCTATTCTTAACCTCACATTTCTGAGGAATTATATGGTCCTGGACTGCTGCTAAAACCAGCAAAACTCTTACAGGCAGAGTAAGTCCCACCAGCTCTAGTAAAGCTACAATACAGTATCCCTACTATCCTCTGTTTTGTACATGCTATCTTTTTGGGTTACAAAAGACCCATTGTAAAAGTATTGTGATAACTTTTCAAACTCCTTCCCTTTTGCCTCTCCAGAACAACAGCATTAGCACAGATAAAGCGGGGACTGACTGTTGAGCAGACGGGTACACCCTGCTCCACAGCCAACCCCTTCCCACCACCACCACCAAAGCAGATGCAGAGATTACATTGCCAAGGGGCAGCTTTCTGCTTTAAACAAGATGAGTTTTCTGACCTGAAAGCTCCTCCTCCAAACACTGAAGCAGAGAAGCCCAGAAACAAAAAAAAAGTCCTTTTTTTATCAAAAGAATGTCAATGGTGGCCCCTGAAATCTAGTAGGACTGGAGACAAAATATAGCCTACTTAAAGAACCTGGGAAAGGGAAAAAGTTTAGGAAAGGAACACGTGATTCAAGGACTTCCAACCTAGGCGATTCTGTGATTCTGCGACTGCAGTTTTCAAGCTCATAACTGGGTATCATGCTTGTTTGGGAAAAATGATATAATATGAAGCTATGATCTTATTGCATGTGATGGAGGAAAAAGGTTGCAACTTCTTCAGGAGTTAATTTAAAGATATGGTTTGTCCAGAGGAAGAGATACTTGAATTTGATATATTTCTCTCCAAATGGTTCAGCTAGATCTACATCCTAGGAATTATGAGAGGTCATGCCAGATGTAAGCAGGGGAATCAAGAAAAAAGGATTAAAATGTCCCTTGTTTTAAGAGGCGAGATCCTTTATGAAATATTCTGCAGAAGCGTGGGTGGCAATAGTTTTTCTTTTGTGTGCAGCAGGGGAAGTTGGATTAAGTAGCATTACAATTTAATATGCTTTTCTTAGAGGAAAGTTTGTTTCTTTAACTTCACACAAGGCAGAAAAATGGTACAACATTCAGTTTAATGACGATTTTTGCCTTCTCCCAGCAAAAGTCAGCTTCAAATTAAGTTTTTAATTTCTGTCTAGGAGGCTACTACCCAGAAAGACAAGTCATTGCTTGCAACATTTCCAAATAGTGTTGCATTTGCCCTCATGAGCCAGTAAAAGTACTCTGTATGCATTAAAGCTCATATATTTAAGATTTTTTTAAGACTGGTGGATCAGGAAGTGCTGAAGAAGTAATTGGAAGAAGAGGAATCCGAGACAGCCATTATATGTGTTTTAAAGGGACATGGTCAAGGAAATGGGGTTTGTTGAGTACGCAAGAAGACCAGTAATGTTTCCTTGCTTGCTTGCTTGCTTCCTGCACATTCATAATGTGGTGGAGACTAAAATGTATTTGTCTTGTAGGGGAAAAAAGCAAAAGAGGATAGATGTTCAAAAAAATAAAAGAAGTACAGGAGTACGAGCTGGGGAAAGGCCATCTGGGGATGTGGTGGAAGTGTTTACTATGACATGTGAAATGCTGAGAGCTTCCTTTGAGCTCCTGAAGAAACTGTGTGCCTTCAATGGGAAGCACGCAGTTATTTGATGGATTCGCCCCATCAGTGGGAAACCCTCGCCTGTCAGATGCGGCTGCCCCTGCGGTTCTGGAAAAGGGATTCCCGACCGCAAGAAATGGCAGATGTAACACTTCAGCTCCCCTGCCCCCAGCAGATTTAGATTCTGCAGGTTTAAAATGGGTCTTCAGCAGTTAAAATGTCAATAGACTCTTATCAGAGGCATACTATTAGCTGTACCTCATTTTCCTGTACAGTTAGAAAAACTGTATAAATTGGTTATGCAGATTTATCAGTTTGTTAGACAGCAAGACAAGCTCTGGTCACCTTATAGTATCTCTTAGCACATTTTTCCCAGTTGAATGAAGACCAAAATGACTGATTACATCTTTGTTAAAGATTGCAGGGGGGGAACACTAGGCAACTCTGGGAGTAGGAGTTCATTGAAGTAAATCATGGGTACTCTCTTGTGCTAGTGCAGAGTGGCAGAGTGGATAGACGACCAGTGTGATCCAGCCTGTCTGTTTTCATAAAACCAGCAAATCCCTGACTACGAGCTCTAAAGGGCTCTGATTGTGAAAAAAGTGGCTAAAAGACCACAGTTAAAAATTACAGTATTGGTGTCAGACAACCCTGTTATTCAACCTTCAGTATGGAAAATATGCAAAGCTCTCACTAGGGAAGAAAGATAGATATAAATATGAGATAAGTTATTATCATGGAGGCCACAATTCCCTCTACTCACCCATAACAGAAAAGATCAGTTCAGAAGAAAGACTGTACAGTTTTCAAAGATTTTGCAAAACTGGTGGTCCTGAGCAAATCAACACCAACTATGCTGTTTCAAACAGCACTTCTTGTACAAAAACAATATTCTTTTGTGGCAATGCTGGATCAAGTTGATACAATAAGAATTCTGTAGGAAATAAAATTAATGGCACCACCAATAACTTGCTTCCAAATTCAATATAGAAAGATATCTAGCAAGCGGGTAGTCAGAAATGAGGGCATTGCTTATCCCCTTTCAAAAAGGGGCAAAAATATATCCTTAGAAAGTTCAGTTCACTCTGGTGAGGGGGTGGAATGATTTTCACCCTTTTCTCATCAACTAGAATGCTTTTCACAGCCAACAAATCACAAGGTACAGTTAGATATAAGACCACTTCTGTAGGAAAATGTGTTCATGTTAAAAATGAATAGAAATTATAGCAACAGAAGAAAATGAAACTTGCAAGCCTGGAGAAATAAAACAACTTGTTATTTATGATAAACAACAGGGGATTGTTGTAGGTCTGAAGCAATCAAAAGAATCTTGCACCACAAAGCAAATCTGAACAAAAATAATAATAATACTTAGAATTCAGACTTTTCATTTATTGAATTGTTTCTGTACAACAAGCTGTACAGAATAACACAATACATACTAATGCTCTGGAATTACTAATGAAACAACCTAGTTGTAAAGAAATATAGAGCTATACAGAACAGAGAGCTGTTATTTTGTTGGTTCGCATGCTTCTTACTCAAATATCCATTGTGTGTACTTTTCTTCTCTGTCCAAGAAGTGTTCCTCACATTAGTTTTTAAGAGCATAGGAGTGCATTTAATGATTAACTGGGAGAAATAACTGCTCAATAATGCATTACCATGTGTGGACCTAAACTGGATCACAGTCTTTCATTTCAGTGCCTTTTCAATTCCCTTTGTTATTATTTTTATGGTATACTCTCCAGTCCAAAATCTGACTTCTTCCATGGCGTTTGATTTTTGCCCTTGTTCACACTTGATACGTCTGCTAAACTCAAAGGGGTGAATATAGTTCTTTTGCAAGCCCAAATCATAGGTCACAAAGAAATCAGTAATCACTGTCAGATTACATACTTCTTTTTACAAATTTGCAAATCCCTAACAAATCTTATCTCAGTCTACTCAAAAAATTCAACATTCCAGTGGTGCACAAGTAAGAACTATGTGGCCTTATCTCCCCCCCCACAGTGTGAAAAACACTGTATGTCTGTCAATGCCATCCACAAAATTGAAAACAATTTTTAAATTCAGTTGCATTTAATACTTAGACTTTCTTGTATTCTTGCAATCAAATAAAAACTCTCCAGAAAGATAGTCTGAAGGCTTTGTCAGGGAAATATTTCTTTTTTTTATCCTCACCTGCAGTGCAAGCACAGAAGGAGGAAACATTTTCCTCCAAAAAGTTTAGTGGAGCTGATGTGGCCAAAGCAGAAAGACTTTTCTTCCTCCTTGAAGAAATCCAACACACCTTATTATCCTTGGAGTAGCTGGAGAAAGGGAAGGAATTACCCTACTGTGTCATTTCAAGTCTGTCAAAATACTTCTCAGTCTCTCTCAGGAGACTCCTGATCCCTTCCCAGCAACTACCTTCTTCAGCAGAGTCTTCATCATCTTGCTCAATTATTAAGGAATAAACATACATACACAGCAAATATATCTTAAAAGCTGCTCATATGCTAAAATTTCCCTGCATGAGAAGTGTATCTAAGAGTTTAAATAATGAACACCTCCACAGTGTGCAAAGTCTATCTGAACTGACCTTTGAAGCTTTTGCGTTGCAAAGAGCAAAGGGGATGAAATTCTTTGAACAGATTGTTGTAACTTGTTCACCTAAGTCTTTCAAAGGGTACTAGACTGCCAAAAAGTGTATTTTATCCACTGAGATAGGTGAATATGAATATGGAAAGTTAATCACACAATATTGATAAAATGAGGAGAAATTCATGCAATAAGATTACATTTTGTCTCAATTTTATTGACATGAAATGGAAAGAATTTTGTGTATGAAAAGAAGGTACACAATGATACTAAGAAAAAAAAATAAAAGCTAGAAGAGGCAGAAATTCTCTAGCTACAAAGCATAAGCCATTCACTGGTTGTCTGGAATAAGAAAGAAGAATCAAAAGCTGGATATTTCCATAAGTGTCTTGTTCATACTTCATTGCACCTTCCTTTGAAGTGTGTGGCTTTGATCACTGTTCACAGGACAGTGGACCAAATGGACTTCCAGTGTGATACAACTTAACATTCCTGTGATCCTGAATGCCGCAGGATTCCTTCATGCTAGAAGACATTCAGCATGATAGATAAACTTGTGAGACTTTTCAGGGAGTAACAGATATCCTAGATCGTTTTTGTCTTTCCCCAAGAACTGTTTTTCTCAGCCGTTGTCCTTCCTCTATATTATTTTTGATGTGAATAGGCCTTTTTCTATTTTTACTGCCCAGGCAAGTGGCCTCACAGAAAAGTTTATGAAACTGGTGAATGACAGAAAGTTGGTCAGAGAGAAGGTAGCAACAGGTGAGAGAACACCTATAGCTCAGAAGTCTGATTTCATTCCCAGTTCTGCAGTGGGATGGGACATGTGCATTTTTTCTCCAAACTTTACCCAAAAGCCCCATGGGAACATGATCGCAGCAAATGAAGGTTCTATTCAGAACACATCTGTGCCAGGATAAACCTGGTTCTCATGGATGTTCTTAGGACCAAATTTTGTTATTCCTTCTCTAACCTTACACAAACTCAAAATCAAGACCTGCAGACCAGGATACATGAGGCTCCAATGACCCCTTGCTGCCTAAAAAGTGCATGGGTCAAAGTTCTGTTGGTGTGATCCTGTGATTTTCATGGAAGCCTTTTGTCCAGGATTATTGCTTTTAATTTGAACTGCTCAAAGTGATTTTTCTCTTTCTTTTTGGCACAAACCAGTGTACAGGGAAATGCTTCTGTAAGGAAACAAAATCTCCTTCATTTTGTGGAATCCACTAGACAATGAAGAATATTCAATTACACCCCCTCCAAATACATATTTAATTTCCCATGTTTCCAAAACTGTCTGATAATATTAGGCTGTTCCTCTTTCTCACTCTCTATCTGTATATATATATGTTATATATATATATTCTTTTATTCTGAATCTTTCTTTTATATTGAAAAATTGCCTTCACCACTGGAATCACTACTATTAGTATATTTCATGGAACCATTGGCTTTTCTATAAAAGTCCCTCACTCTTCATGACAGCTGATCTTGGCCCCAAAATTACTGGACTTAAGCCAAATTTCTTCACAGTTCAGCAATGTTTGTTCAATTCTTGTCATTCCACCACAGAGATGTTGATAAGATCAATAGAAAATACTTTATAAAAGTAACCTTTAACTCACTAAAAGAAGATCAGCAGCTTCCTTTTTGAAAAGGAAACATTTTCACTGAAAATTTCCGTACTTCTAAAATCTCTAATTACTTTCCAACTGAAACATTCATTTGTCTTCCAAAAAAACTGCTTTTTGTTTAGTTTCACTCCTCTGTCTCTCCCTTTCTTTGCTTTTTAAGAATTTATTTTTTATTTGTCAAGGAAGGGAAAACACTAACAGTGCATAAATTATTTTTCACTCTTAATTTTCCACTAATTTCCCACTGATACTCTAGTTTGTAAAGTCGTAGCATGCAAAAAGCAAAGGAAGCTGCTGGAAGAACTGTGCAGTTGCCAAGACGGCCCAAAGCTGTTCTCTCCCTTCTTGGACATGGATCTTTGCTCAACACAGTACCTTTTTGATGATCAAATAGCAGGATTTGTCAACCCCACTATTCTTGGAACCAGTTCTGAAATTCAGCCAGAAAACTCCACTGTTTTAGTAACTACTAGTTTGCCCATTAAGTGATATGGGATAACTGGGTGTCAAGTAGTCCATGATCTGCTCTAACAACCCACACTGTCCTGGGTAAATTTCAATATTCCAGTATTTCTTTCACTGGCAAGTGGGTCTAGCTGTCTGAAAGACTGCCTCTCACACTGCAAGATTTTTCTGCTGTAGAAACTAAATCCAGTGAAACACAACTTTCTGGGACCAGAGCCAGGTCACTCTCAGTTCAGTGGCCTTATCTTTGAATTTAGAATTAAGGGCTCATGCATGTCTCCTTTCATGAGAGGCAAACCTCATTCTTTCAGTGATCCGTCCCCTCAAATATTGAACTGGTGCTACCAGTAGACTGCATCTTTGCACACATGATGAGATTTTGCTGGCAAAAATTGCTGTAAAGTTTTATTCCTCCTTGACTGAATATCTGTCACTTCCAAACTGATGTTAATTGATGCCTCCTTGCTGTGGTGGTGGGAGTTCCAGAACAGATGTTAATACAGCAATGAGCATGTTAAGGAAATTTAAAATATAAAAGACTATCTTCTGCTTACAGTCTATATATACTACTGCAGATTTATTGAAAAACAAAATAAAGAATATACTTAGTTGCTGGGGGTGGGGTCTGAGATTAACACATTCACTGCGTTTCTCAAACCAAAGCTGTATGAATAGACCTAATTCCCTTCCTCCTTAAGTAGCATTTTAAATGTACCACATTTCTTTTTTCTGCACCAGGTAAGCATCTGGGATAGTAGGGCCTACCCATACACTTTTTAATCTAGCACTAGCATCTAGCTTGAGAGGTACAAGTCAGCTGAACTTAGAAAATATTGCCGTTAAATAATTACACAGTATCTTTAAATTATGGCGTACTGTTTCTGAAAATGACTGTATCATCCATCAAAGTATACTGTAAGCTTTTTAAATAAATGTATCATGTAAATGTATTTTGTAAGATTACATGCAAATGCATTTTTTTCATTTGTATTCATATTTAATCATAAGTCCATTATTTGAGATTCAAGATGGGATAAATCTAAATGTGAAGCTTTTATACTGCCCTGTAAGTTATACAGTATAGTTTAATATTAAGATTTTACTAGACAGTTACACAGTACTCAGTTTTAATACGGAATACTTCATCATGTTCATTATTGCCTATTTAGAATCATGTAAACTGACACTCCTGAAATAAGCAAGCTTTAAAATGTTAATATAAATGTTATGCCTCTTTTAATTGCAATAGACATCTCATTAAGTAATTTAATGCCGATGGGACCTCTTACCAATACACAAAAAACATACTTTGCCCAGCTTTTATGTACAGTACAATATGATGGAAATAATTTTTTTTGCCACAATGATGTTCATCAGCTTTCCCCTTGTTTTCCATACCCTGCGTGAGAAAGCCCGAGAAACAGTCTGCCTCGGCGGGCTGGGTTAGTTGGCTCAAACCAGAGCTCCTTGCTAAAGCAAGGTTGTACCTGCCTGCTCAGGATTAACTAGCACCGGACAAACGAGAGCTACCTAGACCATGGCCATGGTGGAATTAGTTCTTCATCTAGGTGGAGAGAAAAACATGCATGACATTTTCATTAGCCTAGAAGGCAGAAACATCTGGTTACTTGGTTCAGCTCATCAGCAGGAGAGCCTGTAGTTGATTAGCCCTTCTCTCAGTAGTAGGCGTTACTACAGTCAGTGGGAATTACTAAACATGGTTTCAGGGGACTGACGTTAATTTGGCTTGCCAAAATAATATGCAATTTTTTAAGGAGTTTGTGTTAATTAGTTGTATAATTTGATGTGATGTGATTGGGTTTGCACAAAGAAAAGCAGAACAGGGTTTGCTATTAGAAGCTGCAGTAGGAGAATCAAGAGGTGCCACTTAAATAGTGCACAGTATGAATTTGCAGCAGTGAAAGGCCTTAGTTCATGATCTAATTATACAATGGGATTCCCTTTCTCAAAAGCTAAAAGGTTTTTAATTCATATTTTTTCTTTTAAGATGTTTTATTTTGATTACTGTACTATTAATTCCTGTGCACCTACTATTTTACCACAGATTAAGTCAATTTGGATATCTCATTTTGGCCTGTTTTGTATAATATCCCACTTTTAGCAGAAAAGGAATATATAAAATGATAAAATAGGCAATTTATAGTTTGTATAATTCCTCACTGCATCTCTCTGCCTGCCTTCTACTCTTCATTCACTAACTCTTTCACAACTATTATTGGCAATTTAGGTTTCTTTGCTACCTGTGAAATGGTAATCAGTGGTAGCACTGATGTCAGAACTACAGTTTCTGCCAGGCTAACTGATAACTGTGTAGTCTGGGAATTTAGATGAGGTAGTCAACATCCTCTCACTAAAAGGGCCTGCTGCCTGACGGATGTTGAAAAAAAATTTGGAAGGTTGCACCGAAGGGTGTCTGCTGAGGGTTCTGGCTGAATGAAAGGGTTGTTGGGGTTTTTTCCTCAGGATTTACTGAAGAAAAATCTCAGAAATAACATACCCTTCCACGTTTCTCTGTTCTTCTCATCTTCCTTGTCTATTTGGATGGCAGATTCTTTGGGCTGATGGCTACTTCTTCCTATGTGTTTGTACAGTGCTCTGCACACTGAGTTGCCAGTCCTGGCGGTGACCTCCAGGCACAGCTCTCATAGACATGCCAGTTAATTAACACAGAGCTCTCTCCCATTCTCTGCCACCCCCTACCTAGTATTTTAACATTTCATGTAACCTCCATGAGGAACAGGGGGCAAGAGTTTATTTATCACTATTTCCATGGGAAAGTCTGAAACTTACGGTATGAGGTATTAACACTATCCAAATTTAGGCACGTACTTATTCAGGAGATTTGTCTCCTTAAGCTGTTTGTGTTGTTAATGGCTACTGCTTCAGATCACCCCTGAAGAGACACTGTCTTCCTCTATTAATTGTCAGGTGCCAGAAGTCAGACAGCATGGACACACCTCAGGAATTCCATTTCTCTCCAGCTGCAAGAAAACAGTTTGATAGACATGTTTGAAACTCTCCCCACCAGGGATGGCCAAGAAGTAGAGAGAAACTTATTTGCATGTTGCTTGAGAGACATCCTCTCGGGACTGAGGTTTCCTAAAAACTTGCTGGGCAACTGGGAACCTTCTTACACACTGCTGAAAGTTTGCCTGCACCTTGCATGCTGATGTGCAAACTTCTCAGAGATGTTCACAAATCTCAGAGTTGCCTGCAATCTCCTACAATGCAGGTTTTCTGTCATACAAGGTTCCCTTATAAATGTTTCACAGAGCTCTCCTCTTCAAGTTTCTAAAAAGAGGCACTGCATAATTTATGGAATGCTCTGTTCAACATCCAACCCCTGTGAAAAAGCCCTGTAGTTTAGGTATGACTTCATATAGAATAGTGAGTCCACCAAACACAGAAGAGAGAAGAGTCATAATAGACTCTTTGTCTTAATCATCAAGGCTTGGGAGATATGAGCTTACTAGCGTGAAGTTTTTAAGAGCCCTAGGTACAGAAAGACTGGTGTCAAAGGAAGCATGTGTAGTAAGTAGTGGAGTAGAGTTGGTATTACACATAAATAAGAGGAAAGTGTGCAAGCACAAAAGGCTGTAATTCCATTGAGCGGCTCTAATACCTGAAAAAGGGAAAAAAAAAAAAAAGGATGTCTGGACAGATTCCAGGTAATTTCCATTAGGTTCAGTGAGGGTGCTGGTGTCCATCAGGGAGGCTGGCTGTGCAAAGCTGAGCTGTCTGTCATGGGATCACCTGAACTCTTTATGGAATTAGAGCTTTATAATGCCCACATACTTTTTAGTTATTTTCTATTCAAATATCAGTTATTACTGAAACCACATTTGTTTACCTTGAGCAGTCAGTTGGTACATATACAACAATTTATAGTTACTCTTTAGTCCCTTATACACAGTACCTACCATACTGACCAATGTTGTCTGCTTCTGTTATGCCCTCAATTATCTGCTGCTCTTTGACTGTTGTTGCCTATCTTATGCTTAGCTTTCAAGCTCAGGGAGAGTGAATTTCTGTATTACTTTCAAGCTTTTGCAGGATCAGTTTCTGTATTTTGTTCTGTATTTTCTACTCCATCTATCACAGCGGTGTCCATGACTGGGAATACTAGGAACTACAAAAATGCTAATACTGAGCAAGATTGATAGGAGAGAATTAATGCATCTGAGAAACACTAAAAAATAAATGTGTAATTTTGTTCACTGAGGACACTTCATATAAAAGGATGTTGTAAGGCCAATGGTTTAATTACTTGTTGTAAGCCACTCAGAAACAGTACAGTAAACAGACTTGAAAAGTTCCCCACTATGATCAGCTCCTGTGCTCTATATGTGTAAACATTTCTTATATCAGAAATATATGTCACTCAACCCATTATTAATTTACAAAAAAAAAGAAAGAAACTTCTTTGAGGAAACTATTGTTTCAGGTCCGATTGACTTCTACAGTCTCATAGTACAACTACAGAAACATTTCTATTGATGTCGAAAGGTCATATCTTTGCTTATTTAATGAAAGGTGGTAGCAACTAATGGAAAACCAGGGCATAAGTACCATGCTAGTAACTAGGACTGGTTAAGCTAGCCTATGCAAATCTATATTAATTGTAAAAGAACTTTGAGACAGGTAAATTAGTTCCAGTGAATAGGAAGAAAATTTTCAGATTTTACTTGGATACACAAGAAATATATATAGAGATTAATAGTGAATTTCCTTTCTTATCAAAACTGCCTTTTTTTGTTTCTCTCTCTCCTGTCCCCTTCACTTCACCAAGTGGTATCAGAAGGACTCAAGCCAGGCAATTTTCCTACCTTGTAGGAAGCCTGAGAACAGTTGCTGGATGAATGCATTTTAAAGTCAGCAGTGGTGTCGATACTGAAGGAGATACAGAACAGACAGATGAGCTTTACCTGGAACAACAAGGCTGTCATTTCTTAGGCAGTGGCACACACTGCGATATTCCCATGTGAACTTCTAGACTCATGAAATGCAACAGCAGGTTTTTCATCTGTGTCAGTGGCACTAAAATTTCACCTGATGTGATCACCCAGAATTTTCCTGGAGGGCTTGTTGTACTATCATTTTTTGTTCCACTTACCCATGTATATTTTCCTTGTGAAGTATGTTACAGCTTGGGAGTGCCCAGCCCTGTGAAAGGTACACTAGTCATGGGTGCCTAAGTCAAAAGCTTCACAACAGAAATCATAAGGAAATCTAGTAGAAGAGTAAGTACTGATAAACTGAACAGTTGATTTAAATATGCATCTCTGTTTTCTTTATAGCTCATGATTTTAAGACACTCTTCATCTTTTAAAGCAGGGCTGAATTCTCCATGCTTCATCTCATTTTCAGATGTGATGACTCCAATGTTTAAGTTAAATTATAAGTTCAAATAACAGTTTGAGTGGATACATTCCTCCATTAAAAAAAAAAAAAAGAAAAAAACAAAACAAAACAAAACAAAAAAACCACAAAAAACCCCAAACCAAGCACAATTAAAACTTGCTGAAACTTCTTATTCTAGCAGTCAAATTCAAAAGGCCAAAAACTTACATTTAGAATGTGTACTTAACTTTAAAATTACCCATTGTCAAATAAGACATGTATAAGCATTTGAAAATGAGTTACCATTCACATGGATTTGAAAATTCTTTTTTTTAACCGTTTAGCCACAAACTTTTTCCTAAGACGATTTAAGATTCTAGCTCTCTACCTTATAAATTTCCTAAGTTTTATTCAAGCATCCTCTGATGTTTGGATCTTGAAAAGAACTACAGAACAACATAATGTTGTGGCTTTGGACTTATGACACATCAGTGTCGCAGGTTAAGTGTTTTATTTGAGGATCTGCAAAATGTCAAAACAGAGAACCAGTAATGGGCAATATAATTAGACTGTGTCACAAGGTGTTTGTGGAAAGGCAGGAAAATAGTCCATGCAACCTTAACTTTCATATTCCTGACTTCTAAGTAATATGCGTCTCATCTAGAAGAGTCCAAACATAGATCTGGTATGGAATTGTGCAGTAAGATCCCCAAATTAAACAATTAAGTAATACAATTAAAAAGCTTTTTTTTTAATAAAAGTTGAAGAGTAATGAGGCAACAAGGATTCACCGTCTGGCAACATTTCATTATGAAACCCAGTTACACAGCAAAACTATCAGTTTTCCCTTGTTGCCTTCCAAGAAAATGCTGTTACTTTCCAGAAGACATTATGCTCAATTAATCCCTAGTGGCATCGAGGGATGCTAGCTGCGTGTTCCTCCACCAGAAGCATCCTGTGCACAGCGAAGATGGCAGGCTAATTTGCACAGCTTCCCTCCAGCAGGAATTTTGCCATTAGACTGGGTGTAACTCCAAACAGTATATTTACCTCTAGCCTTCCCTTCCCTCTACCCCTTACGTAATGCTGAGCCATTTGTTTACATGCAAAATCTGATGACATTACAAACTTTCCCTGCTCTTTAGACTTTTTTCTTCCCCTCCATATTCACTTTTGCTTTTTTCCTTGTCACCTTTGCAAAACCTGCCAAGGAGGAAGGGTAATTAGCCCTCACTAAGCCTGTGTTCCTGGGGCTAGGTTACCAAACTGCCTAACTTAAAACTGACTCCAGTTTCTCCATGTTGCATGCAGTCACTTCTGTCTTCTGACTACAACATAGACATAAATTTAGCTCAAGAACGCTTTGGAGGGGGAGGCTGTCTTTTCATTACATGCTCAATATCCATTATAATGGAACCTGCCTTCTAGTTCAGGGCCTGAAGGCATATCACAATGCAAATAATAGACAATAATGATAATAAAAAGAAAATTTTCATCACAAGAAACTTGATTAGTCTCCTGCACCCTAGGTAAAAGTGTCTATATTTATATAAAGTTTTACAATTTTTGTTTTGTGTTTTTAAATACAGTGCCAGTTAAGACTAATTCCCTATTTCCCCTGATTTCCACGCAGATATATTTATGTCTCAGTATTCCAGTGAGTTCCCCTGGCTGACGTTTGAAATGCATCTCTAAAATTACTGTATCATCCCAAATTTAAGCTTATGGAATCTCCACAGCGACAATCGTATCTGGGAAACAAATTGTTTGTTAAATGGAAATGGAAATGATCAACTATGTGGATTATTTCTTGTGATATTCTTGCAATACAACTCTTTCATCCACATGCTGTTAGAGACTTACTGTGACATGCAGCAATGTTTTCAAGATGCCCTACAGCTCCCAAAGGTGTCATCATGAGAATTAGAGGTCTCAGCAGTTTCTTGATGGGATGGGATTTAAAGTAATGTTTGTACATTACTTTCTTGTTTGAACATTACCCCTAATAGCATATCCAGCCATATCTTCTTTTCTCTCTTCACTCATACAGAGATGGGGAGAGCCTACAAGAGAAGCAATCAACTTGTGGTAGACTTGCAGTTTTGAAGAACAGATAATTCAATCACTTGGAGGTCTGCTCTGGATCAGTAGTATCAGTGCTATAGCAACTGCACATGAGCAGGAATAAGTTTTCTTTTGGGTTAATTTTCTACATGCCACAGTGCCCCAAATTGATGATATAGGGCTTTATTTTAGTATTTACGTTACTAATTTGGTTCAAGTCCCTCTTTGGGCCCCATTATGCAGTAAAGATAACTGATTATAGTAAAGAAATAATTTAAGAAAAATCAATAGAAGAGATTTCTATGGCAAAATAATTGTCCATACACAGATATCAAACAACATAGGGAGAATATGGATAAGTACCCATTTAATCACTTTCATGGAAGTTTATATGCAGAATTACCCTAGCTGAATTAAATTTTAAGAATAATTTGATAAGATTTGTGTTGTAGCATTCTTTATGGTAAATGGTTCTGTGGGAATTGATTCTCCATTCAATAATAGCCAGAGATACTGCTGCCACAGTTTTATGTAGGCTGTTCACTTGGAGTTTCCTAAAATTCATTGACATATACTTCATTGTTACTGAGGCTACAGCATTTAGACCATTCCCTATTGCTGGCAAGTCAGTGCTATTTGCTTTCTTCAGGGTGTGGCAGAACGTGGCTGAGTCTGGGATGAACATGGTGACAAAATACCATCAAAACACTGAGATCAGATATGCATAAACCACTAGTAAAAGCATTAGTGTACCTACTGTCACCTTAGTGGAAGATTAAGCATGTATTTGTTTCTACTTCATTAACATGTCATGTCTTCAAGGGGCTGATGACAGACCCATCCCTCCCGGATTTTTCGTATTAGGGGCAAATCTTTCATCTTAAAATGGAGGATGCTTCACCTTCTCTGAGCTTCCCAGCCTTCGTTCCCACCATCCTCCCAAAGAAAGCCTTGTTTTCTTCTTCTACCTCTTCTCCTGTGAACTTGCCCATCTGTTTCTATTTACTACCAGATTCCCCCCTCCCACACTCCCCATACAGTCAGTGAACCGCACAGTACTCTCCTCCTGCCTCTTCCTCCCCCCGGAGTTTGCCCATGGCAGATCTCCCTCCTCTTCCTGAGGACCCGTTTCCCCCAGCGAGGGCGTGGCTCGCACCAGGCTTGCTGTCCCCAAGGTTTGTGTGGCAACTTGCCTCTGGGCTACAAGAGATTCCCAACTGACCTTGCAGCTCTGCCGACTCCCTGTCAATCCCTGCCACCCACCAGCTCCTCTGCTCAAGCCTCAGGACACAGAGCACAACAACACAGCACATGGAGGCGTCTGTGCTGAGGGATGCCATCAGAGGCAGTGTAGAACTGATGCTGTTTCTCTAGGAGGACACCCCGCTCTCGGGCACACATCCACACATGTGCCTGCCATGTTTCCAGCACAACAGCTCCTTAATGAGCGTATTACTTCTTGCTCCCTCACCTCTTTGTGTGTTGGCTCAGAGCAAGACATTGCTTTCTTAAATGCTTATGCTTAGCACAGAGACCCTGCAAAACCAAGGCCAAACAGCAGTAAAAATGCTAGTAACAGTAACGAATGGGAGACTTCAGAAATAAAGGAGGGAAACAAAGCAGGAGCTGACAAGGTAAATATTTGCCAAATAATAGTAGGGGTCAATGAGGAACTTGCATCCTCCCTCTCCTATCATCACATCAGGGTGAGGAAATACTGCCTGAAAGTAAAAGCTGATCTTTGGAAAGTCATGAAAAAAAAAATATCTCCCATCCCCCAGCCACAGTGTATAATTAGCTTGTGGTAATAACCGCCCTTGTGTGACACTGAGGCCAAGTACTCTGTAGGACACTTCCACAGATAGTACAAAATACTTGTAGTTATCTATTTCGTAAAAGTGATACTAACCCCATGCTTCAGGCTTTAGTTCAGTCTCTGTTAAAGACAGGGAGACCTGATACACTGGTACTTTCAGAGAGATTGAATATTAGACCTGAGAGACCTATCATCTGATGCTGCGTGGCATTTTCTATAGGAAAGAGAGCAAGGAGGAAGCAGAAGGCTGGAAGGCAAAGAAGAAAAGTGTGGAAAAAAAAAATAAAAAAGATCCATGAGAATAAAATAATGGTAGAGAAAAAGTCTAGAGCTGATGTTTAGATAAAACTCTCTCTTACTTTGTTCCAGTTTAATGTTTCAGTGGGGATGTTCAGATTTTTATTTAAAGACTATGTATTTACCTGTGTTTTATAGAAAAATGCTTTTGCAGATCATATTATTTGACTTGGAAGCCACCTCCATTGTTTACCTAGGTGATTATGAATATACCAGTAAGTCTGATTTTGTTCCGAGTTCCATTTACAGTAATATTGATTTATTACTACAATTAATAAATCCTAGAAAGGAATGTCCAACGAGGAGCAATTTGTGAAGATCAGATACTATGTGCTGTTACCATTAAAGTATATATTTTAAAGCTCCCTATTTGTGCACCACGTGTAAAGACAAAAAAAAATATCCACTTTAAATAAAAGGCTTTGAGAAAATGCAATTAAAAGGTATCTAATTAATGCATAAAGTAGAATAGATAGCAAAAGATTGATGAACCATTCTGGACAGGATAACAAGCTAAACATTTGTTGAGATTTGAACAACTTTGCTTTGGTTTTGCTCCTCGTGTCTTCTAAGGTTCCTCCCCTGCCAGCCAGCCCCCCAAGAAAGAAAGAACAATTGATTTAATCAAAAATATTAAGACAAAGTTTATATTTTATTCGTTACTGACCCATCTGAAACCATAACTGGATGTAGTCTTACATGGAAACCTGAAAAAAGTGGCACAAAGTTGATCAGTGCCATTGCATAATATGCATTTGCAGTGAAGCTATTCTGAAACATGTGTTGGAGTTACTCCTTTCCAATATTTGTTGGACTGTCCTTAGTCCAAGTGAACTGGAAACAGAGTGGCTCCCTCCCCAGAAATCAGAAGCATTGACTGCAAGAACGGTATGTCCACCAATCAAAGCAGCGCTCCACAGTGTAATTTTTAGTCTGTGTTTTCAGTTTAACTGGTAGCTCACCGTTGTTTTGAGAAAAACATAATAGGGAGTGCCAATGAAACCTTAAAACATAGAAAATTAAGTCTGGGACAGAAATATCCCATACACACATCCGTCTCATTGAATTACTTTAGTGTTTCTGAGTTTTGCCTGGTGTTCATGCAAGACAGTAGTAATTGCAGCATAAACAAGTAAAGAGCAAATATATCTTTATTTGGGTTACTCAGCTTTCTATCCTACTGTTTTCTCCTTTATATTAGCCCCTATTCCATGCCCCAGGGCTCCTTACCAGCTCCTCATTAAGGCATGCACCTCCTTGTGGCTCCCTATCAGCCTCCTGCACTGCAGCAATTAACCCATTACAGCACCAAGTACACGACTGTTGCAGCATTTATTCAGATTCATAATACTCTCTCATTGCATGCTAGGTTTTAAAATTAATTTTGAAGGAAATGAGAGATGTGTTGAAATACGTCAGGTTTTTACCGAAAATAGACCATGCCATACTGCTCTCGTAACTTTCTTTCATAAATAATGGAGTTTTTTCAAAGAAAAGAAATACAATAGATCTCGCTCCTGTGGGCATCCGTAAATCACATTATAGGGAGTTGCTGAGGGGAGGGGTATTATTTAAACTAGAGAAAGCAAAGATCTGTAAGGAGCTGACTGAAGAAGAGATGACTGTGGGTTGTGCTGAAAAAGGCTCTATTGGAATGGGCAGAGATTAGTAGTGGAGTCCTACACAGACTGCTCTTAGGACTGATAATTTCGTGGGGTCATTATTTTCAATAAATAACTCGATGATCTTTAAGGTTCCTTCCAATCCGAACCATTAATAAACACACTACAGAAAAGGAAGTAGATGCTATTGAGATTTGGTGATTACACAAAGCTAGGAAAAACAACCAATATTAAGTTGTAATAGTGCAAGCAGAGGAAGGGGAAGCAAAGGAATAGGAAGGGACCAAGTGAAATTCAGGACTATAGTTTGAGGATGGTACACTTCAGAACACAAATAATGAAGCAGTGGGTTTAGGCACCCAATTTGGATGGACAGCATTGCTTCAGCTGTTGGCTAAAAAAAAAGAGATACAGGTTAGGTACTTAAACAATTTGGATCACAGTCCTTGCTAAAAAAAGGTGGCTGTGAGCCTTAGGTAAATTGTGCCTATAAAACAAAAGTGTGATGAAGGAGAGTTATCTGGGATTGGTGGGGTTTTTTTCTGGTTTTCACTGAATGCTGTTGCTCTAGACAAAGTACAGGCATACAGTGCCCAACTTGGGTCACCAATGTGCGAGAAAATTAATTCAAACTGGGACAAGCACTGAGAAGGTAGAGGCAGGAGGAGGAGAGACTATCTAATAAGGGAGACTAAAAGTGCTTTACTTGTTTACATAAATAAAACAAAGGCTGAGAGGGAACATAACTTGTCTTTAAATATACAAGGAGGGAGAAGAGCTATTTAAAGGATGATGTTGACATAAGAACAAATGGTTATAAGATGGCCATGAATAAACTCAAACAGGAAATTAGGAGGAAGCGCTGGAATGAAATCCTGGAGCAGCCCTCCAAGAGTAGGGGGAGCAAGAAACTTCGCTGGTTCCAGTGTGAAACTTGAGCACTTCATGAAACCAATTATGTGACGTGTGGTTGACAGCAAAAGCTGGGGTTTGAACTTGATGCAGGACGTCCTTTTAAATCCTATTTCCTACGTTTCCAGGGGAAGCTGATTTAAATCTTCGGCAAGAGATGTCTTGGATGCTGATAACAATAATTAATACCTTACACTCCAGTAATACCCCTCCATCTAAAGACCGCAAAGCACATTGAGCACATGTGGGAATTAAACATCTAAATATCCACCTGTGTTGTTACTGTTATTTTGCAGCCAGGAAATAGGATGTCCTGAGCCACTCTTTTTGGTTCACTTAGAAAAATCTGTAAAAATGAAGAATAGACCTCACAGATCTCCTACTCTTAAGAAAAAAACCTATAGTTCTGAAAATTGTCATCATGTTTTCAAGGCTTTTTAATTCCAGAAAATGTATGAATTGTATACAATTGCTTGTACAAAGCCATAAGCCATATGCTGTTTAGCTTAAAATGTCAATGAACGAGTCAGCAACAACAAGAAAATGAAGGTGTTTGTAAATGTTGCATTTAAAAAGCATTTAGAAAAATGAGAGCGGTCCTCCAAAGATGTACGTATCTTCAAAATCAGAACAATGCAGTGTTTCACAGTCATTAAATAACGTGTCACGTAGCTACAAACAAAAATCATATAGCTTGAAAAAATGTTGTTTTCCTCTTGGGGAGTTGGAACAGCACCAGTTCCGTGTGTGTTAATTCCCACTCTGACTTCCACCGGGAAAGGTGCCAGGGGTGGCGAGGGACGGAGAGCAGTTTCTCCTTGGCTCTTCTTCCTGCCCTGAAACCCTTCCCTCTCAAACCTGCAGAATCCCAGCCACACTTTGCCAGCGCGCAGACAGGCATCCAGGCGACAGAAGAGACTGAACATGCTGGTTTGGCTCCTTTCTGAGGGTTTAAAGTCCTCTGACTTGTCCTCAGTCTTCCACCTCTATCAGGGGAGGATAAGTCCCCCCCGGTTTCTACTTGCCACAGGGCTGCTTGCGCTGTGCTGATCCCTAAGTAGTGAAACACTGCGTATAGAAGTGCATTCAGAGGAAGAGCTTATTTGCACAATTGCCACCGACCAATATCCTCATGCTTCTTCCAGTGCCATATTGGATGCTGGATATGGCCCCTGAACAGAGCAGTAAGGCCATTGCCCACAGCTCCTTCAAATTCCTCCCTTCTGTGGCCTCTGCCAGGGCTTTTATGAGCCCCAAGCAAAGGGGAGCCAGCTGGGCTCCTGTGCCGATGTAGAGCCATACCCCCAAACGACAGGCTCTGCCCAGAAAAATATATACTCTAAGTCAAAGGAAACCACACACGTGTAGCTGAGCACAGAATTTGGCTCCAGCAGTGAGCAGAACCTGTTAAAAGCAGGTGCTTGAAACAAGACCAAGTACCTGCCCAGGGCAAACCAGCTTTAAGGCTGAAGACTACAGTTCAGCAAACGTGGTATAGGAAGCAGTGTCGTGCTGGGGGCAGGGAAGGATGGGAGATTTTTTCAGTCATCTGAATACATTCCATGTTAAGTAAGTCAGTTATCTTCTAGGTGGCTAAATTTTACACACGCTTTTTTGTAATTGGCAAAGACGTAACTGTGTAGAGGACTGATGGTTAGACTGCCCACACCCTTCACACGCTGCTGGTTCTCCTGGACCATAATCTCTCCAGTGGACTGTACAAAGAGGCTTGTTTTCCCAAAGTTCAAAACAATGAGGCCCTGATCCTTGTAGTGCCACACAAATAATAAACAAATCATAGGAATTCCCATACACAAAAAGGCCAGATTCTGCCCATAAAAATATATGCTTTAAGTCAAAGGAAATTGCACGTGTGTAGCTGAGCACAGAAGTTGGCTCAAAGCCCACTTGTAACTAAGCCATGCATGTGAGGACAGAATAGAGCCCATTGTCTCTCAAGAGCTTTTTAATTTTTCTTTGTTGTTCTCTGGACATGAATTACCTAAACTGAAAACCAGAATTTTTCTCTAATCTAATGTGTCTCTGACAGGCAATATTTTTTTTATTGTTTGGTTGTTGTTTTTTTAATCTGTTAATTCCCACTTTAGAGATTGCTGAGAGAAAGTAATGTATGTCTACAGTCTCTTCCTATAGACCTATGCAAAGAAAGTTTAACCTGCAGTGGATGATGCCTGGGGCAGCCTCTAACCAAGTTCTGCCCCAACTTATTTCATCCAAGACAAGGGCTGAAGGGTTTCCTCCCTCAAGTTCCCACACAGCCTTTTCAAGGCCACACTTTGCCACATACGGACTAGAAGATAGACTGCACTAGAAGACAGAGTGGAAAAGTGTCCTTTCTGGTTTTCCTCATCTTACAATATAGTTTTACTGCCCTTCCCTTGGTTTTTGCCACTGCCTCTTTTTAAGGGCCTTCTGAAGAGCAAAGTGAAATATGAAGATTAATACAGTTTCCAACCACATTAACTTTCCAGCAGTTTTTCTGCAGAGTCTTAGCACAGTGGTGCCAATTCCTTCCAATTCCTCCCCTCTTTACCTCCAGCATTTTCTCCTTGTCTCTCCAGAAGATCTTTGGAGAAACCCACATAGAAGAAAAGCAACATGAAGGCTTGTTTCCCTACTTTGCTGCAGAAAGATAATAGTGTGAGAAAGATGTACAGCCTAATATCTCTTTGTGGCTGCTGCTTCTGCCCTGGGACACACTGGCATATCATCTCAGATCAGCTTTCTTAGAAAGATCTGTACGTATTTTTGATTGGAGAATCTGCCTTGGTTCCAGATAGGACTCCTAAAATCTAAAGAGGAACTGGCTGGAAATCTTGAGGAGTGTCCATCTGGCTAGAAGCAATCTAGGACCAAACAAATTCAACAGCCAGTCTTCTAGACTTTGGCCCCGTTTCCTCCTCTCCCAGCCTCACTACCCCCCTGAAAGGTTTCTGATGAACAGGCAGAACTGCATCACTAAAAACGAATACCCAGCTTGTGTTAACAATCTTCATCTGTCCACTCTCTCACATCCAAAACCCCAATATCAGAAACAAAGGTGTATTCATTTTGGTTTCAAAGCAGCTTAGGTAGAGCAGAAGAAAATTCAGAAACTTGATAAAAACTGCAGAAATAAAATAGCTGCTGATGAGCTGATAATGTATGACTTAAGGGTATTTTACCAGCATTTAATAATACAGTGGAGGGAAGGAAGCATTGAAAGAGCAGTTGTTTACTTACTATTTTCAGCTTGAGCATTCATTTGATACATATTAGAGGGCTCAAATGCAACCACATTAGCAGCTAGGAGGTGCACTTCGCTGTGAGCTTGTGGGAGGTCTTGTGCTTGAAGATGCTGAAGTATTTTGCTTTTAAACGCTCTGTGCTTTTTTCCTTTTTTTTTTTTAATAAAAGAAAAAAGAGTTATGGGATTTAATTAAATTGGTGGTCTGCTGGCTTTTTCCAGTCAGAAGTTACACGTAAGCGGTCTCCTGTATCCCTCGCTCTTCCTCTCTCCTCCTCTCTCTCCCTTTCCCTTGAAGAAGGTTTTGCTAGGCATGTACATCCATTTCAGAATCTAATCATAGACAACTTAAATCTTTCCAACGTTACCCACATTAGTAATTGCAAAATAATAAACATGACAAAATTCAGATTAATAGGGCATCCTGCACAACTCGGATGGCGGGGAGAGCCCTCTGGAATTCTAAGCGTAATAGGTCTGTGTTTATTTCTCAACCGACGGCATAATGTGACTGATTTACAAGAGTTTAACTCAAGTGTTAATCTGACAGTGACGAAGAGCTTCTCAGTGGCAGAATCACTTACACTATCATATTAGTTGCCTCCTCTATTAAAGCAGTGTGGTCGATAATTGGAATGCTTTTATGTCTAGTGGTTCTGACAAGGCTCTCTTTAGGTCACATATGGGCGGTCTGGCTTGCTGCACAGCTGAACAGTGGCAAATGATTTAAACTGAGAAAGTATTGTTCTCCTCGTATTATGGAGCAAGGGCAGTTCAAGGAAAGTAAGGCTCTGCACCGGCTACCTGCTGGTGTGTAGTAAAATAAGATGGACATGATACTGGGTTGGGAGTACAATTAAATCTATTTTGCACCGATGTGTTGGTGGACAGATGAGTTTCCACATGGCAGAGCTTTATGATCTTTAAGGTAGACTGAACTAATAGATTGGTGTGGAGCGCACTGAAGTTACTAAGGATGAGAAAGCAAGCAGCAGTACATTTGAACTACAGGTTTCTCATATGCTCCACGTCATGCTGAGTTTTTATAGCTCCTGGCTTTCAAAAAGCCTGTTTCAAAGAGGTTTGCGCTAGACTGGGCATGCAGTTTTGCTCTGCAGATATTGTCGCTACCGATTTAGTGGAATGCAATTAGGAAGCCTAAATTAAGTGGTAATGGAGAACCAGCTCTTGAAACTGGGGTTTCCACGGCAACCACTGCTTACAATACAGCCTTCAGTTAGTTTTCCCACTTTATCTGCAAAATGCACAATTGAGCTTTAAAACAGCTTTGTGCTGAAAAGCGCACTGTAAACAACTGTTTGCAATGAGAGTTTTACACTGTCTTTAAATACAACAAGCTATCAAATAAAATTTACTTGTCCACACTAATAAAAAAAAAAAAATCCATACAGTACAAAACACTAAAGGGTCCAGAAACTTATTATTCATTCTGGAAATTTATATATAATACAAAAATTCAAGATCTTGTGGGTCCTCAATTTGTCTTTTAAGTCTTATCGTTATTCCTCAATTTTAAGACACATAATCCCATATCTCTCAGTAGTGAGAAGAACTGAGCATTTTGGTACAAATACTGCATTTATCGCAATAGCAACACTATATAATTATAAAGTGCTTTTTGTCTAATATGAACTAATAAATGTGCATTTTCATTAGACTTCCTTTAACATCTAGCAATCTTTTACAGATTATTTTTTTATTTTTTCCCTTTATACTGTATTATTATATACTTCATAAATGTTCATATTTTATGGCAAAGTAACACTGTGACATTTCTGAACTGCTTAACATTCTTGATTGCTTTAGGATCATAGCCCAACTTTTGCATCTTGTCAAATGTAACTGCAGGTGATTAAATATGCGTAAAATATGGGAAAGTGGAAAGGATGATGTTAAGGTCATATGTGTAATTTGTATTGACCGCCCTTTGTACAATAACCCCATCAAACTGAATATCTAAGCTGAAATTATGTATTTGCAACCAATTGTTTCTCCTCCGTTGTACAATCACTGGTCCTGGACTAATACTGTCAGGTGATTTGTAAGAGTTGAGATCTTGGCAGCTTTTAATTTTTCTTTTTTTTTTCCACTTTATACTTATGTGTTTTAATTAAGACAAAAGTCTCAGAGAAAACATAGTGTAAACTTCACCGAGATAATTTCAGAAAACAAATCACGTAATTTTGATTTTTGGCCTATCAGCTGTTAGAGTCCTCTTTTAAGGCAGAGCTCTTCTGAAAAAGAGAAAAAAACACTTACACCACCAAAGGATCACACAGCAAGTCAAAACACACCTAATTTGTGTCTCAGCTGAAGTACAGCAACCCAAGCACCTCACAGCACTTCAAGGCTGACACCCTTGTGTGTGTTTGTGTGTGTGATAGCAGCCACACCAGGTCGATGCAGAGAGAGAGAAAAAGGGTGTGGGGGTGAAGGTGGTGGGCAGGGGAAAGAAGGGGGAGGTGTGGGTGCCTTCCCTCAGGAGCCAGCCGGTCAGAGGACTGTATCTTGGCATCCTCAGTCATGGATAAATCTGGATTTGATATAGTCTCCGCAGACTTTGAACGTGCCAGGCAGGGAAGCTTGCCCTTCACAGTACGGGTGCGCTTTCAGCCGCGGCGATGGGGCTGCACCTATTCTGATCTGCTCGAAACAGCCTTTTCAGCGCTAACCGAAACCAGAATGAGGATGGGAAGGCTGACTGCAAAGTTCACATCTCCTCCGCTGTGTGCCGGTGATAATGGGAGTTTCTCCTGTGATGGGTAGGTCATAAAACACACAGCTGTAGAGAACTGTGCAGGGTGAGCAAATCAAAGAACTTAGTAATAAAAATGATGTGTGTGCCAATATTATTTAATATTAACTTGTGAAAATTGTTGAAGAAACACATCTTCGTCATATATCAGAATTGGCTCTAAAGCTGAATCAACGGATTAATAGGGTTATTTGTAATGATATTGTCCTCGTAAAGGCTTTATTATTTAGGAATCAGAGTTGGAAATTGTAATTTCTTTAATGATTTTTCATCACATAAATTAGCCTGCCTCAATTCCTCCGTCTAGAAGGCAAGAGGAGAGGTTGAGCTGGTCCCCTTCCTCATTCTTACACAAAATCTGCTCATTTGGACGGGGCCCAAATTTTAAAGAAACAAGTTCCTGGAAGAAATGCAGGATGCCAGTGCGCACAAGACTTTCACAGGGCATCTCGTTTCAACACTGACTGCCTGCATTTTATCGGAGTACTAAAGGACACATTGAAATTATTTTGTTCTGGCACCGGCGCGCGTTGTGATGTGTATGCATTCAATTGCACTTGACAAATCTTTGGGGCAAACAAAATGGTCTAATGTAAGGAAATATCTTAGCATATTCCAAAATGACATTTTTAGACCAAACATGTGTTCGATTGATTTGCCTTCTCCAGAGATCACTTTTGAATCCAGGCCAGCGATAAGCAGGGCAGGGGGGGAGCTCGGGAAGGGGGGGGGAAGGCAGGCTCTCGCTGAAGGCCAGGAGGGTCAGCCGTGCTTCCGCTGGTATTTCCTGCGCGGCAGAGTCCCGTACCTAACTGTACAAATAGCTCCACATGGCACCCTGAGAGCGTGCCAGGGAATTTTATGATCACACGCCAAGTATGGTTGTCAGGTTCCACTCCACTGCTGTGTGTGTATGTGTGTGCTCATATGTGTGTGTGGCGGGAGCTAACTTCAGACTGAGTAATTACCATAATCCAAACAGGGCCTTTACCATCTTATTTGCATTCAGCCAGCAGTGCTGTTTTTATCAGCACCACTACTGAATTGTTGCAAAGTTTTAATTATCTTGACAACTCTCCTTTTTTTTTTTTATTCGTTCCTTCTTTTTTTTTTTTTTTTCCTCCCCCCTTGGGTTGTGTTTGGATTTCAGCAGTCATCTCCCTACGGCAGCAATCAGATTTCTGCAATAGGAAGTTTTCTCACTTTTTCTTCTTCTAGTAGTAATTTATAGTATCCCACCTCAAAGGCTGCTCAGAGTGGGTACAGAGGCAGAGGGAGGTTGTCTTTATTAATTAATGCCTAATAATTTTGCAGAAAAAAGTCACTCCAAATGCTTCTTTTTAAATTGTATTTGAAGCCCTGGTGTAACTTTACACATGTGTGTAGGCTTGCTGAACTGAAAGAAACCATTTCCTATGCAGAAAGCTACCCCCTTGCATAAATGTTTGCCAGACTAGAGCTTTAGTTGTCATGTTTTCTGTATTTCCATAATCTTTTGATTTTGGATTAGTATAAAATGTATCATGTCACTTATATTTGCTCTCTCTCAAACACTCCGCGTTTTCAGTATTTGAATGCGAAGTTAGACAAATTCAACCTTGAAATAAGACACCGTTTCCTAGCAGTAAGGGTAATTAAACACTGGAAGAGCTTACCCAGGGAGAAGGTAGACTCACCATAGCTTGGAGTCTTTAAAATGAGATTAGACATCTTTCTGAAAGACGTGATTTAATCCAGCTTCTGGAGAAAGATTCTAGGGTACGGATACAGAAGGTCAGAGGAGACAATCACCAAAGTCCTTTTCGACTTCTGAGCCTGTTGGCCTAGAAAGCTGAGTTCAGATATGTTTAGGTTCACATTTAACATCAGTTGTAACATCTACATGGAGAAATTGTCTTTTGGGAATATTAAGATGAAATATTTTCCAAAATTGTGCTGTCTGCTGTAGGCAATAAGGTTTTGCTTGCTAAGTTTTACCTTTTGTTTTTCTAAGTAGTTAAAAATCACAAAGGTTAATACAGATTAACATATTCTAGTATGAGATCATTATGGAGGAATAGAAGGCTTTAAAGCCTAAAGATTCATGAACTGAACAAATGCAGAAATGATTTCTAGGCTGTTGGTTTCTCGGGTGCAATAAATGCTTTAAAAAGAAGCACAATTAATATTTTTCTAACCATAGAATACCATGATTGTGTTTAGCTTATCATCTTTTATGAAGTTTATGCATCAGATTGCATGTAATTGCTATCAAATGGTATGGTAGTATTCTCTTCATCTGAAAAGTAAACAAATTCTGTTTAACAGTCGTTAGGCATTTGTTTTGCTGCAGTTTGGCCTTATAAACACCTTATCCTTGTTTTCCCTTTAAAAGGAAAAAAATTAAAGGTAAGAACCATTAGGGATTTCTCTTTAAATCCAGCAATCTATGCATACTACTAAGAATCAATGCTCTGTAAACTGTCTGGTGTTCTGCAATAAATTCTAGCTTTTATAGACTTTTGCTGGGCCAGGTAGCTGCTAATGCCATAGAAATTGATTATTTGTGGTGTTCTTATCACTGCTTAAAATATCTAATTGCTTTTTCTCCACAGATTTGGATTTGGCTTGCTTGATGCTGGACGATTAATGAAGGAAGCCCTAACTGGACAAATGTTGGTCTCCTGAGACAATGTGTTGTTGATAACAGGTCTGATTTGAGCAAGTCTAGTCAAATTCAATTGTAATGGTATTTAAAGGCACACACAGGACACATATCACTGAGTTTTGGGCTGATTTGTTTGGATTTTAAGTCTGTTGTGCTACCAAAGTTTATTCCTATTAAGTACTAAGCTTTGCAAAGCAGCAAAAACACATATCTGTCAGCTGCAGAGATATGTATTTTGCTTCAGTATAGCAAGTTTTGTTCAAAATTTGCCTTTATTCTTTCATACTTATGCAGACCTGGGTATGTAATTCATCACTGTATGACTGTTCCTGTGGAGGAATTATTGCACTCTGATTATTTTGAACCCTAAAAATTATTGATTGAGGTAAAGAAGAGACAAGAAGGTGTTGCAATCAGTTCTCAATCTAGTGAGGGCAGCCTTCTTTAAAGGCAGCTAATCCTTAGCCTAAAAGCCATATGCAGTTGCTGCTGTTCCCGTAGGATTTTTCACGTAGCTGTGCCTGTGTCATTTACGTGAAGTTAAGTATGAATCGTTTTCCACTGCACTACCAAATCAAGATAACCACCAAACATCAAGTCACTATCTTATTGGATCTCTGCTTTAAGCATGAAATTTAGCTCACAGCTCAGGCACAGCTCCAGCTGAGGAGGAAAAAGACCTCCCATCCCATCAGAAAAATGGACTCCAGGATGTTTCCCTTCTGCATCAAGATGCAGAAGCAATGACATCTAGAGTCAGTAGGGTCCAGAATACTTTCCTCCTTCCAAGAGCTCCCATTTTCTAGAGACAGGTAAACCAAAGGGAAGAGGGACTTGCATCCCTGCACCTTGCACCCTTGCTAACCATGGTGCCAGTCTTTCTCTCTTTGTCCCCAAAAGGAGTATTGAGAGACTACAGCTAGATCTTCAAAGGTCTAGGCACCTCACCAAAGGTCTAGGCACCTCACCAAAGGTCTAGACACTGCACTGCACATCATTTTTAAGCACCAGTTTGCAGAAGTGACTGCAGACACCTGTGTTTGTTGTCTTTTAATCACTATGAGGGAAAGGTAGAAATCTCAGAGTGGGAACGAAAATGGCTGGACAGGGAAAAGCTCAAGTATAAGGACTGTACTCCAGCATGTGTCTGTAATCATAGCCCTTTTCAGAGATGTGGCCACGAGCCGGGTTAGGGCCTGGAGTCCTCTCCTCAGGCTGACACTAACAATATTTGATTCAAATAAATTAATAACCCCATTCTTGTCTTTTGCAGCATTATGAAAGTCATAGCAGTGATGCTGTAAACCAATCTTTTACCTAACAGCCTAGTAGTGGTTTAGGCAATGTTTCATGTATGAGGATGCTCCAGGTCAGCTCTCCCTCCAGGTCAGAGCCTTGTCACTGCCACCTTGCAGGGGTACTCCTTAGCCACAGTGTTCTGAATCATGGTATTCCCTCTGTTGGAGACATGCCACACTTTAAGAAACTTTAAGATTAGTTATCTAGAGAAACCAAAGAGCTACCATAATTTTTTATTTTTTTTTTTGTGCTGTGCAGTAGAGAGCAGTTGTCTGGGAGGAATTCATCCCATAAGCCAAGGCATGTTATTGTTTATCTATTTTAGCCAGATTAATGTTACTATAGACTATGCAAGTGGCTGGGGTTGTGCACCTATGGATCAATGACTTCTGCATGTTTTTCAAGCATTTCTGTAGAAAGGGCAGGAAACATGCACTAGAAACATCCAGTCCCATGGAACGACTGCTTCCCAAAGGTGTCTCTTCCATGCAATCCTGCAATGATTCTCCAGCAAAGCAATGGCTGAGGAACAGGAGCACTCTCCCTTTCTCTCTGGATCAATGTTAGTGTGTAAAAGGCACAGCAAGGAAGTCTGTTTCTCGATATTATACCTACTTGAGGCTCCTGAAAGTGTGATTAATTAGGTGTGATTAATTAAACCATGAGTCATGACCTTCTTTTTTTCCTGTCACATTACTTATAAACAAGAAGGCAGTCAGTGAAGTTAAATGGTACAGGACAGTAAATTTAGAGGAAATAAAAAGAAATTAGTTGTGCTGCACGTGGTCAACCTATGGGATTTGCTGCTACAGGTGACCATATGATAAATAGGGTTCCTTGGCTGGAAAGAGCAGGTGTTAATGCTATTACCATAATAGATGGGACCAATCCTGTGCTCCTGGGACTTCTGGGTGCACTGGGAAGGCAGAAGTGAGTCCTACTTGGCTAATAAAGTAAGAGCAAGTGTTCCATGTGCTGGGAAGTCAGGCAGGAATGTTGTTCTCCATGGACAGCAGCACTGCTCTATTAGCTTGATCTATGACTTGCCATTTTGTGGTTTGGTTGTTTGTTTATTTGTCTGGCTTTTTAAATTCCTCTGGAAAATACTGTACTGGCTCTCTCTGTTGACTGAATGACCAGCCTTGGGCAGAAGATATAGCATTCTTCTTCTCTGACCTTTATATCAAAATTGATTAACAATAATTCTTTTGCAGAAAAAGATTGACAATGAGATGTGGATGTTCATCTTTAATGAACTCTAGTTACCAAAGTGGAAACCAGCTAACTTTGATGGTGCAACTGACCACCTTCTCAGCAATAGCTGAGTATTTACTCCTTCTTGAAATGGTAAAGTAATGCTGTATCCATAGATAAGATGAAGAACCACCTGTTGCTCCACTTGTTTTTTTCCTCTCTCACATATCATTGATTTCTTGGGACCTTTCTCATTACTGGCAGTAGCAGGATGTGCTGGCTGGTATTTATACAGGCAGAAATGGCATAACTTAGAATTAGAGTCTGTGTAATCCTGTCAAGTACTTGGAATTATTATGTTTACGTATTTTAATCTTTGTAAAGTAAGGAGTCCACTCATAATCTAATTGTTTTTATTTATTATCATGTTTGCCATTTTACAGAATAGTTCACTGGAAGGTGCCTACTTTATATTGTTCTCACTTCCTAATAAAAGATCTTATTTAAAAGATTCTTTCTTTTCAATTATGAAAATACTTTTCTTATCTCATTAAGCCCAAAAAAGATGAAGTGTTATTTTTCCTTTTTATTTGTGACAATACAAATTAAACACACCTATGGCGAAGTAATTACTATGTTTATTTTTTTTTATACAGAGCAAGCCTGTTAACTGTGAATGTGAAGAGATGAAGCAAGCAAAAAACAAAGAAAGTGTGAAGAGCTTTGCTGCCATATCGTCTATGACACTGTATCAGCTCCTAGTTTTAGGATCAATGAGTGAATAGGTATGTAAAAGAGACACTATTATTCTACAGAGGAGTTATTTCAAAGGAAATAAAGAAAAAAATTTAAAGGCATGTAAATGCATTCTCTCTATATAGAGAGAGTGTATATAGCTACTATATGATGGCAACACTAGAGAGGGAGCTTCATTTGGTCTTTTAATTTCAGTGGAAAAGTATTGCACAGAAGTCTAGATAATAATGTCCTTGATCTTATCAAGTATTGCCATACTACTAGTATTGCCATTTTCCTGTTGAGGTTATTCATGTGAGAGAAGCCACTCTGTTGTACAAGTTAAAGGTTCACCTTCTGTCCTTCATTTTTGTACTTAAACCAGATTTGGGCATTTCAATGTTCATGCAAATTGCAGCATCTTTCAGAGTTGTGCACTTCACATTATAAGACACTTTGTTAATTGTAGAGGTAATAGATACCATCACCTTTGTTTAACCATGGAAGCTCTGATTTTCAAATTACTTGAAGTTTTAATTATTGTGATTATAACTCAGTACTACCTCCATGACACTTCACATGTAAAAGTTACATCTGTGTAAACCACTTGGGTAACAGGCAGAAATAAATAGCTTTTTCACTGTATATTCATAGTATACTGGAAATTGGGAGGCTAAAACTTCTTACAGAGAAGACCAGCCACCGCTGTTGTTTCTCTCCATGGACGTCCATGCTACATTCCCTTCCTCCCTTACATACCAGAGCGAGAAAAATGATTCCCTCACTAGCAAGAATTCAGTGGTCATCTTTATCAGGCAAAAGTTTTGGTACTGTACAAGACTGCTGCCTTGGAAAAGATATGGGGGATGTCTGGAATAGCTGCCTTTGTTTACCCAAGGCAAGGGAACACACTTGACCAGGAGACATGATCTTGCCTTTCTTCAGGCCTGGCCCTGATGGCCAAATATAGACATAAACTGGAGAGTTCAGTCTGCCTGACATTGATTCTGTCCGCATAAAATGGCCTTTGTCAGCATTAAGTGTTGGCATTAAATGGCAGAGGTGGAGAGGTTTTGGAAAGGGCTGGAAAAAAAACTGTCGATGAATTTGCCCTTCTCAGAAGTTTCTGTTAAAAAGACGACAGAAAGGGACTAAATGAGGCAGAAGGAGAAGCGAACACAGAGGGGAAGAAATGGCAAAAATCAAGCATTAAATATTTCCTTTAACTGCAGTCAGAGATGGAGATTATATTTGACCAAACAACAAAATCCTCCACCGCAAGTCAGGACTAAGACTGACTTCATTTTTTATTTCAGGACTCTCCATAGAAAGGAGCCAGTCAGTTATTCTCTGTGTCTTAAATAGTGTACTAGCATTACTAATAGACCAAGCAGATGGTTTTGTTTTATTGTCTGAATGCTGTAATATTTTACTGTAACTATATAAATAGGATATTCACTTGCCTTATACAAGTTCCCAATAATAAACCAAGTAATTTTGACAGAAAAGTGTTGACCAACACTAACCTAACACCATTCAGACAATGAGCTCAATACTGGCACAAATCCCATGCATTAGAAAAGTCAGTGGTATTACATTTACTTTTACAATTTGAAGGATAAAGAGAGAAATGCAAGAGATAGAGCAATAAGAACCATGTGGTCCCTCCTCTTCAAGGGTCTCATCCAGAGCCTATTAAGTTAATGTACATACTCCCTTTGATTTTAATAGGCTTTGCATAAGTCAGAAATTACTGAAAATGAATAGCAGGAAAAAGAACCACTCTGTTTACATTTGTTGGGTTATATCCATAATAAAATTGTAAAAAATGAAAACAGTAGAAAACATTAAAACAGATCCAAATACTAACTTTATTTTAGAATTCAAGATGACCTCATTTCCTGCTCCAACATAAGTACGTGATGTCACGAACATCAGAAGATTTTTTCGAAACCTTTACTGAAAACATTCCTCTTCCCATCATCGAATACTTCATCTTGCTTTCTTCTTGCAGCTGTTCCTTCTAAAAGACACGTATCTTTGGGCAAGCAGTTATGAATATCACAGAGTAGTCAGGACCACACCACCACCTGTGACACCAAAGGTTTACAGATTGCTCTTATAGCAACTGCTGGGTGGGTGCTGGTGGTGGGTCAGCAAAGTGTCCAGCCAAAGCAGGGTGATGAGGAGTGCCCCAGGGATCAGAAGCAAAGCCAAACATCACTCTTCCAAAGAAAGATTTCTAAACTAACCTAGATTTTTCATTGCTAGTTAGAGCAGATAGGTTTTATTCTTACAGTGGAACTAGGGTATTTCACAGATAAAATCAAGCATGCAAAAGGACAATAAGATTAGATCCTAATTCTCCACTTCACCAAAGGATAACTGAGGAAAAGACGGAGTGACTTGCTGGGGCAAGAAGAGCCCTTGGTGGAACCAGATCCCCTGTCCCGTTCAGAGGCTGCCCTTTCCTGCCTGTGATGCGGAAGAAACTTAGCCATTATCAGACACCTGCAAAAGCCCTCCACCTGTTTTTGCTCGAAGTGACAGAGCCCAGAGGACGATGTGCGTGTTCCCCACTAGTCTGTAGAGAGCATGATGTTGCTGATGCAATTCCTGGCTCCTGCACACCTGCAAGGTCTCATTGATCTGCTGTTCGGTGCTCTGAAAACTCAGAAATCTATTATCAGTGTGAGCATGTGCTTATTGATCAGATTACCTGCTTCTGCTCCCAGTGTGTACCAAATTGTACCAGTGTGTACATACACACATAAATATGCACAAACATATACACATATACAGGCACGCACACATGGGTTATTAGGATGTCTGTATATTAAAGGCTTTACATATTTTTTTTGTTTCACAAAACTGCACATAAATAAAAAGAATGGACCTTCTCTGTGAAACGTGAGCGCAGAAACACTCACAAGTGGCCAAGAGCTGCTAAATAATTAATCAATAGAGCAGTGTGGCAGTTTGAAATGTAAATGTGATGGATGAAGGTGTGATGCTTGTCATCAAGTAGAAAATGATGTGACTGGAATGGATAACCCACGGTACCTGCTGACTGGCAAAAGCTTGGACACAAAGATAAAGTAAAGCCATCAGAAAGCAGCCCCGGCAACCCCTAATTCTTGCCTTTGACCCACAATTCACTTTCATGTCCCTGTCCCAGAAGAGATGTTTAAAAAAATGATGAAGAGAGATCTTGGGGTGGGAAAGGGGAGAGAAAAAAACCATCTGAAGAAATGCTACCTGACAAGGCTGCGGGCTACATTCTTGAGAACACCTTTCTTTTCTTTATGTTCTCCTTCTCCTGTTAAATAAAAATGCGGCTCCTTTTTTCCCTTTCCTTTCTTCCAAAACTCTCCCGAGCCGTTCCTGCAAGTGGTTCTGTGACTCGGGAGCTGACAACAGCCGCATGCAAAGGAACAAAGAACGAGAGTGACAATTCAGAGTGCACGCAGGTGAGAAAGACACCTTTTACTTATCAAACTAGGCTGCAAAAAATGCTCTTTTTACTCAGCGAGCTAGAAATAGAGGTGATCTAACAAGGCACTGATCCAAATTCTTTATTTGTGCTGAGATGTAATGCTAACAGGATTTTTAGGTTGACTAGTAGTCTGTGGGTCTTCCATTCAAGTAAGGAAGCACTCCTCCGATTTGGAAAGAGGAAAATCCATATAATTACCGTATATTATGTGACAGGAAAATGTATGCTGTGACGGCAAAGGGTGACAGAAAATGTCCATCAAAAAATTTGTTTTCAGGGACTTCCTGTGCCAGTCATTGCATTCCATCTGTGGGGAAACTCAACAGGATGAGATTCAGCTCAATTCTCCGAATTTGAGAGAAATTAACTTCTGGTAAAAAAGGGATTTTTAATCTTTTTTTTTTTTTTTTTCCTATAGAAATGCAAGCCTGAAAGAAGGATTTAAAAGTTTGATGGCTCTTTCTCCCTGGAAGAGAAAATCCTATTTCTCAGTAAGTACCATTTAGCAGGTTGTCTTTTTTTGTCTCTTTTGTTATCAAAAGCCCATTCTTTTCAGAAAGTGAAAAATACTACAGTTAACATTAGATTACCAAACTCCCCGAAATATACATTAGCAGACAACACCTACTAAAAGTGAAAGCTAAATATAGATATATAATAATGTTTTGGCACATGAAATACATGTTTTACCATTTCTTAGACATAAAATGTACATACAAATATTTTCTTAATATCTTCGGGGGAGGGGTCTAAGACCTCTATATACATGTTTACCTCTGAAGAGGCATAAAGAAGCAGCAAATCTCCAGGTGAACTGGCCAGTGTTTTCATACTTCCTCAACTGATTATTTTTACTTGGGTTTTGTTGTTTTATTTTTTTTAATCTTTATGTTATTGCTATACAAGAGGCAGTGAGAAAACGCATAAGCATTTATACAAAAATAAATGTGCCAAAATGAATTTTGGAAGTCAAGAATTAGAGCTTACACTAAAATAGAACCCTAGTTGGCCCAGCTCCATAGTAAATAACCTACTTTTATTCTGGGGCAGGTTACTGGTGTAATGCCATTGAAGGGAAATCTTTCCTGTAACTTGGCTACCTGGATAAGCTTTAAGTAGAGAGCCAACTCTTATGTATACAGGGAATCACCACACTCCACAGAAATATTTCCCATTTAGAATGACAAAACTGGGCTGATAGGTAATTCAGCTTGAATTTCTTTTCTGGGGTGTTTTAAATTGTGTTTTCAGATTTGTACTTTGGGAGCTTTCTTGTAGCTCATGCCAAAACCACTCAGCTGTATATCTTTACCTACATGGCAGGTACATTTTTATTAATTTTTAGTTCTTTTGCACAGCTTCAGATACTCAGTATCATCATAAGTAGGAAAGAGACCCTAGAATTTGGAGCAATGTGGGTAAACTAGTCTGTGGGCTGGAAGAATGATCCCACGCCTAACATCTGGTATGTTTCTGGTAGGAGATGTTCATAGGTTTTGCAGCAGTAAAGAGGAATTTGGTCTAACGGTTCACAGATTGACGCTGAGTGTAAGCAACTGTTGCACTGCAGTACTGTAGCAATATTTATCACTACTAGGACTTCTATTCCCTCATAAACTGCCACAGGAGTGGAAAACACAGTCGTAGGACTATGCTGTCACGAAGTTCATAGAAGTCTGTTTCTACACCTTCAGTTTGTCTCAGCTACAAAGCGACATACAATAGAGAAATGACAGGTCAGGCTGCAAATGAGCAACAGTCAGCCCCATCCTCTGGGAAGGAGACCCACCTACTCAGTCCAGAGAGAGCTGTGATGCACCCTGTCCTCTCCCCAGTCTGGAGAACCAGCTCGCTAGTACTGTGGGACATACCACCACATGAGCTATACAGCTGCCCCCATGTAACGCAGAGGTGCCTACCAGCCCAGCAGGAGGAGCTGCATTAGGGATTGTACAGATACACTGGCAACTGTCCACTACTTTCTAATATCATAGCAATATAGTAGTATCAACGTGACTTTGCTTTCTTCCCCCTTTAAATTTGCTGGATATATAGAGGAGAGGAACATGAAAAATGCCCTGACAAAGCCAGATCTGAGAACCTGTGTCTTAACCCCAACAGTGGTCACCAGCAGCCAGCTACAGAAGAGAAGGAGAAGAGGGTGACCTCGTGGTAGAGTGCCCCAGATCACTCTTCCAGCCTCCAGCAATTGGCAGCTCAGGGACTTCCTGAGCTGAGAAATTTGTCTACTTTGCTATGGTGATGGTGGGTAAAATATGCAGCGATGACTCTCCCCTACCAGCAGGCTTTGTTTCACCCCAAGTGTTATGCCAAACTAGTTGTATATCATCATGAAGAATAACTGCTTTTCCTCAGAGTTGATTTCCTATGGCACGTTTTACTTAGATACCTTCTCAACACCCTTGCAAATATGCCATAGATCTAAAGCACAATCTCCTTTTCAAAATGAATGGGTCTGATTACAGGCGTATTCATTTTGTAAAAGGTACAAAAGGATACAAATGTGCCTTTCCATCTCATATAATGTCAAAGTAAGACCCTCTTGCCCTTTTATTTCAATCCCCGCAATTTGAAAATAAAAAAAATGACTTGATTATATGTTTTTTACCATTAAGTGTATAATTGCTTTTGTGTTTTGACATTTAATTCCTCTTACCAAAATACATGGTAGGAATTAAAAGTCAAATCTTTTATGTATTTGATGTACAGATCCTTCCATGTATTTCAATGAGAGAAATAGAACAGTGAAACCTTAAAGCAGGTATAGTGAAGCCATCTGAAAATGAAGTCACTTTTTATACTGGAAATCTGACTGTGGCCCCAGTTCTGCCCTCCCTTATCTAGGTCAATAGCTTTTTGAAATCGCTGGAAGGTCTGAATGAGTCAAAACCAAGCAAAACCTGCAGAACTTGACCTTTAAAATAGAGCTGGGATTATACTGTGCCCTGTTGGGCAGATTTCAAGATTATGGTCCAGTCTGAAAATGACTTTGAAAGCTGTAAAACAGGAGCTGGCCAAGCACTTGAGTGTACTAACCTGACACGGCATGGCAGTAGTGAGGAACACGTGCCCCAGCAGGGAGGGCCAGGAGCAGCCAGGGCATCAGCAGGGTGCCCCAGTTGGCCCAAGACCAGCAGGAGGGCTCTGGCACAGAGAGAGAAGTCATGCTCTGTGAGCCGGCGAGAAGATGTGGATGCATGCAGGGGGAGCTGGATGTTGCTTATGGATGTTCCATGTGGGGTTTTTTTCCCCTTCATCTGAACTTTTCCCATAAAGTTTTTCCCCACTTTATGCACTGCCCTTCATCCAGGGCAGCACCACTTTTTTTCCCTTTTACCGTTCTACCACTCTTTCTCTCTGCCACAGGAACTTCTCTCCTTCCCTCTGCAGCATTTGTCCCTCTCTTTCTCATACTTTTCATGTTTCTGCTTTTCCTCTGTTCTTCTATTTCCCTTTCACTACCTGTGCCCTTTAACTGAATTCTCTCTCACTTCTTTCTTCTCTGTACAGTATGCCAAATTCTTCATCCTTACCTCAGTTTCTGCTTATACTCACCCGCAACCTATGTGCTGAGATTTCTGCTGGCTGTGTTATCTCCCACTGGTCACTCCATTGTGATTTATCCCCATCCAGTTAAGTCCTAGTGTGACTTGACCCTGCAGCCTTAGCTGCCCTGAGATTCAGATTTATGGAGTCTCACACAGTCTGCAAAAGTCTCCTGCAATCTGGAAAGTAGACGCTAGCCAGGAACTCAGATGGACTGAGCCTGAGATAGTCTGAGCCAGGAATGGTAGTTGTAGGCAGTAATGGTAAACGGGAGCTCAGCAATGTTCTTCCTAGTGTTCATATTCTTATCCACAAATTCTGTCATGCCTTCACTCTACCCGTTAACAAAAACTGCTGCTCCAGGTGAATATGCTCTTGGAGTAAGATTCATGCTGTCTTTCTCCTTTTCCCAAAGCTAGGGACACGATATTCTTTCTTTCACCTCATGAAAGACATCTTCAATGAACGTAAAGGGCAATACACAAGGTAACCAAAAAGAGAAGTAAAGGGAGCAGGAAAAGGTTGCATCAGGAAGAAACAAGTCAGAGGGAGAGAGAGACAGCTGAGTGTATCTCCCCACAACAGCTGTAGTGTCACCATATCTCATGGAGACACACTTAGCTTCCCATAATGAAAGCAGCTTGCCTTGCATGGGTGCCAAGTGCACGGATGCTAGAAGTTGTCTCCCTTTGGCCATCACACGTTTGCACCTTGCAGGGGGAATGAGACAGCTGGGGGCTGCTCCAGTCCAGCCATGGCTTTCAAGGGTCTCTTTTCCCTGCATCCCCGCTGCATCCTGCTGCTGATAGGATTGTGAGAGTGAAGCACTTTTCAGGTATGTGGTAAGGATATGTTTAGACACACAGGCACACACACATGGGCTCACACATTTTTTCCCACCATTGTTTGCACATGCAAAAAAATTGCAAATTAAAACCCGAAAGGGAACGGGAAGCCCACAACAAGTAAATCACATAATTGGCCCCAGCTCCTACCCTCAGGAGAGGTAGAAGGTAGAACTTAAAACAAGGAAATGGAGATCATGCTATTTTTGCTAAATGAATAACTGCAAGTAATAAAAGTAATAGTTTTATATATGTGTGGTCCAGTCTTTGAAGAAGTCTTTTGCTTAAAGCTTAAGATCAGGCATCCAGAATATCTTGAGTTTGTTCTTGTGAGTAGCTATTTTACCCACAAGGTGGGTGTCAGTTGAAAAATCTGTATCTTTGCAAATCTGTATCTTTGCTCAAGGGCTCCGCTTCACAGTTTCAGGATAGTAATCAACTCAAGGAGATGCTTCAAAGTTAAACACTTTTTTTTTAAATAATCATGAAATCCTGAAATGGGGAGGTGCAAATTATTGCTTTCTTTCAGCTCAGGGTGACCAAAGTCTTCAACGTGTCACTTTAGATGTTACAACACACTTGCATACAGACAAGAATATTAACCAGTGCTACTCATAGGGGATTCTCTTTCACACTGGTTACAGAATTGCTTTGGGGTCATTCATGCTGCCTTTTAAAATATTTTTTTATGGCAATAATGTCAAACAACTACAGAATTTACTGCTGCTTAGACTGAAAGGGAACTGTTTCTCAGAATGGGGAACTTGGGGAAGATGTTTTTGCTCAGCTGGAAGCTTTATGGGGCAGATTTCATCCATGGTCCAGAAGTAAATGTCAGCTCTCTTGAGATTTTGGAACTCGATGTGTGTTCAGCCCCAGAAATCAGGTGGTGAACCAGAACTTCAGACTCGCAGAAACCAAACACTTTTGTGCTTCTGAGAGGTTGAGTTTGTTTTTGTTTTTTCTCCATTTTTTGCCTTTTTCTTTAATTTTGATGGATGATGTTTTGTTCTGCAGTGAGTTTTAATGCGTGTCGCTGTGGAACAATTTCAATTGTCGAAAACAACAACAACAAAAAGCAATATTTCAATATTTCTCAAGAAAAGGCTTCAAAGGTTTCAGATCTTTTTAAAATGTTTCTGCTTTACTTTGACGTGGCATAAAAGTTTTGTATGCATTCTCGCATCCACTATTGTGACAGCTGTATTTAATGAGTGCAAAATGATCAGAAAAACATCCTTTACTGTGGGTTGCCATTGCCAGCAGATGACAGGAGAGAGGCAGTACTGTAATAAGAGAAGCGATGAAGTAGTTCATACTACTACTACTGATGAGGTATTTCTAACTCAAATGCCTAGGTATGCCTTTCAAAAATAATGCATTGGTCACATTACTTGATAGTTTCATCAGATTTTGCTTCTGAGTGCATTTTGAAATAAAATTGTGCATCCTTAGCCTCAGGTCATGAAGTGGTTGGTTGCGACATATTATTTGTGGATAACACAGTCGGCTTCCCTAAGATAAAGAAGAAAAGGTCCTAGTCTTGTCTATAAATACCAGCCTTTCCATCAAACTGATGCTAAGCATGAAATGCAGATCCACTGATATGCTCAAAATGAAACATTACACATTACGTTTGCTTTCTATTTTATACACATATTTAATATCAGAGTATTTTAGTCCAAATTGGAGACAGTATAAAAATAAATCTAAATGGATTTGAAAGGCAGGGTATTTCTTTTTTCAAAGCTTTGTCGTTCCTGACTTCCTCTGGTGACTTAGCTTATCATGCCTTTGTACAGGAGATCTAAGTATTTCATTCTCTCTTGTGTCTCCATATGGTACCATTTCCCAGATAGTCTTCCTTTGGTCACAAGATGACAGTGAGAATGGATTGTCAAACTGGACCACTATGACAATTTACTCTAGGGGAGAAAATCCTGTGGGTGTTTAGAAGCTTTACTGTAAGTTTTATTTGATTAACTTATCCTACTACTGACAAATAATTAGGTCAGCAATTAATTTCAAAATGCAAATGTGCTACAGGCCTTCATGTTTTAAGAAATTCCCTTTGTTTTTAGTTTTTATTTGTGTTAAAGCCTTAATGGACTTAGCTGGGTGAAGGAACAAAATTATGTTTTCTAATGCTTTATTTACTAGGTTGAGTTGGACTTTTTTAGCAAATATTGACTGCAAATGTTTGTTCAGAAAAGATCATGTGTGATGGAATTTAATGGAGTAAGAAAACGGCAGAGTAATTATGAACCACCCATTTAAAAATATATATATTTTTTCACATTTCTGCTGCAAAATATTTATCTGCCTTCATGTATTAGGAACAGAAAGATAAACCAGACGGTCAGGAGCAGACCATGGTAGCAAAGTCATTAGTACCTGTTTAAGCAGTTTAAGAAACCAGGGTATATCAGAAAGAAAACACGCTTAATATTGCTACAAGTGTAGCTCAAAGAAACCTATCTACCAGCCTATCTCAGGGACTTTATTATTAAACAAACACAGATTAAAGGCACAGCCCTTCGCAAGAGAAGCTCAAGGGAGTTTTCTGTTGACTTTAAGGGAGTGAGGCCCCTAAGTCTAAATTTTCTGTGATTAAAATCATGCAACTTTTTAGAAAATATTCAAAATATGCAGCTGTAAACAAACCCAGCCAGCTAGCCTGATATAAAATCTGAATGAATTTACATAAGTGACAGACTTGTATCAGAATTCCCTAGCAGTTTATTTGTTTAATAGCTCTTTCCATCTTAAGCAGCATCTGCAGAACTTCGAAGGTTTCACCAGGTAGGAGAGGGCAACACAAGGCTGAAGCTTCATTTTGCATGATGGACAATCTCTTTCTTTCTCCCCAGAGCTGTGGGAGAGAAAATCAAAATGTAATTGGATATGAGAGAGTTAAGCTGTTGGGAGCTCTGCAGACAGAATTTTTCTTGTAAGATACAGAAAGTCAGAAGTTCATGCTGCTCAGCGGAGCACTTGCATGTACCCCGTTAAAGCACCACACTTCAAGGAAGATCCAGCTGCCTTCAAGACTGTCCAAAGGAGAGGAACTGGAATGATCAGAAGTTTGGGAAATGTGACCTGCAAGAAAAACTGAACTGGGGTGATTTCATCTTGAGAAGAAGAGAATCAGTGGACATAAACAATGAAGTCTTAAAATTTGAAAACAACCTTCTGCAAAGAGGCAGGGAAGAGTTTGTGTTTCAGGTCTACAGTGAAATGACCGACGGTAACAGCCCTATATTGAAACAAGGGAGATTCAGGTCAGACACTGGCAAAAACTTTCTGACAGTGAAGACATTGAAGCTGTGGCAGGGACTGTGGAGAGCCTGGAGTCCTCCTCACCGAATGCTTTTGAGACTAGACCGGGCAAACTACCTTCCAAAATAATGTGAATACAGTTTCTGACTGAAAGCAATCCCTTAGCAGCTATTGCACTGACATTTTTAATTGACTTTAGGAAGCTGATGGAGCTCCTACTTTTGTCGTAGTATAAAATAAACTTCTAAATTAATCTAGGACAAGAATCATACTATGAATGCCCAGCAGATCTGCCATTAAGAGTGAGAGCAATTGCAGATGGGGTTTAACTGCAGAAGCAGGACAGAATAGTCTGCATGACCAAAAGTGAGCTCATTTAAATTTAAAAAAAAATTAATAAAATCTTTCAGTGATCTGTAAGCTGGTATTAAATGCCATAAAATAAAGGAAGACAATATGCCAAACTTTACCATGGAAGTTGAGGTTTATTCAACAGCTTTTAGGATCAGAGTCACTATGGCTGTGACCAAGCATAGGGGCACGTAGCAAAGCAATCTCACATTCTGTCCCAACATTGGTATAATAACAATTTGGCAAAGATACACAGAACACACAAGTTTAAGTGAGAATGATTATTTGTTCCAGGTAGTATCTGTTTATTTGATGAAAAAAAAATAATGCACGTTAATAGAGCACTTCACTCTTTAATTTTAAAAGAACTAATAAATGTCTCATAGATCATATTGTTTAGAACATAAATCTTTCAAATCAGAATGATCTCTGGAGTCATCTGCAAAAGTGTTAAGGTACATATCAAGCTATAAGGAATTTGAAAATATTGTCACACTCCAAAATTAGGAAATTTCAAGATATTTTAATAATGCAATCTGTTTACATTGAAGGAACAACATTAAATATTCTAGCTGCTTTACAAAAGCCTTTTGCTGGCTTTCCCTTCACTTGGATGCTTGTGTGCTATCATTCTCTCTTTGTCTCAAAGGGGAGCGACACATCCTACTTCACGCAGTCTGTCTTTCTCTCTTTCTGTCATCCTTGGGAACGGCAGGATTTTCCTTATCCTGTAAAATGGTGACTGAGTATTGCCGTGTGGGGATCAGAGGGCCATTTCCTTTGGGATTGCCAAGCAATGGCGTAGGCCTGCCGAGTATTTGTTCCTCTGTCATCCACTCTGAAGGGCACAATCCCAAGGAAATCAGTGGGGAGTTTTAATATGGACTTTGAAGGCCAGATATGCCTAAGAATATAAAGGTGATTAAAAAATGATTATACTGAAACCCTCTCGGCAATCTGGGGCTTTTCTTTGAACAATAAACCAAAATAAAAATGCCTTGCTTTGTTTTTCATAAATATCAGATGACAAATTTTAGACTTCTTATGGCCCAAAGCATGTTTGACATATGACTGCAAATGGTTGTTTCCAACTTCAGGTAAACTTGTTACACTAAATCCTCCCAGTGGTGTCATTTATATCCCAAGGGTTGTTTTGAAGTTGGCCTGATTCTTTTATCACATGGTTTCAACTCCAGTGAGACTTGAGCCTGTATAAACAAACAGTGGTACAACAACTGCCTTCTTTTAAATAAGTGGAATTCACAAGCTTTACAAAAAAGTTTCACTTGATCAACTTTTAAAAGTGCCCTCTTATCTAACATCCTGCTTTGATAAATTTTTCTCTTTGGCATAGCATGGCAAAGTAAAAGGTCCTCATTTTGTATAACATGGCAGAGGCAGATTCCACAGACTGTCCAGTGTCATCTCAAAGCATGTATCCCACCCGCACCCTGCAGCAGCCCCACAAGCTTTTTTTGGGTGTCCCCTGGCTGCTTGGGCCCCCTTTGGTATCCCTTTGTTTCAGGGTCCAAAGGCAGGCACAGACTCCAAAGGACGCCCTGCCTTTCCGAATATACTCACAGCACAGTAAGGAAGAAGGGGTAGCTTATCACTCTTGAAACCCTTCAGCACTCCAAAAACCCCACTGTAAGTGTCATAACCACTTGCTGGCATTAGCATCACTTTTACACCTACCACTGACAATACTGAAGAGTAACAGAGAGAAGATGCCTTAAATCAGATGGGATGCTTTGCTTTGTTGACAAATAGTATAACCACACTCAAGAACCAACCAGCAAAGAAGCAAGCCTAGGGAAACGGAAGGGAATTCGTGCATACTTGTTTGGGACAGGAGGCAAGGGGAACAGCTCCTTTTCCCTCAGAAAGCAAATATTGCAGCATCTTCACCCTCATAGCAAATAAATAAGTATGAAACCTTGAGAGCCATTACCTTAGTGCTACTCCCTTCTTTACCGCCCAAATCAGCCACCCATGACAGCTGAGCCAGTTATTCCAACTGATAAAAGGGAAAAAAAAAAACAAACAAACAAACAAAAAAACCAGCCCAAACCCAAATCTCACACCCAGCTGCAGGCATCATGGAAAAGTGCCTCAGGCTCCAGGCATGTGACTTCACAGCAAAACCTAGAGCCAGCCCTGAAGGGTCTGGTACAGAGAATTAAGTAATGTGACTGTGATTAGGACGCGTGGAAATTAGAAGCCCTCTTGTTTTAAGAAGGTGGGTTATCTACCGAGCCTGCCCTATGCTTCTTTCAACTGTAATGTGGTGAACAAAGGCTGTCTGTAGAAGATGCTGTATTTCTCTAGCCAGCCTGTGTCACTTAGAGCTTTTTATGCTAGGCTGGTTTTAAAAACTTCAATTTAAACCAACATGAAAGGTCCTTAAACAGTAAATAGCATATTATATCAAAAACAAATAGATTAAAAAGTGAACATCCATAACCAGTATATTTCTTTCCAGAAGAGTTTCACTTTCCACACTAACTAAAACCGTAAGACTGGCAGATCTGGGCCAGAGGTTTGTAATGGGCATTTTACTTTTCTTTATCTTCCCTCTCCAGTGATAAATAATCAGTTTTAGAGAATTGATAAAAAGAGACAAGAATGAAAAGTGAGTATGACACATTTATGAGACAGATTTTTCATCTGTTTCTTAAATACAGCACCTTTATTTCAGATCATATTAAAAAAAAAGAGACGGGAGAGCCACCCAATTTATGTTGTGCTGCAGTAGCAAATATGTATGAATATATGGAGTATAGGCTGGGAGAGCAAGAAAATTCACCAAAAATTTCCTGACAAGTTGAAAAAAGTTATGTTATCATTCAAGAGTCATTTATTTAAAGGAGAAAAATAAAAAACAGGCCACATGACTAGAGACAGCAGAGGATAAAAAACACATTGTGTCCAGACAAACCCCCATCAAAGACTTATGACTGGGGATTCTGAAGTCAGAATATCTTCATATTTTAAATTTCCATGAGCACTTTCAAAAAAAGCTGGAGTTCTGCTATATGACTGGCTACACGCCTTCCACTACTGATTGATAACAAGAAGTAGCATTAGCAGTATTTTTCCCCCATCGCTCCTCTGAAGCTAATGGAGTTGAGGATTTGTTACTTGATCTAATGGCAATAGCTTTCCAATAGACATGCACAGAATCATTGATTAGTTTGTCCTCTCCTTGTTTGCGTTGGAACACTGTTCAATTTACACCAATTAAAGAATGCTTGGTTTGTGTATTGAAGAATAATTAAGGGATGGAATTCCCTATAGGCTACTAAAAATGACATCTGACTGGAATGGTGATTACAGCATGAAGGCAGCATTAGTATTTAAATAGTTTGACTGCTATATAAAATCATTACAGCATCTCACCATGAAAAAGAGCATTAGTTAATTTTGCCTATAACAAAATTAGTTGTATGTATTTGCCTGGTCACTTTAAGTAAATTTGACAAGCCTAATCTTAAAGCAAGCGTTCCACGTTTGGTAGAAGGAGCAGATAGAGCACTGTAATCATCGTGGTAGATACGTATATAATCTTCAGCCAAAATACAAATATGCACAAATGAATAGCAGAGCTTTGTCAGAGACGCTCAAATCAAATTTAAACATTAAAAACACATCGGTTGCTGAAACTGAAAATCCAAGGTAACTGGCATGTTAATTATACAACAATCAACGTTTCCCAAACTGTAAACACACAAGAAATGCTTATTTGTTCACCACTGTGGTTCTCCAACTTTTAACACCCTTTCCAACACTGCATGGAACCAAGGCATCATGAGAAGAAACAGGCGTGGTGGAAGGAGTCATCCTTTCAAGCAGGAGGCCCCTATGAAATATCCCAAAGAATTAAAAGAATTGGAGTAGCCTAGCACATCCCTGCAACGCTTCCTTAGATAAGATTGTTTCTCTCTTTGGAGTACAAGGTGGAGGAGAGATTCATTCTTGAAAACACATTTGAGGGAAGAGGACTTTTTATCCTCTATTTAACTTTCTCCTATGCATATTAATTTCAATCTCTTAGCCTAGATTATAGTATCTACAGTAATGATCTTTCCAAAATGTGACAGTAGCATTACTGTAAAATAAACTGCTTGGGGCCATTCCTGAAGCTTATTTACCTTCCCATAGCCTACTTAAATATACTGTGTTTGTTTTACTAAACTTAGATACTGTAGTATATTTTATAAGGTCATCCGCCTGATTCAAGACCTCACATTGCAGCTACTATCCTTCCTACAAGAATTTATGCAGTTCCGCTTGAAGGTTGTCAACACCCTCTTTAATTCATTAAAAGGTTCTCTGTGAAGGAACATAAGACTTTTCCATTTAAGCCTCTAAGGGGAATGAGACTTATTAACACGTCTACATTGTGCAATGCACAACTGTGTTAAAGATGCTTGAGCTCCCAAGCCCAAGTTCCAAATGAGGTGATACATCTGCACAGCACAATGTACCCTTATTTGCATGGCCTAGCAGCTCTGGCCAATCTGCAGCAGCTCTTTGCAGATCAAATTAGCCTTTGGCGCCGTGCTGTTCTCATGACCATGCCTGGTTCTACAGGTTGCTTATAGATATCTTCACTGCACCGTATTCCACCACATGGATCTGCCCTAAAACTAGGTTTGGGACAGTGCACTTCATCAGAGAGTACAACCACTGACTTTGCCTGAGGTTTTGTTCCAACATTTTAAAAGTCTTCTGTTCTGGTTTTTGTTTTCATGTTGCAAAAGCAGTTCTCGCTTCTGTACTAGACCTCCTGTTGGCATCTCCCACTACAATCTGCCTGACTAGACCTTGGGCTTTCAGGAGTGAGACTAACATTTCCTTTCCATGAATAATCTTCTTTTGCAGCAGGGCTGATATAAGGGTGTATTCTTCCCTCCACCCACAAGAAGAATGTCCATTAATTTCAATAGAAACTCTCCATGCAGAAAAGGGAGAACTGTGCCCTGGGGGACATTCATGGAAGATTAATGGCAAGGAGAGAAAAGTGATACAGTACAGGCAGAACAAAATCAGAACCCACCACACAAATAAAACTGGACAAGGGTTCATTTTTTAAAAGTCAGTCAGAACGGCAGGAAGGCTTTGAAAAAATCAGGGCTGTTTCAGTGCGCTTTTGCATACATTGGCTTTCAGGACATGAATAGAAACCTAACAGTAACTCTTTTTTCATACCTCCTTTCACAGGTCTCACTGGCAAAGAAGGATTTAGCACTTAATTCCTGTACTTTTATGTGGCAAATTAGGAATTTGCACCTTAAAAGGAAATTACTTTTCAAACTCCCATAAATTCTGGATTTTATTTTTTTAAATGGTGGAAAACATTCCCTACCTTCATCCCAACACATAATAAATAGCACTCTCCATTACTTCTCCTCAGAAAGGTGTAGGAAAGTAGACCAGGCCAAAGAGAGGTGTTTATCATTCCTTCTGAGGAGAGGCTAAGGGTCTAGAGCATGTCCTTAACCATTTTGTCTCCTCAGCCCTTTTTAGTTTAAACTCACACATTGCTCTTTTCATCAAAATCAAGTGCCTGTTGAGGAAAATATTTAACTTGAGGCTTGGTCATTTGATGAAGCAAGGTCCACTGGCATTGAACAGCCCTGACCAAAACTGGAATATGAATAGAGTTGCAATGTGGTTTATTTTTCAGTTTAACATTAGCTAAAAGTAAAACCCCTACACCTTTTTTGCCACGATTTTAGGTAATGACTGGTTGGTTTGCGACTGCAGGGAGTCAGGAGGAGGATGGCGAAGCAGATTGGCGCAGCACAAGAGCGTGCAGCAGATAGTCTGGGACTGTCTGGGAGGAAGTACTGAAGGTGTGGCTGGTTCTGCTGACCCCAACACGAGGTCCCTTCTGTGGGAGACTTGAGGGTGAGGCGGTGCCCACCACAGCGAGACAAAGGACATGATCAGAGCACCTCTCAAGTGTTTTTCTTCATCAAGACAAGGCAAGACTGAAAGACAGGAAGTGCAACCCAGTGAAGAAGCATACTCTCACAACGTGGCACTACGCTGGCAACCGTGGCTGCAGCAAAACACCCCCTGTTCCGACTGTCAACACCTAAGTGGAGATAAGCTCACAAAAAGGCAAAAAGGTTAGTACGCATCCTGACTTGATTTATTTTTGAGTCATTTTTGGCCCAGTTTCTTCCTCTCCACACTTCCTAGAACAACAAAAAGCCAGAGGCAGGTGTTGGGACAGCACTGTTTTTTCTCATTTAGTCTGTGAGGCACCGTAAAAAACAGTCAATGATCATGGAGCATGCTCTGGATTTGTCTAAGCATAAGTGGCTCAAATACTAACATGTGAATTTAGTAAAGTTAGAGTCTGTGGAGTGGAGATAAATTACAGCAGCAATTGAAGTTGAATGTGATACAGAAATCCAACCAGCAGAAGAGTGTCTGGAAACAATTAGTCAGAAAGCTGCTGACCCTCTATTTCTTTAAAGAGTTAAACATTTGGATTGGTTAACTGGCAGCCACAATAATAGGCATATGCTCTAATCTTTGATCCATAGCTGAATTTGCAACTCTTTGTACGAGAAGCAGATCACATAGATTTGCATATTTTTAAGGATCTATAGGAAGAAAACGAAGAACAAAAACTGATCTTCTAAGATGCCACTTTAAGATCACACAGTGTCACAGGTCTACCCAAGTACGCTCATGTTCAGAGCCGGTTGCAAGACTCTCAGATTTTATAAATGGCCCTAAACTGTGACATTCATATCTGAAGTTTAAAGAAGATTCCTCCTAGAACAGAGCTGAGGTTGCATCATAAGTCTTTGCAGAGGTATGTACATCTGTCATTAAGACGTCATTTCCACAACCAAATTTTTGTCAGAACTTTCCTAAAATCTGAAAGACTCCACAGTTAATAAATAAATTAGAAAATGTGTTGTGACCAAAACAGAAATTCTTGTCCAGCCTCAAATGCACGAGCAAGTAACAGATTTCTACCAAGGTCTTAACATCATCTTAGTTTTGGCAAAATTTTTCAGTGTAGATGAAAATTCAGCAGACACAAGACAACCATGAATCACCACACTGGTAGAATGGACACTAACCAAACATAATTTTTTTTGTGGTCAAGATTAATTTCTTGCACATCTGTTTTAAATACCAACTGAAAGATGTACACTAATCACTCATTTCACATCGACAATCATTCCTAGGCCACAGGAGATTTCCTCCACTTGGTAGTATTCCCCCAGAAAGTAGCTCCTCCTGACAGAAGTGAGCAGTACATTGAGTATGTGAAGTGATGAGGCAATCATTCCTGCAAATGTTCTCAATTGTGGGATGTTTCAACATACTGTTTATTCAATTTGAAGGAAATCCCCACCACGTTACAATAAGCTTTCTGTCGTGTTTCACCCTCACAACATTGATACCCACAAAGATGATGATGATAGTGGTTGCTTGTTATTTGCCTATGGATACTTCCTATATATCCCAAAGAAAAATATGGATTACTGCATGGGACTCTGCAGGTATGTGCAAGGAAAGCAGTGCAAAGAAGACACTCTCAAAAAAGTGTTCTGTCTAGCTTTGTTTTATAGTTCTGTGTAGTAAAACGTATGGGGGCATGGAAGAATGGTAGAGAAGGTAGACTACAAGCTTGATTGACACAGGAGGCAGTGCTTCCAGGCACTGTCTGCCTTGTCCCGTGGGCAGGCAAGACTCTGTAAAGTCCTGGCAAAAATCCCATGAAGAGAAGAAGAAGGTGATGTACGTTCCTGGATAAAGCATATAGTAAGAAGGTGAGGTGATGCAATGGTATTCAGAAAGCTTCTTTTGAGAGTGATCAGACCATTGACAGGTGAACCAGAACCTGAGCCAGCAACAATGCATACAACTTTTAATGAGAAAAATTAATTGGTGATGCAGAGTTTTTAAGAAGGGACAACCAGCCTGGGTCCTGAAAGTGCACACATTCCACATGTTAAGCAGACTCCAAATGTAACCAAAACCCAAGGCTAAGTTTTGCTACTTTTTCCACTTTGTCAACAGCTTTAGCAATAAGAGGTGATTTTCTGTCATCACTAGGGTCATGTAACTGGCTTTTCAAACTCTGGAAGCATAATGCAAATAAAGGGCCAAGACTTGCCTTGCTTCTTTATTAGGATTGTTGTCTTCCTTTTAATAACATGAACAGGCACTTTTCTTTCTGTGTTTTGTATACCTTTGGGTGTCCCTTCCTAAAGGTTTTTGAAAGATTTGTGGTCTCTCAGAAACTTACTTTTTTGGTGGTTGTAAGAAGGCACAGTGCAAAAATGGAGAAATAGAAAATGCCTTAAGTGCTGTATAGTATGATTTCAATTGCTTCACTTAGTTATTGCTAACCATATTTTATAAATATCTGCAGATTATATTTGTTGTGGTCATTGAGATGACAGTTTTAAACCAATTTAAAAATGTATTGTGATATATTTTGTTAATGTAATATTATAACTGTACAAAATTTGTTATATCAGTTAGAAGAAACACCTTAAAAGTTGCCTCTCTACAGTTTATTCTGTTATTTTAACTTTGTACCGCACTACAAGGCCATTTGCTGAGAATTTGCTCATGCACTGTTAAGTGGGATCCTAGCACACCAGTAGATTCAGTCAAAATATTGAAAGATAAAATAAGAACCCCTATGGGTGATGAAAATGAGATGGAGAAAGTAACATTTCTCTTTACATTGTGTAAAGCAGAAAATCTGAAAATCATTTCAGTACAGATTAGAAGTCAGATGTTTGAGAGGCATCATCATTATTGTGGAATACAGTAACAGAAAAAAGTATATAGCAAATCAGAGTATCACTAAATTAAATAAAAAATGGCAATGAACCAAGACATTAACAATGGGATAATGTCACCTTAATGGTTTAGTCTAAGGCAATTGCCTATGGTCCTTCTGCAGTCAAGAGAGAGAAAGAGAGACTCCACCAGTAATGGAGATCTATTTTACTACGGCTGTCTGAGATATCATCCTAAAATAGCCACAAGAAATAGTAGAACTGAGTTCTGGAGGTGCCACCTGTAGCAAACAGAGAAAGAGTCACCTGGATAGATAATTTAGATAATCCTAAAACAGCTACAGCAAGTTGTAATGAATCCTGCTCTGTATGTGAATTCCTGAACTTTAGGAAATTAAGGACCCAATTAATCTCTAATGTTTTTTTTCATTTCTCTAATCTGATGTGCTAATGATGAGCATGCCTGTTTGTATCTTGACATAGATTTATTAGACTGGACTTCAACTTACAGCTCTAGAATTATGGATCTTGAGACATATTTAACATCAACTTAGAAAGGCTAGGAAGTCCAGGGTCTTTTATCTATTCCCCAAACCCAATGAGAAAGTAGAGGTGTTCAGTGTCAAATTTTAGTTCTTCACTTGAAATAAGAAAGTTAGTGAAACAAGGATACCCATCACCCTTTCTGAAAGCTAGGACAACCTCAACAACAGATATAGTTTCAGTATCTGTGCCTCAGGCAATTATAGTTAATATCCACCTCATATCCATCCCATATCAAAAGGATGTTTGTCTGTGTCTCAAATCAGGTATATATATCTTTAGTGGCTGAAATACAAATTAAGCTAGTATCTGGGGTCTGACTCTATAAAACAGACCAAGTAATGGTCATCAAAGTTCATTGAAATAAATTTTATGTCACAAAGCTCAGTAGTGTTTACAAACATATGTTTTCATAAAACTGACCTCTTTTTGAAACATCTGAACTGAAGGCCAGCCTACGCTGCTCAGAGAATAAAATAAAACACAGAGAATATCTGTCCCATTTCTGATGTTCTAGATCTGTCCTTCACAAGCATTAAAGGCTGAATTGGCCATACAGCAGTTTATGTCTCTCTTAAAACCGAATGGGAGTGGGAAGAAACAGAAATAAAGATATACAAAAGAAAGAGGGGAAAAGAGAAAGGATTGCTGCAGCCCTCTGGCTTCCCTTTATGAAATGTTAAAGACCAAAGGCCTGTTCACTTGGCCAAGGGCCAGGCCATGGGCTGGGATATGGGCCCCGCTTCTCCTGGCTTGTGGTGCTGAGCACTCAGCCTGTCCCCTCTGTCGCGATACGCCGGGGGGGTTGCTGGAGGAGGGGGCTCCTGCAAGACCAGCTCCTCACCTGAGGGACAGTGGCAGTTTGCATCAGCGAGGATTTAACCCACGTGACAAATGTAGTGCAGAGGAGTGCTATTGAACTTAATAAACCAGCCGAATAAGATGTGATGAGAGTGGCTGCAGTAGCGCACAGAAATATCCTTCAGTGGAGCAGCGAGAGAATACCAGCTGAGAGCCAAGCCTCACCTGTTGGTGAATATAAATCTTAGGCTAGGTTATGCACCAAAACACCCCAGAGATCCCCACAAATCCGTATAAAGTGGGTCAGGAGAAGAGTGCAACAAGCTAGCAGAGGAGTTAAATGAATCTCTTGCATCATGTCTGCTGCTGAGAGTTGTGTAGAAATTCCTGTGCCAAAGGCACTTTGCAAAGAAAATCAGAGTGTGGCCTTTATACAGATTGAAGTCTCTAAGGAGGAAGTTGTAGAGTAACTTGAGAAACTCAAGTGCAGTAAATCACCACAAGCGGATGGTGTTCATCTGGGAGTTCTGAGGGGAAATAAAGTGAGAAAAAGCCAAGATACTGACAAGGGGATGCCTTCTTCCCTTGAAAAATGCAGCGGTGCAAGAAGGCTGGGAAGCCCTATTATGTTGCCTGTCTTCAAAAGGAGATGAGGAAAATCCTGGGAATTGCAGACCTTTGAAGTTTACCACAGTTTTAGGGAGCCCATGAAACCAGTTCTGAACAGCAGTTCAAGAGAGAGTTTGTTGGACAGGAACACCCCATGAGGGTGTTCTTCAGTCTCTCAAACCACTGAGACTATTACAAGGGGGAAAAGTACCTCCCTGTAGGTTTGGAATACTTTGAAAAACCAGTGGAGCAGCCTTCAGAGGGAGAGTGGGATAACAGGGACTTCTCAGAGGAAGGTGACCGAGTGATCCAAATGTTCAAAACTTTTTGCAGAGGTCACTTATAAGCCATTGTCATAGAGGTTGTTAAGAAATAAAACTAAGAAAAATATCTTGAAGATTATTTGCTCCTGGAATTAACTACAAATCAGTGCAGAGGAAGTGAATATGGGAAGCATTTATCTTTCTAGTGAGGGGAAAGGTGAACACCCGGTAGTGTGTATTAGTACTAGTGTCATAACAAATAAACGAGTCTGAATCCCAAATCTTAATGCATTCAAATTAGCGTATCCAGAATCCACCCCAGATCTGGATCCAAGTCACACATGTGGTTCCCATCTTAAAAGAGGACAAACCAGTTCCTGGATTCAAGCTCCTTGAGCTCTGGGGTTTGAATACTCCATATCCAAAGACTATAGCTCCAGCCTACATGACAGTTACATATGAAATATGGGGGGCGGGAGGAGTGCATGTGTACACATAGCATGCAAAGGAAGCAATTAAATGTAAACTCAAAACAATTTAAGAAGTGATTCATAGCAGAAAGTGCTCTGATGTAGAGATTGCATTATGTGAGTATTTGCTCTTGACATTAACTTGCTGCAGCTCACTGAAAGGGCAGAAGATTACGAGCAATAGGACAGTGAGAATTTTGCTGGGTCTGGTGAGCCCACTTATAATTAAACATTTTAAATTATCTGGATTTACATGGCTTCTTACCCTTTCAGTTTCTCTCCTGTTTTTTTCAGTTCCTGCAGGCCCAGTGCACTGAAGGCAAAGCTACGTCAGTGCACTTAATTCACTGTCTCTTTTGAATTCATTAGATTTTGAAAGCTTTCAAAGGAAGTCAGAGGTAGGAATTAGACAAAATATAGAAAGTGGGACATTTCTGACTGGCTTGTACGCTTCCAATGTCTAAAAAGAAAGCTTTTTTTTTTTAAGCAAACTGTAGGAGGGCTTGTAAAAATAGATATTTACATTTACATACTGGGACAGATCCTCAGCTGCCATGGAGCGGTATTGCTCCATCTTCTTGAACCAACGCCCAACCACCAAAGCTGAGAACCTGCCTCTCATGCATGTACATATATGTGTGAAATATGTTTAAGATTCTGTATTTTTCCAAATGTACAGAAGCTGCTTCTTCCTCCAGGTGTTTTTGCCTGTGCACTAAGTTGTGGGAGTTAAAGCTCCTCTGTTTTGAACTGAGGGTGGTGTCTTCAGGGAGGCAGAGTGAGGAGAAAGGGTGAAGTGCGAGGAGAAGGACGCATGCACAAAGTAACTAGTGTGAACAGAATATCCCAAAGAAGAGGGTGAGGGAGACAATCAGGAAAGAAAATGATGTCCCACATAGCCATGCTGTGGTCTAAGGGCATTACTTCTTGACAGGAACTGAAAACCAAGCAATATCTGCATTCACAGCAACAGGGAGTTAAACTGTGACTGAGCAACGACCATGACTTTTGGAAAACACCTCAGGTGTTTCCTGCTAGATAGCAGGAATAGCAGGAGACATGCTATTGATAGCAAGGTGGAGAAAAAGCGGTTCTGCACTCAGCTGTGTTGTTGCTGGAGTCATGTAACACGGGACAGAGCGTAGGTGTCACATCAGATAGTGCTAATAGGTGCCAACAGCCACCTTCACTCCTTCCCCCTCAGTCTCTCCCTGCGTGAGAGCCAGGTGAATATCGATGTGGAACAACTGTGTATTGCTGCTTGCTTCTGCCCACACAGTGGGACCCTGGTAGTGATTCAGACAATACTGGACTCTGGACACATAATGTACACTGAATATCCATAATAAATAATAATTACCACAGTAGGGGGCAGCAGCCAGCTGTGGAGGAAAAGTAGGGCCAGCTGCTGGAAGAGATGTAGGCACTGGCTGAGCATGCAAGCTGGGCACTGGGGAGGGTGAGAGGGCCGTGGCTGGGAGCCAGTGGCAGCTTACTGCCAAGAAGAGGGAGATAAAAGCACAAAAGAGGTTCACCAGAGGGAGCTGCTCCTGGCCACCCCTCAGCAATCGGTAGCGGCCCTGATCCAGGAGGGAAGGCTGATGGCAAACAGGAGCATCGCCAGCCAGAGTGCGTGGCCAACACTGCTCACGCGTACCATGCTGGAGCTCGAAGACGAGAGTCAGTAAGCCAAGCAAGCCTGCTGCAGTGAAGCGGCCCTGCACAAGCCTGTGGTTTGCAAGAGGGCCATAGCTCCTCCAGAAATGAGCACAGACCCATCCTGTTCCACTCAGCATCTCCCCTGGGGCACCTCCGGCTGAAGCAAGGTCAATACTCCTGAAAAGAGTGCAGCTCCCCAAGAGACTGATAGGCACCTTGTCAATGTTTTTCGGAAGTGCCCTGATGCCCAGGTCTCCTTGATTTCATTTGGAGAGAAGTGTCTGGGCAGTTCTGAAGATCCTCAAACAGAAACACTTTTAGCTGTCCTCTGAAGGTCTGATGCTTAGTGCTTGGGGTCCCCAGGTGCTTTGGTAAATGAAAAATTGCTTTTGAACGCTTAATGGTCAAGTGCTACAACTAAAATTTATCACAGATTTAAAATCTTTTTCTAACCACCCTGAAAAAGTAATTTCTAAGACCAAATTGGTTATCCGGCCTCATTTTCACAAGTTCATTCATGGCATACTCCCCACATGCTTGCTTCTCAGCAAAGTCAATAGCATCCCAGGGTAAGCTCCTCTACTTAACTAATACTTAACTATTATTGTACTAATACTTAACTATTTCACCAGCACAGTGTAACAGTTAATTAGCACATGTTTTGTGTAGTAATTATAACAATGTGGGACATTTCACTTGAATTTAGCTTAGTGAAATTTAGCTTTACTTATATTCATGTCTTATTTTCAAGCTTGCTTTCTGTGTCTGGTTATTTTTCACTGAGTTCAAATGCAAATAGATAAACCCTGTTTGCATTTCCTTCCAAAGGAAGACCATGTTTATTTCCAGATTCTCTACATCTCCACCAGGAGAAGTCACACAGGACAACTGAAGTGAGTTTTTTTGCTGTGTTCCTACTTGGCTGGGCGTAGTGGGTGTGATGTGGGTGATGTTGAAGGGAAGCCACTTTCCCTCCATTTCTCAACAGAGAGGCTGAGGGATTTTATATTTTTTTTTGTCCCAGTAAAAAGAAACAGCTACTGCCTGGATCTCCATTTATGTAGCCTATAAGAGAGTGGAGAACTCGATAGAGGACAATCTCAGGGCACTGTATCAGGGAGAAACATCCATCATTATTGCAGGTAGTAGCCAAGCAGAATCCATGTGTGAGCTCAAATTCAAATTCATCGGCAACAAAGAGCCTATATGTTGAATAAATATACAGTTCAAACATAAAGAACCAGATTCTTTCCGGATAACTTTTATCTGCACATCTGACCTTAAGAACCAGCCTCAGTGAAGTGCTGGCAAACACCAAGATTTGGAAGGAAGTTAGGGGTGTTGCACTATTTTGAAAGCTCTGTTTTGAACCAGCTGTCATTACGAATGTCTGCTGGTACCCTGTCTTAACATACAGCCTGTCGCTGTTGAGCATAATGGGAACGAGCCAATGGAGTGTATTGAGCTAGGCTTTCTTGCTTGTCTTTGTAGCTCAAATTATCCCTTCATACAGCCATAACAGGTAAGCTTTGAATCTATTTATGCCACATTCTAATTGGTTCCATTTAATTTGTGTCTACATCTCTCTATGTGTGTTTGTATATACATATATGCATATTTATATGCACATATGTACATTTGGACATCATTATTAAATGTAAATATGCATGTTGTCACAGATTATTGGTGTGTGCATCACAGATTTCTTAGAGTAGTTGGCTTTATTATGCAATAAAACAACCACAGAAAGTTAATGCCTTCTTCAGAATAAATAAGGAACACAGGACTCATTATACCATATACGTTTAATGGTTTGGACATCTCAGTGCCCACATGAAAACAACAAAACATATATTGCAGTAGACAGTATAATTATTCCAGCAAGGAACATCCATCCCACACGCTTAGAAATATGAGATTCAGCATCACGAGATCCTAGCATTATGTCATCAGCTGCATGAGTTTCACAGCTTATCTTTCTGATTTTATGTTACAGAAGTAAACTCCAACAAAAATGTATAACACTGCCAATTTAACAGCACATTTATGTTAATACTAGCTGAAATGATTTCAAGAAGGTGAACAGGATCAGCATTTCTGTACATATGTGTGCACTTATGCACATATATACGCATACACACACATGCACATGTAAATGCACACATGTATGTGTGTGCACTATATATATAAACTATATTTAGATTTTAAAAACTTGATTCCAAGTATATTAAACTTGAAAACAATGTTCCATACAGTTGACTAATTTAAAGAAGACCCTGCTGGTGCACGGAAGACCGAGCTAGCTGATATCATTAAACATCATCAGATGAGGCTGCAGGTAGCTGAAACGTTCCTTAATGAAAATTTAAAGAGAGCAGATTAAAATGATATTTCTCCAATCCAACAGAACACAAAGGTAAAGACATTCAATTACAACCAAGATCTCATTTAGCACTAAAGGAGTGTTGTTTGTTGATCAGAATTTATTGCCTGAAGTGAAGAGCTAGGCTTGTGACTATGTATATAATTACTTTCTGCAATGGATTGTCCTCAGATATAGTTACTAGACAACATCTTCCATAATTTTTGACTGTGGTGTCCATGACAAAGAGTCAGAGAACCTCAACAACAGTAACAAAGATCTTTTTATCTGTGCCACTCTATTTTCTAACATTGTGAAAAATAAAATAAAGCTATAATTACATGTATTTGTTTTCTGAACCACTAGGTTAATTGTTTTAATGGGTTTTTGCTGGCCAATAGAGTAAGTGGCACCAAGGAAGTGATTTGAGCAGGATACTCTACCTGTGTGCCTGTCCAGAGTGCCGGCAGCTTTCCCCTGTAGACGTCAGGCAGGTTCTTTCAGTGAGAAGACATTGAGGGTGCTCAGCTCTATACCAGATCTGTCATTAGTTCAGAGAAATGTATCACATCTTTAAAATCTCGTAACTAAAAGATATACTGACAGACAGGAGTGTAAGAGGAGAGGAAAGATAACCAGGAGACTGAAAGGACTGATTTTTCAGGGAAGATTAAATGAGCTAAGTAGCTATGGGTTGGCTTAATGCTAACTACGCACATCACACGAGTTAAAAGATGCTGGAGGAAAATAGCACCAATGAAGGAAAAGGAGGTTTGCAAAGGGACATAACTAGGAGAAATATGATGATGTCAAGAAAGGAAAAAAAAAGCTTCTGACCACAAGATACTCTAGGCAGCACAGTCTCTCCCTAGGGACATGGTACGACTTAGGACATTTAATCTAGGCACAAAAAACAACCAAAAATATGCCATAGGAAATAATCTCACAGTGCCAGGGAGCTGTACTGGATGACCTAAAAGGTACATTGCTAATTTGTGTGCACCTGTTATCTGTGATTTTCCTTGCTTGTATGGCCAACTCATCGTTACTTGTGTGTATTTGGTTTCTCTGGGCCCAATCCAACTCATGCTGTAGTCAGCAGAAGTTTCCGACAGGAGCAATAGGACCTCGATGTCTTTTCCATGTCTTTTCTGTTCTAAAGAGAAAAAAAAAAAAAACAAACCTCCACCATTCTGTAAGAACTATTAATGTATATTGAGTATGAATGTATATAAAACTAAACCAGATTGGTCCCATAATATTTTTTGGGTATTTAAACTTGTGTTTATCCTTAGAGATATCTGGGAAAATGTGCATTTGCTTTCATACAGTGCAGCTAAAATGTTTGCTAGGGAAGAAACTTACAGTTCATCTAAAAATGACTTCTAACGAAAAACTGCTTTGGTCACAGAATAATTTAGACAATTCTCTATACTAAACTAAAAAAAAATATATTACACAGAAATGGCAGAGCTCTTTCTATTACTAAAGCAATAATGCAACTGATAAAATAAGCTAACAATGATTTCTGAACTCAAGACTGTGGTTTTCAAATACTTCTACCCAATATCTGAGTGTATATAATCATATGATACTTAAATCCCAGCTCACTTGTAGGTAGGGAATCACTATTTTGTGGCAGCTCAGTGTTGGCCCCCTGAAAGGCACAAATTTCTGCATAAGTGGGGCTGAATGTTCAGGGGTCAGGGTTGTGTGTTGGTGTTGTCCATATATCTAGCAGCCAGTATTGTAAATCTTTAGAGCAGCATTTCTTGAAAATGCTAAACAGACATTTTGGTAGCCAGTATTGAGCCTGTGGCTATACTGCTTCAGGCTGTGATCTTGTCAGCTTTTACAAGACAAGTAGGGTAGGCAGGGTCAGCACTTGGATTGGTAACTCTAAGGAAAGGCAGTAGTGGCAGGAAGTGTCTTAGGCAATAGAATGGGTGTAACTATTTTCCCTGAGCCTTTTCTAATACCCTGATGAAGGCACAATGCCCAGCTGTGACGTGAGAGTGAGATCCTCACCCTTTGCAGTCATCAAGCACCTCATTTTCAAAGGGGTCTTCCGCTGACCTGGCATGGAGGTGTGCAGTACAGTAAGCAGAACTCGGGTACTGCTCGGGTACTGGTTGAGTGGCACGTAATGGCATCGCCCCAGCATGTTTCATCAGGAAGGGCTTACAGAGAAACGACATTTCTGATGGCTTTGGAGATGCTAGCAGCTCCAAATTGAGTCTTTGGTTGTGTTTATAAGACAAAAGATAAATCTATTAAGCCAAGACCTTGTACACCAACTTTCAGCCTCACACATTTCTACAGAAGGTATAGAAGGGCTGATAATGAAATCCTTGCCCAATGGTCTACATTGCCAAGAATTTTAAATTGTAAGTTAACCAATTTCTCTTCTAAAGTTCAAACAATAAATAAAATTCTATGTGAAAAATGGAGCCTTTTATTCCTTTGTCAAAATCTGATCAGAGTAAACTACAGATGTTAAAAGGCACTGTAGTTCAAAGAATTAAAAAGAATCTTATGGGGTTTGTATGAAGAAAAGAGTTGTAGAGAATAATATGGAAAATATTATAATGCTATTATATAAATCAGTGGCACATCCTCACTTTGAATACTGTCTTCAAATTTGGTCACCTCATCTCTGAAAAAAGAAAGTAGAAATAGAACAAGTCCAGAGAATGGCAATAAAAATGATAAAAGTCAAAAGGATGGGAAATTTCTTGAGAACAGATAAAGAACACAAGCACCAGCTTGTCTCTCAGGGAAGATTCATCCTCATGGGACTGCAAATCATACATGAACCCTCTCCATAAACTTGGAACAAGCACTATTGCCTGAGATAATCTAGAAGATGTCCTCGGACCCTAGCAGTTCTGGAAGGCATGAAGCAGAAATTTTCCTCAGTGTATCCTGTTCTCTTAGAGGACTTTCAGCCACTGGAGGCCAATGTGACCTATGGACAGTGGACAGGATACAGAGCTACATATTAGTAACACCTTTGTTCCTTTGCTGACTGTATCCCGAATTCATTTTTTGGTCTTAGTTTCAGAAACGTCACATTTCCATAGTTTCCTTTTGAACTTTGGATGAGTGTTTCAGAAAAGCATAGGGGATTCACAGGTACAAATCCATTGACTCGCTGGGCAATCTTTTCAGTTAAATCACTCAGCTCGCTCAAAAATGTGCCATTTGTCTGTTCAAATATTCTCACCCCCGAAGGACTTGCACAGTCTCCCTCACTTTGTGCAATGGGATCCCCGGGCTTCGTCAGAGCTCTGCTTAAGCATGACTATAACATAAATAACATTTCGTCCTCATGATCTTCCAACCTAATTAGCAGCAAAGGGAAAAAAAACCTTTCCTATCCTGCAAGGTGAACCGAAGAGGTATCAAATTTCAAACGGATAAGAGGTATTGCTTTTCCAAACAATGTACAGTTAATTAATGGAACTTGCTGCTGCACGGACAGTACTGAGAGAAACAGCATCATATTTGTAAATGAGGAGGCATTTTTAGGCATAAAAGCAAATCTTCACACAAAGTTCAGATTGGGTTAAATTCAGCAGCATGTATTATGCAGAAGATCAGATTAGATGATAATAATGGTTGCTCCTAGCCTTAAAAAAATCTGTGAGAGTTTTACTAGCTGGTACTATGTCATAATGTCTCATCATCCCAGCAGTTCTTGGCCAGTCAATAGACAGGGTCAGGAAGGCGTCCTCATCCATGGCAAACTGTTACACTGTTAAACGCACAGTAAGGAGGGAGAGTCTCTTTCCATATTGTCTAGCATTGGCCTCTGTCAGAGTCAAGGCATCTTAGGAGCAGCCAGAAGGAAGTCCCAGTACTCTCAGAGTAACTGCAGAGCATCGCTGGACATCTGCATATGGGAAGTGCGGGGCTGCCTGACCTACTAATGGATTATCAGGGTAGGTATGGATTCCTATATTGGGCCTTCAGAGGATCAGGAAAGACTAGGAGGCTTTTCAAACCGGTTCACCTCTCCTACTAGAGCTGCACAAATCCTTTCTCATCCAAACCTGTGTGGAAACCCTGGAGGCAGCAGTCATAGTCATGAAAGCACGAATTTCTTAGCAGCTCTGTCTGTAGATGAAGAAAAAGCAGGCCAAGATCAATAAGGTCTTGGGCAAAAGAGATTTGGAGGAAGGTGAGGAAACCAAATGCTCAATGGCTGCAACTGGCCTTATCTTTTGATCTATGTGACAGGACACCCTGGAGTCCTAGTGCCCTGTCACCCAGACCAGCATTCCTTCAGAGTGTCCCCAGTCCCTGTCTAAACCCAGACCCACCCACAGGAGCCTATGGAGACATAAGGCCCATCCTCAACTGCCCATGGCTGAATTGTACAGCTGGACCTCAGAAGCAGGACAGTGTTCTCTAAGGGCAGGTGTAACCTTTTGTGGCTCTGGTGCTCTTTTCTACTTCAGATATCCTCAGATGGGGGCAGTGGCCAGGAGACCTCATTTGTCGTAAGAAATGCTACCTTATTTTGGTGATGATGTATGAAGGATATTTGGTTCATCTCTGAACTGTTAAAAAGATGTTAATGCTAACCAGGAACCAAGAGAATAGAAGTCCTTTTTTCCATGATTGCACTTACTTAACAGCTTCAGTCATCTCTTACAGGCTCCACAAGAAATCAGGAAGGATTTCTTCTAGGGAATAGATGGACTGGAGTCATTTCAGTTATAGGAAGTTGTTTCAGGCTTGTGGGTTGGAAAATTTCTCTACCAAGGGAAAAAAAAAAAAGGAAAGAAAATAAAAATAAAAAGAAGCAAATCAGCTTCTTACACTAGCTCACTTACTTAACAGCTTCAGTCATCTCTTACAGGCTCCACAAGAAATCAGGAAGGATTTCTTCTAGGGAATAGATGGACTGGAGTCATTTCAGTTATAGGAAGTTGTTTCAGGCTTGTGGGTTGGAAAATTTCTCTACCAAGGGAAAAAAAAAAAAAGGAAAGAAAATAAAAATAAAAGCAGCAAATCAGCTTCTTACACTAGCTCGTTTACATCAGCAGCCTATACTTCTGTACAAAGACAGAACATATACATAAGGTAAGCACAAAATGCACACACAGTTGAGATTTCAGTATGTTTGTAATGGCAAGTTAGATTGTAAATTATTTCTTTGGGGGGCAGAAAGCACAGTGGAAAAAATGTGTATTATTCATAAAAATGATTGTCCTGTTCACTTGTATACCTCTGCAATTTATTCCGTAACAGCTTTTTACTTCAAAGAAATCACTAGCTAATGACATCTCAAACTTAAAAAAATCCACTTATTCACAACCCTGTCCCTGAGGGAATTCCCGCATGTTATCAGAAATTTTTCCAAAGATCATTAACAGATATTACAAACCAATTGAAACTGAGTATTTTCTTTGCAAATTACTTTTAACTTTAGAGCTATTGAAAAAAGACATTGAGTGATTTAATTTACTTAATCTGTCTACAGATTGCAGCTATGTGCATATCCTGTGATTGCATTTCCAACAAAAAGCATATATAACTATCCCTAATAGAGATATTTTTCTAAATTATCGTACAAGATCAGTAAGATCTCTGAAGATATTAATGTTTACTTTTTCATTTAGAAAATTGCACTCAAGAAAGAAATGGGCACCTTTATTCTGTTGTTATCTTAGAAATAATAACACACCATAATACTTATTTTAGCTGCTATTTTAATTAAAACTCCAATAATCATCACATCTCTATATCCTTTGAGGATATGTTCTACTGATTTTTCTGAAAAATCGCTGTATTTTCATTAGGCTGTGAAGCCAATATTTTAGAAACACCTTACGCAGCAATGAGTATACCAAACAAGATCCTTTGTCTTGTACCAATCCAAATGAGCTAAGTGTAGATCAAGCTAATTCAGCAGGGGAGGGCTGGAGAAGGTGTCTTATTCTCCACCCTATTGCCTTAAACTCCTCCCAGAGAACCTTATGCGTATCAGCACCACTTCTGCAGGAAGTATGGAAAATATCTTCCCCCATGAATATTTAGCTTGTAGCTTCCTGGCTAGGGTTCCTGCTGTCTTTGCAGATAAGAGGTAAGGGCTTGAACCCCCTGAAGCTCAGGTGGACTTCAAAGATATTTACTTTGAATGACGGTGAAGACAGCTGCTGTCCGCTGTGTGCTGCTCAGTCCTGATCATGTGTTACCCATGCCAGGTCGCTCTTTGTAGAGATGTGGGCAATGCAATGCATTGTTTGAGGAGGCAGACGAGTATTAGCTGCTGAGAAATTCAGCTGGTGACTGCCTGGCCAAGAAGCACAAGCAGCAGAAGTATTTTAGATGTCTTAATATCTTTATTAGCAAAAATGCAGGTGGTGAACCTAGGGGGTGTGTGGATTGGGATCATGGACTTGGACATCTATATCCCATGCGCATCTCAGTCATCTCCTTCCTGTGGCTTTGGGCCCAGAAATGACTATTCAGAGAAGGACCCAGATTTGTCACAGCAAATAGGTACTTAAACATCTTTTCATATCTCACTTAAAATGGTGGGGAAAGTGTGCAGAAAGGGGGACAGAAGATTTGTGGGTGGTGGTTAGTATTGCGCCTTCCTCAGATATTCTATGTGTTCCTATCAGCTGTCTCAGCTGGGACCTCTGGGACCAGCCTAAAGACCTCTGCATTCCCCATACTATTTAACTCTCAGTCTCCTGCTGTTTTCTTTTCCTGGGTTACAACAAAAAAAATATCTCAGTGAAAAGAAAATTTTTCCCAGTGCAGCAAAAAGCATAGGATCCATTAACTTGAGCCAATTTTGAAACTGTGTCAGTAGCTGGTAAAGGCTGAAAAGATTACTCCCTGAGCTACCTGAGGTCCAGGTTTTTCCTGTGAGCACTGGGTACTTGTGTTAGTGAGGAGACCAGTAATCTTTACAAAGGTCCCACACCATTAACTTGGTAGCTTATTCCTTTCCACCAACCAGTGGTGGCAGGTGGGCATGAGAAAGGAGAGGGGGTGGCTGCTATTGAGCAAAGAGTATCTGCACAGTGTACTGGCTTGGTTTTAACCTATGCTGCACCCGAATAAATGCAAAAGTAGAATGGTACTTTCTTTCTTTCTTCTGGTAAAGGTGCAGCCTCTCAAATTTGGCACATTCCTGCTCTTCATTCGTTCCCATGACTTCCTCAAGACACTGCTCTAGTCATGGTCACATCCCCAGTTTACAGCCACAATAGCGCTGCAGGTGTCAGTAGCTGTCACTGTGAAATCCTACTGCTTTTTAGGATCCCCTCTTTTCAGAGCTGTCTCCCCCACCCTTCTGTCACACATGTGCAACTGGCATTACAGTGCAAGTTCAGGTGGTGCACCTGGAAAGCCAGAGCCTCAACAGGTTTGCCGGTTGGTTTCGCTTCACAGTAGCAGCACAATCTCCCATGCATACCTGGGGATAAGTCCCCATCCAGGTATAAGTCAGTTCAGCGTCGGAGCATCCTCCCCCTCTTCCCTCCCCTCCTTCCCCCTTCCCAGATGCCTTGTGTTGCTTGTGTGACCAGCTGCCTCGTGCTCTGGGGCTCCTTCTGCATGGGGACTGGTGGCAGAAGCCACCACCGTGCCTCCGTCAGGGGTGAACCGGACTTTCCACCTGCCAGCGCTGGGCACCATGCCGGCAGCTGCCAAACTAGCACAGCTCCACTGGCCGCAGCGGCTGAGCACCTCTGTTGTCACTCAACCCGGGGCACCTCCACGGAGTCTGATAACACATCTGCTAATTAATGCCAGTTGTGATCATTGGTCAGATCCTCAGCTGGGATAAATTGACACGGTTCCATTTAAGCCTGTGACAATTAGCGGCAGCTTAGAGCTGACCCGGTGGTTTTCTTTATAACGTGGATATACATGTTGTTGAAAGTGAATAAAACCCACCAACTAATTGCGTATAAACTATCAAACAATTAGAAAATGAAATGATTGTCAGTAACTCCCAGCCCGGGCCAAATTACAATGGTGACAAAGAAGTGATAGCCCCAGATATGTTAACAAGTCTCTGAGCTATCGAAGCTCCTTATAATAAAAATAATTAATAATAATAGAGGTGCTTCTGGATACATTCATCTTTCTGTAAGAAAAGCCTAATGAGTCTGTCTTTTAAAAAAGACACTATCAGGAAATTCAAATGTGATTCTATTAACTTGTAAGCATAGCATTTTGCATTTTAACAATTGAACGAATAAAATCTATTCTTGAATTCAATTTTTAAGTCTTATTAGCAACACCAGTAAGTGAAAAGGAACAGTCCAAGAACTTTCTCAGGATTCTTTTTCTGCCATTTGTCAAAATTTCACTTCGATCAGTACTTCTACCCTGTTGAGTCGTATCACCAGTCCTCTCAAACATAGTAGCTGCAGTAGGTATTATATCCTAACTAGATGCAAGTAAGGCACTCCTGGAAATAAAGTAAAAGTTTGATAGGTTGTGTCAAAAGGAACTGCTGTTATTATTATAATTTATTATTTGTTAAGCACTGACAATGTGCTCAGTTCTGCTGATTAAGTTCTTCTGAGCAAGTTCTACTGATTAGCTTCTAAGGACAACACACTGTACTACAAAGAAGATATGTGACAGCTATCAAGACTTTTGCTTTCAAGGCTCACTTAGCAAAACAATTACACGCCAGTTATGCAGGTTTTATGAAAAAAAGAAAGAAAATGCATAAACTGAGTAAATATCATGACTTTTGTGTTCACTAATTTTCCTACTCCAGATCTCTCACTTCAGTACTGTCTGACAACCTCAAAGTTACACTGAGATTTGAGGAAGATCTAAAGCCTCATCCCTACTTATATTCAGTTTTAAGCATCATGCTATATTACAGGCAAGCACACGAGTTGTATTGTTAGGATCTCCCTTTGGATTTGGGGCTCACACTCTGGGGAGGGCAGAGATGCTTAAATGGGGCCAGCATGAAGAAAGACAAAGATCTGAGCATCTTCAGACTCACACAGACATTTCTTTTATGCCACAAAGCAGATCAGACAGAGTTAGCCAGTGCTACACTCATAGGTGGTGCCCTAAACTTAGAAAGACTTCTGGGGGTCCAGGCACCAAAAAGGGAGTATTTTTCCTGTCCTGCTGAGTCCTTGCTGGGCTTCCAGGGCTGTTCCTCTAGCAGACCTTTTGTTAAGTCTCTCCACTCTGAGTTATAGGCACATTTTTGCAGGGTATATAGGAGCTGGGATGCTGGGTTTGTGCTGGTCTAGAGCCACTGCAGCAATGTTATTCCCAAGAGATCAGGTGAATATTGTGCCTGTTTTAGATCTCCTTTAGCATATAAAGGAGTTACAGTTTCCTCCTTCACCCTTACCCTCAGATCCTTTATGTACAGTTTACCTCCAGGGTGGCAGATTCCCCAAAACAGTCATTTGATGGCAAAATAATGCACATACATCTGTGTGTACATGGGCAGGGGACAGGGCTGAGGTCTGGTCTAAGAACCGCTGGCCACATTTGTGTGTCAGGAGGCTGCCGAAGAGACATCGTCCCTTGCCCCGGCCAGGCAACACCTAGGCTTTCTGACCACAGCCCTGCCAGAGCTCCAGCTGTGCAGATATTCTTAGAAGAAAAACTCCCTTTTGTCTGCTGCTATCCTCCAGCCTGCACACTTCCCTAAATCCCACCAGCACGCTTTTATTTTTTTTTGTAACCAACAGGGAGAAGTGAGTTCTTATATAAATCCTTTGTGCGAAGATCAAACTGCGTGCATGTCGGACTATTATTTTTTTTTAGGGGAAAATCTGCCCTAAAATAATCATTCTGTGTTATCCCCGCAGACCGTCTGCGCTGCCTTTTAAAATGCATCCAAGGCCACCCTCAAGACCAGACTCAACACGGGCAGGCAGTGAGCTGCAGCTGAAGCCTCCGTGCGTGCGGGGAGGGCAAAGAGGGGGCAGCCCCCGGGGCAGGATGGGGGGTCAGGGGCAACGCAGCTGGAAGGGGCCGTAATCCGAGTTGTTCCTTGCAGACAATGTCAGCCTTTGTACCGATAGAAACTTGTGGGGTAACGCGGGAGCCGGGCCGGGGGCATGTGAGAAAGGTGTTTCTTTACCTAGCCATCTTGGACGCCTCCAGCACCCAGCTGGCAGAGCCTGGGGTTTCAGTCAAATCTTGTAAGCTAACATTCGTTTACTAATAGAGCGAGGAGCGGAGGATTCGGTTGAGAAAACATGGTCTTTCATTCATAAACTCGGAAACCCTTGTAATGGAGAGAGGAGAATCAGCAAAAATTATCAACTGAATACAGTACTATTGGGAAATACTTTATAAAAAATAAAGACTAAAGAAGAAGGCCCCCAAAGGGCAGTAGAATAGCAGTTTTAGGATCAAGTTCAGTGTGGCTTGGTGTATGTTTAACAATTTGATTGCCGGCTAGAAAAATGACCTGGTATTAGATACAGTGAATCCCCCACGTGTGACACCAAGGAGTAGCACGGCTCACTGTAGCAGAATGTCTTTGGGAAAGTTCCCCTCTCTCCCTCTTTTGCTTTTTCTGTTCTTCTTTCCCTCTTCTTGTGCTCCCAAATTGCTTGAATACAATGCAGTCAGGGTTTTACAGGCAGCCCTAATTTTCCCAGAAGGCGCAGCTCTTAAAAAGCAGCACAGGTTCTTTTACTTAGGACCATAAAAATGGACTTGCACTCCTATGCAACCATCTAAAAGATGGAAGAATCAATTCCATTAAAATAAAAACATTCTACCTGTGCCCATCCCCCAGCAAAGTTTCTGCCAAAGCCGGAACTAAACCCTAATCTAGCCTTTATTAAAGTGGATAAAAATCTACTTCCTTTTATTACCCCGTTCATTTTCTGCTGCTGTGATTTTCTGAATTTCAGGCAAACCCGTGACCAAGAGCTGCAGGGCCAAAAAGGGGCTGGATGTGCCGTATTCCTGGCCCAAATGGAAGCAGGAAATACTAAACATCTTGCATGGAAGCCTGTTCTCATCAGGTTTATAGCCCAGCTTTTTCCATCAAAAGCAGTGAGGATGGTACAGACAGAGTTCAGAAATGCATCCAAGCATATGGGAGTATATCTACACTAATCCTCCTTTTGAGCTTCATCCAGCACTAAATCAGAGCCACACCGGAGAGAGGAATAATGCAATAACTTGTGGAAAAAGCATGGTTTCTCTCTATTAGGATGGGGAAAATTAAACAACATGACTCACTTTTCTCCTTAAAAACTGTTGGAGGAATGTTAACAGCACAAAGCATGGCAGAGACTGGAAAAACCAAAAGTCAGGTACCACCTTAACTTGCCTGCCCTGTGGCCATGTCCTGCTGCATGGCAGGCTACATACGCAGGGCAGTCACCACTGGTACAGCACCGGCAGGAGTAGCGTGATAACGGCACAGGGCAGCAAAACTCACCTGAAAACACCCTTTTGCAGGGTTAACCTGTGCCGTGCTCACAGCACTGTGGCTGCACCCACCGCCCAAGACATCCCCTGAAAGCACCTCCGCCCGAGTTCAGGGGAAGAAGGGGTGCGCGGCCTTATTTTCCCAGCCAGAACACAGGGCGCTCTGTCCGAGGGAGGAAAAGGGCTTTGCTGAGCTCATCGGAGGACAAGAGGGCCCTGTGGCTGTGGCGAGGCCCGAAGGGTGTGCCGGCGGCACTGGCTGGGACGTGGGAGGAGAATGGGCAGTGCGGTGACACCCCGCTCCCCGTCACGGGCGCCAGCCTCACCTCCTGAAAACAAAAGCAACAGAAAAATCTGCAAGAAGAGGTCTGCACTGAGTGCTTGAGATGGTCTAGCAGTAGTAGAACACACTAACTGGGGCTCGAGCCCTTCACCACTTTTTCCCTATGCCCAAAGCAAAATAAGAGATTTTTCTAACAAGCGCAACTGTGCTCTGCAGCCTCCAAACACCTCTCCCTGGACATCAGGCAGGGGACAGAAAGGAAGATATCTAACAGAGCTTGCTGCAGGAGTGCTGATGGTTAGGGAGCTGAGAAAGAGCTGTCAGCTGACAAATTGAGGTGGGTAGTTAGGGATACAAGTTAAGAGAGGGTTTGGCTAACTAACTAGTGAGAGGAAAAATAAATACAGCTCCACACACACAAGCACGTACACGTGCAGAGCCAACCTACCACTCAGGCAAACAGCCTATTGTTTCCACCCATAAAACTCCTCAAATTTCTTGATAACATTTATTGCCTCTTCCTGATTAAAACTGGAAGAAATCATATTTGTCTCTTTTCTTAAAGAAAGAAATAAGTATATCACTCAGTGGAAAACCCTCTAAACCATGAAGTTCTTCAAAATTACTGACCAGAATCTCATCTGGCGTAACTCAGCCTCGCTATGTTGACATCTACAAAGCAGAGCATCTTTACCCCAGCTTAAGATCTGCCCCCATATGCTGTTTCTTTAGAACAACTTGTCTTCCCCCCTTTTTTTTTTTCACAATATGCATCTGGTTTAAGGTGACTTTTCCTTTCCCAGCATATGGAGCTGAATGATTATGACGATTTACATTTATTTTAAATCACAGCCTATTAAATGGAAAAATAAATGCTAATATGTTGATATGGTTTACTTCTGAATGAATTATTGATATGAATGAGTAGTTGCAGCTATCATAATTACTGTTTATTAAATAAATATATTTTGAATTAGAGACCCTTGATTAAGAAATCACATTTTTGTCTGAAAATTGTTTCCCTGCTGCTAGTATAAGAAATACCTCACATTAAATAAAAAAAAAAGGTTGGTGAAATGATTCTATTTTTTATCTTTTCCTTTGCTCTGTGAACTTGGCAGTGCTTTGTGCATATTCCCTTTCTCTGCTTCTCTCCTCTAATCAGTTAAGTGAGGCTCTTTCCCCTCTGTTGTTTGCGTGGATCTGTCACATAGCACCTAGAAAAAAACATTTTAAATAGGAAAATGAGAAACACAAAAACTAAAGGATTGAGGATCAGATACCTGAAACTCCACTCAACATTTTCTTTCAAGCTGAGCACGTTTCATATTAATGGTGTCTCTTTAACATAAATAATGATCTAATGAAATAAATATGAAATCGAAAGAATCATAAAAAGAATTTTACATTTAAGAATGCCATCTGTGTAACACTTAGCCTAACAATGAAATCATTTCAGCGCCAAAACAGCTCACTCTGCTTCCAGTACAAGTTACAGGAGAGTGTAACGGCTTTGCAAAACGGCATAAAAGTCTGAGTTCAATGGCAGAAGGAACCTGGGCTCAAATTCATGGCGGGTCACGGAGACAGTGACTGTCACACACGTATTTTGAACTGCTAATGTGTCCACCTCGAGTCATCACGAATTTTTCATGTGGCTGCTGATTTTTATCACAAGGAAATTTAGACATCAGAGGAGAAGATTTTGCAGGTCAGGGCGAGAGTATTTTGCAACAACAATTACACCGATCCTCTGCCTTCCCACAGTGCAAAAAGGGCATGGAATCCAGAGTCAGCTTTGTCTGACCGAGGAGCACAGGGTTCAGAAATGAGACCCTTTTTAGTATATCTGTAGTGAGAAAAGTTCTCCCCATAAAGCACCTATGACTTAACACCAGACCCAATGCCAGCTTTGAGGACTGGTGTCTGAAATCATAGGGTTGTCTCAGCAAGACTCATGTGGCTGGATGGAGGTGCTGTTTCCTGATCTGGAAAGCCGAGCTCTTGCTGTGTGCGAGCGGCGCAGCAGAGCTGTGCCGAACACAATGGAGATTGTTTGTTTATACCAGCCAAAGAGAAGGGAACATATTTGTTTTGAGTGAGCTGTGTTAGAATACATATTGTTTTATATGCCCGGGCCTCATTACGCCGTGCTAGTCTTCAATATGGATCAGATCCTAAAGCTGCTCGACATACTGAAATAAATGTGAGCTCTACCCACAGAACATCTCCAGACTTAGGCCTCACGTCTATCAATGTCATCTCAAAAAAACAAATGTTCAAAAAAAGAAAAACAACAAAAGTATCTTAGAGACGGTGAAGGATGCTCACGTGCGGTAGATGCCATTCAAGGGGATGCTGAGGAATTACTTGGAGAGAGAAATCCACATAACAAGGCTGGAGAACAGAGTGGGCCTGAAAGAAAAGGAGAGATAATTAAGGTTCACTGAAAGAAACATGACTTGTACAGTCAGGTTTGTATTTATAAGTTATTCTGAAACTGAGAGGAAATTCTTCCTTCACATCAGCGATGTGGCCACATTAACATCTCCCCAGGCAAAGGTGGCCACAGCCCATATTGTGCTTAAAGGTGTAATCGTTAAGAGCATCCACAGAGGAAGAGTTAAAGTACTGTTCAATAAACAACCTGAAGTGCTGTACACTGTATTCATATAAGGGAAGGTATGAGCCAACGGAGAGAGACGTTCAGCTGCAATCAAAGAGGATCTGAGCCTAACTGAGCGCTCACATGACAGTTGGGATCATTTCGGATCCTTTCCAATGAAGATTAAATAGCATCAAAAGCAGGGAGGCTTTTTTTTCTTTCTTTTAAGGATGAAAACACAACATCATTAGTCAAATTTACTCTGAACTTCCACCTCCTCATGTTGATTTGTACTCAGGTTGAGTAAACATATCTTTCCATCAAGGTAAATAAATGTAAAAGCCTATCAGTAACTTAATTGCTTAACGAAGGATGCAGTATGGGGTGTAACACTGTTTTTGACTATACTGTTGAAGTTAACGACCTCTCAAAAACACCTATTATACGGCTTGGCAGCAAAAAAAAATCTATTCCTTCTCGAAATATTGTTTATAGAATTTTGACCACTTTCCAATCATTTTTTCCTAGTGTTGGGGAGGGGGTGGAAACTTGCGAGGACAATTTTTCCAGGTGTAAAATGGAATTTATTCATTTGAGACGCTGCCTTTTGCAAGCCTGCAGGCCAGAGAGAAATTAAGCTCAAGAGAAGCGGGGAGTCCACAGTAAGGGCAGAAGTTACACAGCGTGGGGGAAATGTCTCCAAATGAAAATGGCCACGGTACTGAGCGGGACCATTCGCTGAGGTGAGTGGGGGGCTCAGCCTGAAGATGTCAGGCAGGAGCCTGATCTTGGATGCATAGCACACACCGAGGGACATCTGGGAATGTGCCCTCCTCTGTCCTTGCACACCTAGTGCCTTGGATTGAGAGGACCCGCGGGAGAAAGCAGTTGTTGCAGTTAAAATCAAGCCGTTTAACAGAGGTGTGGGCAAAAGCAGCTCTCCGGTGAGAGGACAGGGAGGGAGGAGGGTACGCCATGCCATGCGCCTGAGATCGAAATCTGGCTCACGGTGGGCAGGCAGGCAGAGCACAGAGGCACAGCTGCCAGCCTGACATGATGGATCAGAAACGCTACTAAGGAGCTGCGAGGGCCCAGGCAACCGAAGCAAAGCAAAACACGAAAAGGCAATAGGTCAGCCCATCTTTACAATCTATCAATTAAATAATCATCCACTTCCAAAGGCATATGATGTCCTGAGCAGTAGATATCCCAGCACGTGATCATTACCATGACGGAGGCACAGGCTTACTAACAGGAATTAATAATAATAATTACTAGGAGCGTTAATAATTTTGGATAGGTCATTCTGTAGTGAGCTTCTCTGAGGAAATAACATGGTTGGGTGCTTTGGCTTAATTCTATAGTCCCATATCAGCTTCACTCAGCCTGCTGGAAAACAAAGGTGTGTTCAAAATTGTCCATCACGTGGGAGGCTTTCGCCAAAATCTCACCCTCCTTCAGTTAGTCAGTAGTGGTGAGTGCCACGGAGTCGGCTTCAGCTGCTTTCTCCCAAACCCCGAAGGTTTCAGAAACATTCATTTCTGCTGTCATCACTCAACAGCTCATTGTTAGCATTTGTGCTCCTTGGCATGCACGAACTGAGACTGATGTATGGGGCCATCCAGAGTGACAGCCTTCAGCCCCTAAAAGTGGATACCTGCTTCCCTTAGAGTCCGGGGACTCACGCTTTACTCAGAGGATATACGCAAAAAATATCTTTCCTCTCTCATTTGCCTGTGTTAAGCCTAAGCACGTTCATCCAAATTAGCAATCAGGCAAACTGTGCATGCAGAAATCTGCACTTGTACAAACTGTGCATTTTTTCTTTTGTAACATTCCAAGATTAAATATCTTGACAAAAGATGAAAACCCTTTAACAAATCTGCCCCTAGAGAAAAGTAACATTTTTTTTATTCCATTTACTGTCAAATGACATAAAGAAAGTATAGCTGAACACAGTCCTATAGGTTGATTTGTTGCTTTAAATAATGTCACTAACATCCAGATATCAATGTGACGGTGCAGAAAAAAAAAAGTTCACATTGAGCTAGATTCAATTACAGACCTAGAAATTGAAATTAAGTCTGATGCTACATGCTTAATTCATGTTTGTGTGACTGAGAAAGGGAGTATCTGGTTTACCTTGAATTTCCTGCCTTAGTGTGGTGAAAACATGACCCATCGCATTAATTAAAAAATAGTTTTCAAATGTAGCTTAAGTGGTATTGCACTGGCAGGAGGAGACAAACACTTTTTTGTCCTCAGCATGTTACGTGATATAAAGGAAACTGTTCAATGTCTTTTTCCTGGATTCCTAGGTGGGTCTTTCAGTTCTCATTGAAGAACAGGAAAAAATATGATAACCTCTCACAATGAGAAGCCAAAGATTCTTCTTTAATAAAAAAACGGAGCATTTTCCCCTCAAAATCCATAATCCTCTTTTGACCACATAGTTTGTAACAGGTGCATATAGGCAATTATCACAATGTCATGCCAGTCTATACTTATCTCATTTGGGTATTACACCCAGTATGGTATGTTCACGTTTAATACCCCAAAATACTATATCATATCAGTGGAATTTCAACCAGCACACATTTGACTACTGATTTCACATATGGGGCTGGGACTAACTTTTCTCCTAATATGGTGATGGCACAGGCACTATTTAAATGATTCCTGAGCCTTGTAAATATACACCAGATGTATCTTTTGTAAATGTTACATTTTTCAACATCTCAGCATTTGTGAATAGTTGAAAGCGATGCCAGCCATGCTTTAATGGGGCACAGAAGCGTACTGCATTCAAAGAAATGGCACACCATTGCAATAGTCAAAATTACAAGTGCTGTCAAAAAGCTACATTTTTGCTTTATTGATTAGCACCAGGTAACGCAGCGCTCCGCATCACACCCTCATAGGTGCCTGTTCCAGCTGATGTTTCCTTGCACGTGGGTACATAGAGAGGGATGTGGAGCTCCCCGGGGCTGCGTCAGGGAAGGAGAAGGGCAGAGCCCTGGAGAGCCAGCTGTGTGTTACCTCCCCGGCCACCCTGGATGGCCAGAGGTGGAGTGGGAAGGGGTGCAGGTACTGCTGCTCCCGCAGCCATGGTCACCACCCATTGCCAAGAGGCAACCACAGAGATGCGCCCACCTTCCCAGGGGCAGGGAGGAAGCCAAGTGCACATTTCCCGATGGCACTGATGCTGTTTGAAGCTATGATACGTTTTCCTTTGGCTCGGGCTCCTGCTGCTTGGTCCTTCCTCATTGCAGCGGTAACTCAGTACAGGGAGAGGCATCTCCCGTTAGGGACCTCTCCTGGAGCGCAGAGTGAATTCATTACAGCTGTAAGAAGCAGCCGCCTCCTGAGCTTTCCTGAACACTTTTTTCCCCCCCGAGCCTTTCCTGGCTTTCCTGTGTCACGGCAGAAATCTCACAGAAGACACAGGAGCACGTGTGTGATGGGCTATGGGAAACGTCCTCTCAACGCTTTCTACCTCCTGGCACTTGCCCTACCCATCACCACCACATCCCGACTGCCCCGATGGTCTCCCTGTTGGCACCAGGCAGTAAAAGGAGCTGTCAGAAAATCAGCCATCGCATTTGCCTGAAAACACACGTCTACTTTGCAAGACTTGCCCCTCAGCTGTCCCAAAGATAAGAGGAAAGGCCTTTATAATGTTGCACAGTTGCTATTTTTTGCAAGGCAGGGTGCTTTTGCTCTGGGAATTTCGTGCTGGAGTTGCATGGTGCACATCAGTCCAGCAAATCAGCTAAAATCAGAGGTAGGTGACACACAACAATAAACTTAGAGGGAATGGACTAGATGTAATGCCCTACTACAAGTATTATTTCCAAGTTCACAGGCTTGCAAATTAAAACGTCCCTGGATCGCTGCCATAAAAAAGAACATTAAAAATCAGGGGAAGAGGTCTGGGCATCTGCTAGAAGCATCTAATATATACCAAATGTGTATGCTGAGCTTCTTAGATATATGCGTTGCTGAAATATAGCCTAAAAGTAATGTAAAAGCAGAAATATTTTAATTGTATTTTTCTATTTGATATTCAAATGAAAAAAATATATCTTATTAAACACAACACTTGGCTTTGCTATTTTAATAAAAAATAAGTTGTTGAGGAAAAGAAAAGCAAAACTACTGATTCCTTTCCTTATGATGATCAAATGAGTCTTTCATGTTTGTATCTTATACTTCACTTTTTAGCATTTTGAGGCAAATAGCAGATATCAAAACTTAGTAAATAATCAAAGACTTATTCAGTTTTTCCAAACTGTCATGCTGCTTATCTTGTAATAACTGATCTCTTAGGTAGCATAAGCTATTTAATTGCTACTGAAGATTATTTGAATGAAAAAAGAGACAACGTTCTCCCTTACCCCTCAAAAAGACAAAACTATATTCTTCAAAAAGACACATGCCGACAGATAGATTCTGATCTCTTCTACACACGCACAAGTGCAGTAGCTAATTTTACAAGATTTGATAGGAGCTGCGTATCTGAGATTACACCCTGTCCTCCTGACTGCACATTCCACATGGAAAATGGCTTAATTTGGAAGTAAATTTTCTTGCTGATAAATCCAGGCTCTGGAGTCTCTGGGCATCCGAATAACCAAATCTATTAAATTATTTTAAAAAGCAGCTAAGTATGCACAGCAACTGTATTTTAAAGGGACTTTTTACAGTGTTGGCAAAGTGCGTATTCATGTATCCCCCCTGACATGATAGACTGTAATGGCTTCGGTCTGTCATGTCAACCATCTGCATATTAAACAGTCCCTAAGTACACATTGACACAGCAGACCCTAATAGCTCTGAAGCCGTAACAATCTATTGAGTCAATAATATGCATGTTAAAGAGCATCTCCTGTACTTCCATCAATATCTTTTATCTTTTCCTTAATTTGTATCTTCTTTTTATATGTATATTCAGAGTTAAGGTTTTAGGAACCTTTATCCTTTAACGTGCTGCCGCAGATGTGAAACATGTGGCACAGAGAAGCATATGCAGTAGCAAAATCCTTCCCTAGTATCTGGGCCAGATCTTAAAACCAGGACTGTAATATTTTTACACTGGCAGCACACATTCTTCCAGATAAGGTGGAAATATCCCCTCTTTTCTGCTGGGCTGGATCCGGTTGCTCATGAAAAGTGCAGGAAAGGTTCCTGATGATTTCACAGGCTTTGGATAGAGCCCAGTGTGATGCTACTCATTTCCTATTACACATTTCCTTCTAATTAAATGAAATAGGTCACAAGGGGAAAATGAAACAAAAGACAAATGTATTTACTTACAGTAATATCAACCCCCCAAAAAGACAACCAGAAACAAGAGAAAAGATAATACAAAATCCACTATCTCTTCATTAACTTCAAATTACATCTGGTACCACAGTCTTAATTCATTCCTGTGTGATCCCGAGATCTTTTATACCATGGAAGAGGGAGACTGTTATTTAAGCTTAAGAAAATGGTGACTTAACTTCTTTTGTCTAAATAACCACACAGAAAAAGCTTAATTTGCTTTTCCTCAACTTCATTTCACCGTACCGTAGTGTGATGCTCTCACACCCTGATCACAGGACTTTCCCACCTTCTTCTGCTCCTCTTGCTTTCTGTAAGTACCACGATCTGGCTAGCACTTTTAAAAGTGAAACCAAAGTGCAGTTTGTGTCTCCAAAAGGCAGGCCCAGGGACAGGGAGGCCACTTGACCCTATCAGCAGATCTTCCTGGCCTGAATTCCCTTCTCCTTTCCACTAATTTGACACCATGTGTCTTTGAAGCACACATGGATTTATTCCAGCTTATTCTTGATTAACTTTCATGCCAGGGAGGGCAGAATCGTGGTACTGTCCCCGTTGCTTTCCAGGAGTGTGTGATTCATCCTCCCTCTGCCTTACACCATTTTATGTCCCCAGGCACACCAGACGACAACATCTACTTCTGTGCCTCACTTCAGCATCCCCTAACCGCATGACAAGTGCTGAAGGCACCTGCCCTCTATTAAGTCCTCAGCAACTTTCTTGCTGTAGCCAGGAGGCTTTCCTTCCCAACACAATGGCAAGGAAGTCGGCCAGATGCCCCCATGCATGCCCAGGGATTTGCCCAACCATGGGGTAGGTCCTCAAAGCTTCAGATAGTCCATCCACTTGATCTCACACGCTACCATGTGTGTTATCAGGACAGGACTTTATAAACAGTGGGTAATGCAGGGCTCGCACAGCCACAATATTCATTATTTGAGTTTATCTACTGATGACCTAGCAAGTAAATTTAATTTTGGGCAGGAAATGCTTTTCCTAAATGAAAAAAGCTATTGAAAAAAAATCAAAGCAAACTAACAAAAGCTAAAAGATGGGTGCCATAAAAAAAAAAAGAAAAAAGATAGAAGCAAAAGTCACTGAAAGTCCTGCTATCTACATTCCTAGTATTTCCTTTAGCTGAGGGAGTCAGCCCAAGTGGAACTCTGCGAGGGCTTATTCCCAAGGGAAATGGTTCATTGTCAGTTCCCGTGCATGATGATGCAGTTCATCACCAAGGAAGAGATGAAGCACAGTCCTCACTCTGTAATGTTATGGGTACAGCCTTGCCCATTTGAGGAAAACACGTCCTCCCTGAGCATGCTGCAGGAGCTCTCCTTTGCTGTTCTCTCTAGTCAACCCTGGTACTTGCTGTGTAGCAGCCTAACAGCCAGGACTGGTCCAGCCCTGGTGAAAGTAGGAATGTCACACAGCAATGACATACCAGCTCTGGACCAAATTTCACAGAATCATAGAATGGTTTAGATTGGAAGGGACCTTAAAGATCATCTAGTTCCAACCCCCTTGACATGGCCAGGGACACCTTCCACTAGACCAGGTTGCTCAAAGCCCCATCCAGCCTGGCCTTGAACACTTCCAGAGATGGGGCATGGAATGACACCTGCCTGATCATCGGGCTCCTCTGTTTGCACTTAATGAGCCCTGTAGGCTTCCCTGTACTTACCAGAGTTACCAGGCAATGGCAAAGAAGCACAGGAGGAGGAGGGCTGCTGGCCATGCAGCCAGAAAGTCCTTTAATGCCAGTCCTCCGCACCGAGGATTACTGGGTTGGGTAATGCTCACTCTGGGCGGCCAGCACTTCCAGGAATTGTTCCAGTGATTTATGAGGAGAGGTCTTCCAGTCCAACCCTGTGTTAGAATAACTGATACCTGCCACTAGGCGAAAGAAGAGTCACCAGCCCTGGTCAGGAAACGAGCCAGATACTTAAGGGCGATGAAGAGAGGATGAGTGAAAGAAAGGGGGTGCTGTAGGTGGGGTGCTCCATGTCCCCCCCCAGCAACCATCTTGCTGCAGCAACCACCATGCTGCAGGTGCAAGGTGGGCTCTCCAAGAAGGGCCTCACTTCTTCCCACCTTGTCCCTGTCCTGCACAAGCCTGTCCCATGCCCAGCTGCAGCGAAGCTTGCCCTAGGCTGGCCTGATCCTGAGCCCACCAAAGTCAATGGAAAGATTCCCAATGACTTCAGCGAAGAGGGCTCCGTATCCTCAGGCAAACGTGGGAGAGAGAGATCTGGGCAGGGCTATGATTTCACTGTCTGTGTGCATAGGATGTCTCCTTTCCCACACGGAGGAACGTTGGCCACCCTTCCCACTTTTTTGGTTCTCAGTGTTCAACACTGCACCTGGAGTTATCTCCCATTTACCAGGGAGCTGATTTAAGTGTCTGACTCAGTCACATATGTTTGGCTCCCTCATCCAGAGTAAGATTTGGCCTACTAGCTGTGAAAACAGCTTATATCACATGTGCTGCAAAGCCTAGCCAGAACAGGCTGAATAAAGGATGAAGTTTAATCATGGAAATGTTGACCTACAAATAGAGAACAAAATGTTAAACCACATGGTATAGGGTGCTGCACGCCCCAAATATCAAGGAGAGGAAAGAAGAATTGAACACATTTGGAAAGTAAAGCTTACTGTTTGGGGTTTGGGGTTTTGGTTTTTTTTTTCTTTTTCTTCCTGCAGATTCAGAGAGTCAGACCCACACTGTTCCCGCTCGCGATGACACCCTGGCATCTGAAGAACAACATGACACCCACCACAAAATGCTGCTGTTGGCTGGCGCCGTCTAAAGCGGTGAGGTTTGGTGAGGGAGGTGAGACTGCCAAAGGAAGGCGAGTGGGGGTGTCACAGTGAGTGGGACCCGGCCACCAGCGTGACTCGAGTCTACGGGACCTGTACAAACCGGGGAGAGGTAAATGTGACAGGGATGAATGCCCCATTCATTCCGCATCCTTTAAAACTAGCCGTGGGTTACCTCTAACGGCAGAGGGGGTCTTTGTCATTATTTTCACACCACCTTTCAGCTGGGACATTCTCACCTTCGTGGGTTTCACACAAAGAAGGGCAGCTTTTTTGGCAGGGGATCCGTTTCCATTTTTAATCACAGCCATCACACAAACAGTTCATCTCACAGGATGTGAAAACTTTCTCATAGGCTTTATTTAACATCATTTGGGGGGATTGCAAAAGACAAAGAAGAATTTTTAAATCAACAATCGTCCTGCTTTCAATAACTTGCGGGCTTTGTCTTTAGGTACGTTGCATTTTAGACAAACGTAGTTAACAGCAGCCAGCCAGACCTTACTGACTGACAACTGTTTCTTTACAGGATTTCTATGTGCCAAGGAGCTGGACAGTAATATCCATTTGGTATTCATAGAAAGTACTTGCAGAACAATAATGACAATAATTGCTTCTGATTCTTGTGTTTACAACACTGCCAAAGTATCATTAGAGCCTTATTTATAGATAATAATGCTTATTAATCACACATATTTGAATTTTGGAATGTATTAGATTAATATTCTTTTGTAACTTGGTTCTGTACTAATGCTATGAAAAGCGCTTTCTGAATGCAGCCCACTGGGAAGTGCTCTCCTCGGAAAAGTAAAAGCATCCGAGCCATCTGCAGGTGAGGGACAAAGGGCATACCTCTTCCTTAGCAGGCAAACGTCAGAGCCGGACACGCAATTCCCAAAAGCAGCTCCTTTGGACTAAAATCGGGGACAGACTCCTGAAAAAAAATACCGTGAAAGGTGTGATAGTAGTGTCATGCTTGAGCTTGCTTTTCGATGCTCTATGAAAGGCTTTGCTTTCTACTGCTTTATAAAGAAGTCGGTTTTGGGAGGTGAGGAAGAGGTCTATCACCTCACTCTGTAATTGCCACTCTACCCTATGGGAGAGTTTAGCCTGGACCTGAGGATTCCTCATCAGTTGAGAGGTCAGTAAGGAGAAATATAGTACAAAAATCACTCCTAATTTTTGGTTATTAAATAATTCTAGCTTTTCTGTATCAACGTCTGCTGCAATTCAATAGCATGATAGAAGGAAAATGGATTTTTAAAAATGACAGTTACAACAAGCAAAAATGTCACCCAAATCTAAATATCAACTGCCATATATTCATATTCTCCTTTGTCTCCCTGTAGCCCATTACAATGCTGAAAAAAACACCAAAGCAACTGCAGTACCAAACTCTCCAATTTTTGGTGTGTGGCCAGCTCCATAAATTTGCATTTAAACAAATAAAATCTAGAACAGTGTAGTATGTCTATTTTTTTCTTCTTTTTTTTTTTTTTCCTGAGATGGTTCTTCGAGCAAATTTAAAGAGGCTCTGTCAGTTTAGGGACCACATTTCCGTCTCCTTTTTTTTTTCCCCTTTTTACCCACAACTGATGCAACATAACTACTGTAAACGCCAGAAAACAGAGAAACTGGGAAGGAAGGGGGTGTCGTATTTTATTCTGTGTGTCCATTTTGTGGTTTTTATGGTGCTCCCTGCGCAGTCGGGATAACCTGTTCCTCAGTGTCACAGCCCCCATTGTCTCCAGGGATCTTTCACAGTGGCAGAAAAAAAGAAATAATTAAAACGCAGAAGCTTTAAATTGCGAAGAACACTTGTGGCTTTGCTGCAACTCCCCCAAACTGCCCCTAGCCCATATATTTTAACAGACAAAATTACAAAGTGATGGTGCCCCTTTAAAATGTGTTTTACCCATTAGTATTCCAGCGTGCTTTGCTTACTGTGTTTATAAAATGCCAGTATTGAGGTTTCCCAGGAATTTCGAACCTATCAAGACAGCCGGTGCTCAGCACAGCCCAATCATTTCTAGACGAAGCCAGGGTTTCAAATAAAATAAAAACCTAGCAGCGCAGTTAGAGATGAAACCAAAGAGTGAAGTTGGGGCTGGAATGCGGAGGGGAGCCCCGTCCTTATGGGCTTGGCACAACAAAGAGGGGCACCGCTCGCACCCGGGGACCCCAGCTCCTGCCAAGGGACCGTGGGGCCGGCTTGTCCCTGGTTTTGCTGGGAGAAGGGTCATGGTTCACCCATCGCTTGCAGACAAAGACATTATCCCCGGAGTGTGGGCACCAGGGGTGCGCAGAGCTTTGGATTGGGCCCCTTTCACACTTTCAGCTCGACACCATGCGGCCAAAATTGATCCCAAAAACGGATGGGGCTGCACTGAGGCGGCTTTGATCGATAGCCGGTCGTGGGGTTCGGTTCTCCTGCTTATCTTCTTCTGAAGAGGAGCCCATAACCCCATGTGCATGCGACCTACTACGGGGTTCACCAGCACAGAGCTGTCTACGGCACATTCTCCTCTCCCCAGCCATTGGCTGCTCTGAAAAACGTTTGCTACATTTTCCTTAGGTTTCGGCGTGTCACGGTGCAGAAAGCTGTCCCTCGAAAGGGCCTTTCAAATTTGCATCTTATGCTTTCCTAACAGTAGTGAGAAAAAGCTGCAAGAGTTTAGTACTAAGTCCGAATTTCAGAAAGTCAAAATTATCAGCATTTAAAATCATAATTCACCCTATGCAGATTCCAGACTTCTTATTTGCTTAATTGAGTAATGAACAATAATTTCTATTATTGATGTCTGGTTTTTTTCAGGGGTGTAGCGGTTTAATCATTTCTCCTACCTCTCTGAAGGAAAAGGCAAAGCAAACAGTTATCACGTGGGGAAAGGTAGGTTTGTGCTTTATATCGGTAGGGCTGATGCTACACCTATGCAAAGATAAAAATAGAAATTTCCAGCAATAGCATTTTACCCTTTTTTTTTCAGCCAGAGATAACAGAAGTCAGATTTCTATGTCCACACTTGATTTTCTAAAGAAAAGTGGCCACTTTTTTTTTAAAATACTGAATTTTCGCAATTCTCACAGAAGTCAAATGAAGGGGTAAGTGCCCAACACACTTGAAAAATAATCCTTTTCCTGCAGTATCCCTTTCCTGTGCCTGTATTAACCCCCAGCTTGAAAAAGCTGGCCCTCCTGCCCAAAATCGGCAGATGACCCTACAAACATTGCTCAAATGCCCCCGCAATTTTAGCACACCAGTCAAGAGCATACAGAATCAGATTTCAACAAATCCTAAGCAATGAACAGCAAAAGCACCTTCCTAACTTGAAGTGCAGTTGCTACAAGTTACATTTTTTGATTTGTAGACATGAGATACGAAAACCAAGACAGAAAAGTTTTGACTAACTCGTCCACTAACCATATCTCAGTGGTCATAAAACATTAAAAACAAACAGTCAACTGGAAAAGATCTAAACAGAGACAGTTTCAAAAGTGTCTTTTTCTTCCATCATTTTATTTGCTATTTTTCTCACTAGGACAATATTATTCTGTTTGTATTTAGCATTGGTTTTATTGTCAAATAGTTATTGTTTCTGCTCTCAGATTGCATGATTATTGTGTATTTATCCCTCCAGATACATATCATGAACATTTCTCTTCCTTATTTTTATATCATTTATAGCTACTAAAATTTGGAATTTGTAGTTTCACATCATCTTCATAGAACTGTAAGACACAAGCAGGAATAAAAAAAAAACCATACCTTTTCATCAAGTAGTCTGCTAACCAAAAGGAAGAAAAAATAATCTTTGTGTGTTTCTAAATAGTCCTGTAGGAGTCATATACTTTTACTATGTGCTATATATCGTATAGTTTCTCCCTTTGTTATGACATCTCTGATTACTTTAAAAAAAAAACTTTCAAAAACGTTAAGGCACAAACCTTTGTATGGAGTACTTTTAGTATGCTTTTTATTCTGACAAGATTAATAATTATCCTATAAGCATGACACTGTTTTAAAATGTTGTTTCTGCTACGAGTTAGCATTGTGCATATGGGTATAAATGTGGAATGAAAGGTTATTTTACAGCAGAGAAATGTATATTTAAACAAATGGTGATAAAATGGTAAAATTGTTTAAAAAGGAAAAGCGGGGGGGAGGGTCTCATCACAGTTATTTTGAATTTAAAATATCTACAGTGAGTTCCAGAAGGGAACTGGACATCTGTAACAAAAACACGAGCTACTGAAATTAATGGCAGGTAATTGGGGGAAGTATAGCTAAGGTCTCAGGGTTTTGGCAAAAGTGACCAGAAAGAGATCTGCTGTGTGGCAAGTGACAAGCGTGTCCTGTCCCACAACAACAACAACTTCTGCCTTCTTCTCTGGCACCTGTAACTAGCTCCTGGTGGGAACCAGGTTATGGGCTAACCAGACTTTTGCTGTCCTTCAACAAGACAGTTCTAAGTGCTTACAGTCCTCATGACAGCGTGAGTCTCTCCCAGAGCGTGCAACAGCCCTTTTCACTAAGATTTAACACATCCAGTGCTTTCCATTGGTGCAAAGACAGGGTTTTTTGCCCAACTGTTCAAAATGCCCAGTCATGTGTATCCTATGTATCATATGTAGCAACTGCAGTTATTGCTGGCCTGGTTCACCAGAGCCAAAGTGGGGAGGATCTAATCCTTAGGTGGCTTAGACGTAAGGGCAAGGTCAGTTTGGCCCCCAGACTCCATCCACATCAAATAAATGCAAAAATAATCCCTCCGTTGATATTAAGGTCCAATGGAGATACACCAGGGAGCGGACTGAGGGCCAGATCCTGCTCCTTCCAATGAGACAAAACTCCAGGTGGCTTCAATGAATGGGACAAGCAGGGCTTGGCCCATCTTGAGGAGCACAAGGGTTGGCTTCCAGAGGCTGAGCTGTACCTGCTCGTTGGAGCAGGGCTGTGAAACGCTAGGGTCAATAGACCTTGTACTAAGGAGAGGACCAAGGGCTACGCTTTCTCCCCACTGAAACCAACAGGAAGGCAGGCGGTTTTTGCAGTTTGCCCCGAGCTTTAGCGCCGGGATTCAACCTTCTGCACTCTTTCTATTAACTTTCCTTGCAGGAGTAATTTTTAAATAATGTAATGCCAAGTGCCAGAAGGCTCACCTTTTACAACATCAAGCTGAATTGTATCAACTCCCATTCTAAATTTAAAATATGATTGCATTACTTGACTTCATACTTTTTATAAAGGTCCCGTTGTGGTGCAGTTTCACGAGGTATAAAAGCCCATGCAGGTATTATGGGACGTATCAGTTCATTTCATCTCATTAATCAGCTACTTAAAAATGTTTTCCTCGCAGCGCAGTAGAAAAATAAAACAAATGTTCTTTTTTATCATTTCCCAAATTAAATTCATCTTCCATAATGACCGTATTTCATGTGCAAAATAACAAAATATGCTTACATACCTGACTTTCCTTCTTTAGTGAATTGCTTCATTTGTAAAACATTGCATATAAAATTGGAGCCTAAAATGAATTACTTGTTTTTTCTTGATATGAAACCTTGTTTAAGTTCACAGCAATTTTAAATATGATACATTTAAAATATTAATATTTCCCATATATTATTCACTGACTTTCAGGTTTCATCTCAAGTTAGTGGCACTTCATATTTCAAAGGAAGAAGTGTTTCTTTTTTTCAGTACTAATGTTCTATTAATTCACTTTGTAATATCACTCTGGTTCAGACAAATGAAATTGCACTAAATTGCTTATGCCAAGAATCATGCTAAAGTTGTCGGCATTATATAAAATTCCATTTTCCATTACTATTTTATAAGTTTTTTATCTCAGTAGCATCTTTTTAGGCATAATTCATAGCCCTGTTTAGTTAGCGTTAGAAGGACAAATACATGCACAAATATTTTTATGTTGAGATGGGGGTGTGTGGAGATATTTACAGTAAAGTCTGTAACTTAAGTGACTTTTGCAAGGCACCAGATGCAAACACCCAGTGAACTACCTTAACAGCTTTTCCTTCATGAACATTTTTTATTTTGGGTAGTTTTCCCTTCCAGCATGTATTTCATCACACACGTGTATAAACACGCACGTATGCACACATATACATTTGTGAAAAATAAATTTGTGTGTGTGTAGAAATACTTGAAATGCCTCATATGCATATTATGCAACATATGCCATTCATGTAATCGTAATATATATAAATAAAATTCATTTTATATATATGAATAAAATATGTGAAGGAAGTCCTTAACGGACCTATAAAGGCCTAAATGTAGACGGATTCTTCATCACATCCAAAGAATTGAAAGAACCATGGATATAAACCAGAATCTTTTTATATGACCATGTATCTTTTATAATCTTTCCATAAAGTCCACATGGCCACATAACTGTTTCCAGAGATGTGGATGTGGATGGAAGTTATACCTGGGCAGGCTGAAAATCTTTAATGAGTAAAGCAGCATCTAATCCTATGAAATGTCTTTCAGGAGTGAAATAATTACAAAGCGCTGGAGCAGGAGTAGAAAACAGCAACAAAATCACCTGTAAATAGATGTAAGGAACTATAAATACACCTCGGTATTTGTATATTCGACTTTCTCTGACTATCATCAAAATCAGATGTTTAGGAGCTAGAAATCCAGCTGCGAGGAATGCAGATTAATACATTTATAAGAATACAGAGTCTGTGCCTTCAAGTTTGCAACAGTGTTAATAATGTATGCTCCTTTTTTAACGCCTGGTATTTGCTCCCTTTGCAATTTAAAAAATAAGATTTTTTCTTCTTTAAATTTGACCCAACTCTTAAAAAAATTAATTGTAGAATAACTGATGCAAATCCCTGTAGAATAACTGATGCAAATCCCTGTCACTAGTGAACACAATGAAATTACATGGAGAAGAGCGAATACAGGACAGTCTCCTCCTCAGAAACAGAAGTGAATGCCCTGTTCCTATACAGGTCCTCGAACGCCAGGATTTTGAAATATGAATTAGACCTCAAATGCAAATTAACCTCGG
>KZ505886.1:6697-21744 GCA_002844005.1 Limosa lapponica baueri
TTGTGACTTAGGGTGTATGATTCCTTAAAAAAAAAAATAAAAATTAAAATAATTAATTTTGCATGCTAGCATTCAAAGGTTGTCCTTGCCCGCATGTCTACACAGAGAAACTACTTAGAGCTTTGTTAAAGTTGGTGGGGTGCAGGGTCCTGATTAACAATCACAATACAGATTTTTATTTTGGTTACATATATAAGGCGAGGGGCCCTTGAGTCTACCACAGACGTTAAATAACGTTGAATAGACATTATTCTTGTTTCTGTGATAGGGGAAGAGCAGCACTGAGACACAAAATATTGCTCACAGAATAAGAAATCTTGCTGCTTGGCTTCTCTGAACGGTAAGAGCTCTGCTCCACAGAGAGGACCATCTAAGAGCATCTTTCATTATTTTTTCCCCCTCCATCTTCTGACAAACCGCTTTCCATTTTAAATGCTGCAAATGCCTGCGGAGATGTTTGCTCTTTTACCTCTGACACCTCAAGCCAGATGGTTTCCAGAAAGACTGAGGCAGTTCAAATGCAGGGTGACGGTAGAGGGGAGCAGAAAGGAGAGGACTCGCACCTGGGGTGGGCAGGGGGAGAGGACTTTCCAAAAGTGGTAAAAGCAATGGGGAGTACTTGAACATTTAATTAAAAACCCAGTGACAGCAGAGGGAAGACTTCCACCAACTCCTTTGGGTCTGCATCAGACTCTGGCCATCAGGAGATCCAGGGCACCGCTTTGTTTTTAACCTTCGAGCAGCACAAACACCCTCATGCTGACAGGTCTGAGGGCATGAACACCCTGTGCTTTCCAGAGGGAGGAAGGCTGACCTTAGGGCATTGCTCTTGGACTTCCCCTGGTACCTCCCCACCAGAGCCAGCAAACAGAAAGGTCCTGTGTCCTATAAGAACAGGCACAGAAACAATGACAACTTGGAAGGCGACATCCTTGGTATTACGGAATATCTACCACAACTGCCGGGGCAGGAGATAAAGGGCTCCTTCTCCTAAATGCAGTTGCTGCCGTCAGCCCACCATCCCCATGAGCACCTGAGAGTGAAAACTCAAGGCTTGTGGCTGTCCCTCAGCCCCAGCACATCGGCGTGATAAAGCACTCAGCACGAGTGCACAGTGCTGCGTAAGACAGATCACGTACCCATGCTATACCATGCAATGCACTCGGGGCAAAGTGAGCTGTTTGCCTCACGTTCCTGTATGTCCTCAGCCACCTCACTTCAGCCACCTCACTTCACCTGTGCATCACAGAAGGCTGAGGTTGGCAGGGACCTCTGGAGGACACCTAGTCCAACCCTCCTGCTCAAGCAGGATCACCTAGAGCTGGTTGCCCAGGACCATGTCTAGATGGCTGTTGAGTATCCCCAAGAATGAGAGACTCCACAACCTCTCTGGGCAGCACATGCCAGTACTTGGTCACCCGCACAGTAAAAAAGTGCTTCCTGATGTTTGGTGGGAACATCCTGTGTTTCAGTTTGTGCCCATTGTCTCCAGTCCTGCCACTGGGCACACTGAGAAGAGCCTAGCTTCCTCCTGTTTGCACTTTCCCTCCAGGTATTTATACACACTGAGACCTCCTGTGAGCCTTCACTTCTCCATGTTGAACAGTCCCAGCTCTCTCAGCCTTTCTTTGTAGGAGAGATACTCCAGTCCCTTCATCATCTTCATGGTCCTTTGTTGGACCCTGTCCAGTATGTCCATGTCCCTCCTGAACTGGACACAGCACTTCAGATGTGGCCTCACCTGTGCTAAGTAGAGGGGAAGGATCACTTCCCTCAACTTGCTGCCAACACGTTTCTAATGCATCCAACAGAAATAACTATAGAAATATTATGAGATTAAATACTCCTGAGTTAACATAGGACACCAGAAGAAAGCATCATCAGCCCACGAAACACCACCATTCAATCTTACGATCACTGTGTCATGTTTGAATATTTTGTTGTTATTAGTGGGATAATTCTGGCACAAAACAGAAGGATTACAAGGTTATTCAGCTCATAGAAAATTTTTAACTTTGCTGGGCTTTTCTGCCTCGACCTCATAACCCCACAGGAACAAGGCATGGCAAAGCTTCCCCACCCCCAGTAAACAACCATAGTTCTGTTCACAAATTTTAAGATTTAATGACCGTGGCTACTGACACAGCCAAGCTCTGGAGACCTTGTGGCTCAAGAGGCGGAGACATTTACTACAGTCACCCCAAGCAGCAAAGGGAATTTGGCCCTAGACTTCCCACCACCCAGAGAAACCCTTTTGCCAGCTCGCTGCTGGGCATTAAGTGTCTGTCAGTCCCCACCTCCTCTTCCTTGACAAATGCAATCCATCTAAGTGCACATATAAACAGCAAAAAAACCGCTATTTGTCAAAATGCAGTCAAGTTCTTCATGCATTTCAGGACAACCAAACCCCTGTTGTTCCACTGGTTTATTACTTGCCAAAATCTCTGAGCTCGAGTAACATAAAGTTTATTCTTTCAAGGGCAGCGAAAAGCATTTATAAACATTAAGCCGCAAAAAAATTTGCCAAAACCTCAGCATTCAAAATAGCCTCTCACAAGGAGGAGAATGTTTTCCATCTTGAAATTAAATAATTAATTTTACAATTTTTTTTCTGGGGAAGAAAAAGGAGCCTGCACAGAAGCATTCACTTGATTGGGCTAGTCCTAAAATAAGCTTTTTAAAAATGAGTAGGAAAGGGTTTGATTTAAACAAATGTACATTGTTAGGGGTCAATAGCTGCTATTCAGGGGAGGCTGGAACAATGCAGCTCACAAAGCCTGAGGCATCTGAAATGCAAATACAACGTGCTCCCTGGCAAGGTAGCTCAACAATACGGGATCTGTCCGTGGGCTGGGTGCTCTGCAAGGCCTTCCCGTCTTGGGGAGGGGAAAAAAAAAAAACACCACAAAGCCTTGGCAAAAGATACCTTACAAGCTGTGCAAGTTACAGTCACCTTCTGTGCGACGGGGCTACAGTCCCTCTGCCGTGCTTGAGTTAGGTGCAAGTGGCAGTTTTGAGGACAAAATCTTCACAAGTCGATAATTTATGGACAAGACTTGTCATACATGACCCACCTGAGGAATGACTCCGCTCAATGCACATGGGGGCACATAATATTTATCTGGACCTGTTTTGCGGGGTGAAGAAGCCTGGTAACTGGGGTTACTCCAGTCACTCCCTGACAAACCATCTAACATGCTGCTGTTCTGTGATAAGGGGGAAAGAAAAGCCATGAAGCATTTACTAAAGCCCAATGTTTTTTTATTTCCACGAAACGAGGTTGTAAAAATACTTGAAATAGCATTTGCAGAAGAAGGAGCCTATGCCATCCTTTCCATAGCAAATAAACGTCTCCCGATGACAAAAAGGAAAGGAAATATGTTTGCAAATCTCACAGCTGCAAGACCACCTGGAGAAGACCCTAGTCATTCTAACCTCGCAGATTTAACTGAGGAAAATTCAAACACTACCTCTTACCTCCGCTGTATTCCATTCCTGGAGATGACAAAAATCCACTTTTTTACTTTCTATTGGAAGTATATGGCTGGAAAGCACAAAATTAGCTAATAACTTTATCTCAACTAAGTAAAATGGTAGAGCAATTGTTACAGAACTGTAATTAAGAAGCTAGATTTTGTATGCGTACAGGTTATATGCTGAATAAAATAACTGCCTGGGCATCGATTACATTTTTATATATATACTGTACGCATCTCTATCTATGAAAAAGCACATATTGTATAACTGCGTTTTCATCCGAGTCAAAATGCTGCTCATTCACGTTACAACGTAAAATCCAGCTGACTCATCTATGCTTTTGATTCAAAGCAGTTAGAACCGCTTTGAATTTAGGGTGGTGAACACAGGTTATGCTGCACCTGCATTCAAAAAGCATTTAGCTATTAGGGCTCGGCAAAGCAAAAGGAACAATAGTCAATATAGACTTAGAGAACCTTTTGTTTATATACCTCAGTAGCTTGGCTCCAAATACAAAGTTTGAGAGGCAGGAAGAGATGTTTTGTTGTGGTTTGGGCCAGGTTGGCCAATGACAAGACAACAGATGCTCTCCTCCACCTCTCACTCCAAGGAGAGGAGGAAAAGAGAGAAAGAGATTTATGAGTTTAGGAAAAACTAAACTACTTAAATGAAATATTAATAATAAAAGGAAACAAAATAATGAAATAGATAGAATATATACAAAGCCGGATCAAGCTCCCAGGGAGTTGTCACTGGCAGGCACTGGGAAAGTTCCAGACTGGTCTCAGTGGTGAATTGGAACTGGATTCTGGAACCCACTGATGGGATCAAAGGGAGACAAACTGACAGGGTCCTCCTCAAATGTCAGTCATTGAAGAACAAGTGCCACCAAAGCAGAGCCCTCAAAGAGGAACCAACCTGACCCCTCAGCTTTTATATTGAGCGTGGGGCGGATGGGATGGAACACCCCATTGGTGAGTTTGGGTCACCTGACCTGTCCACGCCCCTCCCCACAGGTGCAACCCCCCCACGGGTAACCAACCAAGCCAGCTGGCCCCGGTTGCCACGGCAACAAGTGTAAGCCAGGGCCCCTCTCACTGAGCAGAGAGCTGGCCCTGCTCCACCCCAAAGGAGGACGTGTTTTTAACTAGGTCAAGCTGGACATAGCATTTTAATGGAAAAGATAACTAAAACCACATTTATTTTCATTCCTCCTCTTTACTAATTCAAGCACTGATCACAAGGAGGGCCACAGCAAGAAAGAAGCTATCCAGACAAAAATACAACTCTGCTAATTTCATATTAATGAACACATTTCCTTCTGAAAACTCGCCCCTCATCGTTAGCTCAGGATTACTGAAAACACTTCAGTCTAGGTACCCAGAAACCTTAACATGCCAAGTGCGTGCTTGGCCAGATTACTCAGGGGCAAACTCATGAAGCCCGCTGGAAGCTGGAGATCCTTCACTGACTTCCACCCAAAAATGGAGCGCTGGTTTTCCTCTTAAGCGGAAAACCAGACCTGTTCTTCCATACCTAAATCCAGGGAAACAAACAAGTCTGACATATTACCCTGTAATTCAGAGTACTGATCTAGAGTCACTCCTTGGCAGCGCCCGGCCTCCCCAGCGCAGCTCTCCTGAGCTCATCGGCAAAAGGCTTCCACAACAGCCAGCAGGGGTTGAAACACTAAAATCACTACAAAAGTCTGTGTATGCTACCACCACACAACCTATGGAAGGGAAATAAAATAATATTCTAGAAACCACTCTGAGATGGTGCCACTAATGGGCTCCCCTCTTCTCCAGCAAGCCTGCCTCCCTTCTTCCAACAGTCAGAAAACCAGCAGTTTTCGTCTGGTGATGGGGTGGTGAGGAATGGACAGAGTGACAGAGAACTAGTTGAATCCCAAGTCTCTGTAAGTAGTGAGAGAAATGACAGTTTTGAAAGGTATTTGAGCATGTAATGTGAATTTCAGTACCTTAAACTTAACTTCACGAACTGACCACGCACTTAAATCTAGGCACACAATCCAGCTGAATGGGGTAGAATTCATTTTCAAAATACTTGAGACACTACTCAAGTAAACTACTAGCACCCTTCTCTCAACAAATTCAGTTCTCCCTCATGAACAACAGCACTTTCCTTTACTGTTTTAAAGCAGAACAAAGCAATGATGTTTCCATGTATGAGGTCAGGCGAGGGGCGTTAGTTTCCTGCAGAACAAAGTCTCCTTGAAAATGAGATGTTTCTGTTGTCTGTCCATCCCCCCACAGCAGATCAAAGCACCAGCTCTCCTGCTCCCGAGGTCTGTGCAACAGCTGCTGATTAACCTTGAACAGGCTCCATCTCCTTCTGTTTCAGTAATTGGAGATAGCGCAGTGCCGATGATGGCATACCACTTTAAAAGCAAGAAACTGGATTAAAACATGTATTATTCCTATTACTGACTTGAGAGGGAACCAGAATAAATCTGTACCTTCCTCAGACCTTTGAAAGTACCAGCACTTCTTACAAAACTGCCACTTCATGTAATATGAAAAAAAAAAAAACCAAAAAAACCCAAAAAAACCCCAGAACATTTTACCTTCCAGTTATTCCCAACACAAACATCACACAGATATTAACCTCTATATATGCAGGTGGACAGGCATGCTCCTCCCCACCTTCTGCTGCTGAGTGTGAAGACACACATCACTAACAGACCTCACTCAAAGGCTAAAATGTAATTGCACTTCTCTGCTAGAGCTCTGAAGATGTGGTTGTCAGCTCCTGGGGGCAATGAGGTTTCCACACCACTAGGAAACAACAGCTTTATCATGCCCTCAAAAGCAAACCCAGCAGTGAGATGCCATCAAGCCTTTTCGGAAGAGTCATCGGTATTGCTATAGTCTGAATTACGACCTTCATGAGAGATTCAAGTGCTGCCTTCATGTTTCGACAAATTTTGCAAAATACCTTTTTCACTTTCAAGACTGCCCAACATATACCACAGCATCATAGCTGCAAAAATATGACAATATAGGAATTTGGGAAGCTTATTGTCATTATCAGTTGCAGTCAAGCTAGACAGGCTGCTAGTGTACAACAGCTCTCTCTCTTGCCTGCAAATTTAGGTAAAGAAATAACATTTTCTGTGCAGTCAAGTCAATGGCATTTTTGATTAATTCTGAAATTAAAAATAGTGCTCCAAGTACTATTTGGCAACCAACCATGAATAAAACTGAAAAAAAAAAGAGAAATCAGGGAAGCGGGAAATATATGCAGCAACTTTTCTCTACTAGATCCAAAGTTCCAAGATCTGCTGTACATCACCATCAGCGGGTACCACAGACTTGCCCAGCATGGGACACTACTTCCACCACTCTCCCTTCCCCACCTTGGCTTATGTGTGTCGGGGGGGTGGAATTTTAATCTGTTAAAACTCAGTAAGTTAAGTAATTCAAAAAGACAACACATGGGTGAGGAGAAGGAAGAGGAAGCATTACTGATGACAGCGGGGAGATGTAAGGAACACAGGGCAAAAAAGCTTGGGGCCACTTTCCATCACCGCCTATATTGGAGTGGGGGGTAGCAGCACCCAGGCAAATGACAGACTTCCTCATACATTCATGGTCATCTTAAAAGTGGCATGTAGTTCTCTCCCCTTATTTGAATACCTAAAGCGGAATATACAATATCCTCACAAAAACCTTAAACTTACCCTAACAGCCAAACAAGCCCTAACTCTGCCTTCACAGATGTCAATGGGAATTGCAGTTCCTTCTTTGATGACAGCACAGTTTTGTCAAGCAAACATATTTTTCCAAAACCACAATTTCTATTAATCACAGCCATAAGTACAAACGTAAAAGAAAAACCCAAACAAAAAAGCCCAACCCAAACACAAAACCACAAAACCCCCAAAACTTCGTTTCCTTAAAGCCAACTGAATTTAACTGATCTGTATACATGCACACACCCCAATTCTTCATCCATGGGGTTTGAGATTTTTTTAACATTAACAGGTATTTTAAGAAAGACAGAACCAGGGAAGGACAGTGCACATAAAAGCAGCAGGGGAAGAGAGACTCTCCTCTAAAAACCATTCACCAAAGCCTACAGCAATACAGCAAGAGTAGTTATCCCAGCACGACTGCCCAAACAAGCCAATTTAAATCACCACTACCTTCTGCTAACATAATCTTTTCCATATCTTCCCGTAAGTTGTTACGCTACCATGCATCACTGTCTGTCACTGACTCGAGGACAAGAGGACAGGCTGCCAAAATGCCTGTAGCTCATCCACAGCGCTCAGTTGTGCTTGGCAGTCCCCAGTCCAAAAGCTACCAGCTTGGCAACTTTTTGCTTATGCTACATGACAAGCTTATGAACTCACATCAAGGCGGAGAAGGATTTCTAAATCCACATGTGTGAAGTCATGCTAGCACCCTCTTCTCACCCTCCTTCAGCCACGCTCTGGGGAGTGGTGTCTCAAAGACCAATGAGGCAAAGGAATAGTAGAACTAACTTCTTCTTCGCTACCCTTTTTACTGAGGCTCAGCCACATAACTTAGCTCTCCTTAAGAAACTTTGCCCTTAAAACCTCCCAGGTATCAAATTTGTCATCTGCAACAGGTTGCTAATGGTCTCAAAACCATTTTTCACAAGTGCTATAAAACTCCCTGGTGTTTTCTTCCACCTTCCTCTTGCCTCTCCTGCCTGAGCAGGATGCAAAGCAAAGACCAGGGGAGCTGACTCACCAGCTCCAGTCGTGTGATACAGGAGAGACCGACCACTCTGAAATGAGGTTTAGTTTGAGAGTGAACTTGAAAGATGTTTCTCATTCACCTCCTGCAAAGCCAATAGAGAGTGTTGTTTGCAAAATGGGAACTCCTGCTTGCAAAGATAGATGTTCAGTCTCATTGCAAAGCATTTTATTTAGGAGGAACATCCTTAATTTGAGTACTTAAAAGCTAATTAAGTGAAAAAACCACATTCCTTTGACACATGGGTCCTCAAGAGAGGCATTTATGCTTATTTTCATGAGACGTGGATCTATTAGGCTCATTAGTCAAGGAACTGTTCAGTTCTTAACACTATTCTACGATGTACCTGGATACTGACATTTTAGAAGAAGATCTAATATGGAACTATATACAGTGACAGTTTTTCCACAGATGCTAGTTGTGCTACACAAGCATGGATATGCCTTGTCTAGAGGGACATTATACTGGTTCAGCCTGATTTGAATTTGCAAAGCAGATGAAATCTCCGATCAAGACACATTTTCTGCCATTGACCACTCTCTGCCAGCCATCTGACTTTATTCTGGTAGTATTTATCAGAGCATTCTTGCATCAAGGAGCATTACTGATAAAACGCCAGTGTTGCACCATAAAGTACACAGGAAGACACGGATATTGCAAGTCAGGGACTATTCCTGGTTTCTACAAAATATCTTTCTAGCTTTCTAGTGTTGTCTTCTTTCCTCTTTTTCTCCTCCCTCCCCACCAAACAAGCAGGCAACTCCAAGAAAACTTAATTTTAGCCAAGTGGGATTCTTGTATGAAAGAGATAATTCATGTTAACCAGCAGATTGTGCAACATAACAAGCATACTTAAAAAATACTCCCAGGAATAATATCACAGCTTCCACTTTGCAAGTTACTGGCATCAAAGTACAAGAGGTTCCACGTTTGCTCTTATTTCCATATTGTCAATTTTCATGATCCTTTTCCAGGTCTAACAATATTACAAGGATTTTATACATATATATATTTTTTTGTTTACATCTCCCTGCAAGTCAAAAATATCAGTTTATACATCTATCATTTTCCTGGGTTAGAGCAGGGATGGGCAAGAAGGGAAATAGTTCCAGCCTTAATTGCTGCAGAAAAAACAACTATACAATCAGAGCCTTAAGACAAAAACAAAGCGAACCACCCAGCCTGCATTCTTTAGAAGGGTTCTTTTGGTGTTTTCCCTTCTTCTTTCAAACTCCCTATTTTCTTAAAATTAAAACACAGGATTTTGGAGAGACACAGTTCACACTTTGGTGCCAGAAGAATTAGCAAGACTGTATTCCAAGGCTAATAAATTAAGTATGAAAGGGAGAGAGAAGAGAATAACGGACCACTCAGCCCACAATTCTTTCATTTATTTATTTCACTAATAGAAATGCTGATTATTAAAAATAGAAGAATTTTAAATATCACGTCACAACTTCTTCTCCTAACTGTTATTGATCCCCTCACACTGAATTTGTGATAGACGATTCAGCAGGCTTCATTTCTCACCAAGAACCTTTTCCTAACTTTGCCCAACTACCATGTCCTACAGACGTCACCAGGACTCTGCATACAGATAAACACCTGTAGAATAAAGACTTACTATGGTTAATACCTAATGGAATACAGAAACCAGGAGGAACAGATGAAAAATACAGGACGTTTGGTAAATCAGGATGTGCTGCTGGCCCCTCGCACACATAGTCCCTCGAGGTGGGCACAAAGCAGCTCACCGCAGCTCAAAGGCAGGACCAGGAGCCCTGAGAAGCTGGATGAAGGATAAACACATGCCATGTCTACAGCTAGCCAGGAAAATGCAGTCTCCTGGCCCGTGGCAGCTCGGTAGCAGGCTCGCCGAGGCCAACCTGGGAAGCTTGGGCAGGTGTTATCAGGCTTGCAGCATCACACAAAACGAGTCCAACATGGGTTATGAAACAACCTGAGGTGGTAGAGAACCAGTACTTCACACCCAGGACCCGACCATCCTTAAAAATTAATTAAATAAAAATGAATCAAGCCTTTAAATCCTTAAAAATCCAACATGCAAGCAACTTGCCTTGGGGAAGCGCACCCCTCTGTGTCTGAAGCCCTTCCGTGGTGCCTGACTTTTACAAGTAGGTTTGTAAGATGGGATGATTCTTCATCAGAGCAAACATGAATGTCCCAAAAAATGGAGGGCAGCATGGCACCTGCCTGTGCTCTCCCCCTCCTTACCGTTCGTGCTTCAGGAGAGCACAGAAAAAGCTGATCCTGCCACTGAAGTCCTAAGTTTGCAAGGTGTTAGCAACTTCCCACACTAATTTGTATGCTGCAAACCACAATAATCACTGAGCAACTCCAAATTACCTGTCTGGAGATCACCTGATGAAAACACAACCAATTAAGCAAAGTGTAATGGCACGCTTTATCATTAAAGGGCAGAACGCTGGCTTGTTCCCACGTACCCGAGGCAGAAATGCTGGCGGTTGGTGGCCCAGGGCTTGTGCATTCGCGGAGCGCAGGGGAACGTTGCCATGCCTGCTGAGCATCGGCTGAGCTCAGCCTGGCTTCTCCGGGATTGCCGGGGACCACTGCTATGCCCAGCGAGCATCAGCTGAGCTCAGCCTAGATCCTTCCAGAGCACGCATGGGGCCAGCCCCACGGCAGGCATCCCTCTTGGAGCCGGGAGGAGATGCAGTCCAAACAAGACAAAAATCTCTCCCTTCTTTGGGGATAACTCAGAAGGATGTTTGCACTTTTTAATGGCACATGATACCCAACACCTTTTGCCCTCCAACTTCCTGCAGTTCGCTTTCTTGCATACAGCAAAGAGACACACGACTTAAAAAAAAACCCAACCAAAAAACAAAAGTGGGGAGGCAACAGTATCTTAATTAAATCCTAGCAGACTGTTAAAGCACTCACAACCCACTAAGTAACACGTATTACTGTTTTATGCAGAAAGGGGCAAGCATGCTTGCTGGAGAGTTAATGGCAACTTCAATCAACAGGATGGAAGTAACTAAAGTAACTGCTTTTTCAATAGATCCTACCTATTTTCAGAAAGGGGAAAAAAAGAAGAAAAAAAAAAAGTCTTAGAGTGACCCTCAGACTCCCTAGCAGACCTGTAAAGTGGCCCACAGGTCTACGTAGACAGAAAAAGAAAAGAGTTTATTCTCCTTTCTGTTTATTTTGAACAAATTTCCTATCACAGCAGTCAAAAAAATTATACTAATAGCACCCTCTGAAATTATTGTTCCTGTCTAAAACCCTAAAGAGGTGTCCTATCTTCTACTTCCCTCAGCCTTGCTTTCTTTTGTCCTGCCTACCTCCACTATCCCATAGTGGGGGATGCCTGGGAGGAATCACCCCTTGAGACATTGGTAGACACTTCTCTTGGGTCTGGAGCAGGCAGACTGATGGTCAGCAGCATCTCCTCCTTCTCCAATTACTACCTTCTCCTCATTCTCAGGTCAGAAACTCAGGAAAGAGTCCCAACAAATTTTAACACTCAGCTGCGAACTGAGATCTAAAACATGTACAATTTAATCACTGTGGCATTTCAAGGCAAAAGAATCCTCCCATCCCTGTGAAATATGAAAAGAATATATTGAACTGTGGAGGATAAAAACCCTATAACCTTAAATAATTGATTATTCAATTCAAAATTCATTCTTTTTTTAAATAACTCATAAATAGGATCTAATCTACCAACCCTGAAACAAACACCAAAGTGCCAGTAAGTACAAAATAATGACTTACACACAGGTTACTTCTCAAACTGTGATCAAATGTTTATAAACAAAAATCAATTGTAACAGGCATTTGAAAACACCTAATTCACTTCCCTAATGCAGAAGCAAAACAGGGACCTTTGGGGACAGGAAGAATTAGGTTGCAGTAGTAGAAGAGAAATTTAATCTCAGCAGAGTCTCTCACTCAGCTGTTGGATGGTGTGAGCAGAAGCCTGTCCATCAGGGCTAATCTCCGCTTTCCCAGGGGCTACACGATCCCAGAGGCTGCACCGGTGGCGTTTGACACCACTGTAATACATACAGAAGGTGCAACTTCGTAGAAGAATTGGGAATGGATACTGAAGGCAAATGTAGCAACAAAGCTTATATTTTTAGCTAAAGTTAGAAAGTTCAGATAAAAGGCAGCATTTCCTGCATGTGCTTCGAACAGTTCTGCACGTTACCATCTTTGAACTCCTCTCTGGGACAAGGTGATGGTTTGCAAGGCTTCCCGCTGCAGAGCCCCATCACTGCTGATGAATACCAATGGTATGCAGCAGTCGCAAGGTAAAAAGGCAGCCTGAAACACTGCATTCATTATATTCAGCCCCTCAAGGTCACAACCCCCTGAAAAGCAATCTCCTGCTCTTGCTTAGTCCACTTCTTCTCCCTGACCAGACACATTTCCTTCCAGTAATGCTACTCTTATTAGCATATGTGTTTTGATTTTTCTGTGAGTGTGCAACTGTGAAATGACATATGTACAGGGTGAGTCACCTGAGTCACTATGGCAACTCATTTTTTCTTTTATTGGGACTTTTTCATATATATCACATAAGTAAAAATTGACTCTTTTTAAATTAATTCAGCAGTAGACTGCCAGAAGGGAGTACCTTTAGTAGAAAACTTAGAAATGGAGCGGGTATTTATATCAGCAACCCTTCTTTCCTCCTGTCATAGATACTTTCATGCCATACACTGGACTGAACTCTGTAATTTCATACTGCTTCCCATCTCACATCTATAGACAAATCCCCCAGGCAGGTGATCCAAAGCAGCTCGCGGGTCCCTAGGATATATAACAATGCACTTTTCCTCATGGTTTGTAGCACCTTTCCGAAGAAGCTTAAAATCTTCACTCCACCTTTCAACAAGAAGGTGAGGCACGTTTCCTCACTGGCAGGCACACCTAGAGATTTGACGCGTTCCCATTCTGCGCCCTTGTTTTCATGACAGGGATGAGTATTTCCTGCATCACTCTGGCGCCAGTTTATTTATTTGTTTTTCTTCAATGCGTGTTTACATTACAAGCTGGCAATTGTTAACAGGAAAAAACGACTACCTCAACTTGTGGCTGGAGCAGAAAAAGCAGAAACATGGAGCAGGTGTTTCTGTACTCTTTTTTTAACATGCGTGTACGTTTTACTGTACTGCAGGTTGATAGAAGATTTAATCTGAAACTAAACCACAAAGCAATTAGAAGAATTTAACCAAACAGAAGGGATTTAAAGCATTAATACCTGATAAAATGGACATTTATCCCAGAGATAAAAGAGGAGTACCAGGAAATGCATCTGGGCTGAGACTCTGCTCTAGATTGCTACATCCACTACACAAAAGCATAATGAGAACAGGGCTGAACAGCTGCATGCCTCTCAGCAGGCAAAGGACCTTCTCAGCCAAGTGATTTAACCATACATTGTAATCTCCCAGAGCTGCACCATTCACCTTACAAGGTGGGAACCCCTTGCACCCAAGCTCTTCCCATTAGCCAAGGGGATTAGCTCAAGCAAGAAGTGGAGCATCACCGCAGCAGAGAGACTGATTTTTCTTCCCACTTCTCCAGGATCAGGTCTGAAATCAGACCGCACTGTTTGCTACCAATGTGACCTACTTGGGCTGAGATGCTAAACTCCATGTTTTTGGTCTAAATCCAGGGAGAAGATCCTGTTTCCTTCACACAAAGACCTACCAGCTGTGACTAGCAGCCACATCTCCCCCAGCCAGGAGCTCCCACAAGCACCGGCTGTGGAGAGCTGTGCTTCTCCCAATTAGAAAAACTGATGCCAGACCAGAGAAAGACACAGCAAGAACACAGCTGCTTTGAGACAAAGATATTCAAAAGTGAACCCCAGACTTTTTTTAGGGCTGGTGAAAACAGTGAAATGATGGTGGAGACCTAGGGGTGTGAAATGTATTTGCACATGAAGCACAAGTATTTTTGTGGAGAGCTCGGGATGTACCAATAGGCAGGGTACCCTGCTGCTAGCACTAGCATACCCAGGAGCTGGCACCTCTTTCTACTGTGGCCACCTCATCTTCAAGAAGTCATATTTTTTTTAGGGTGAGGGTGGTGAAACACTGCAACAGGTTGCCCAGAGAGGATGCTCCATCCCTGGAAACATTCAAGGTCAGGTTGGACAGAGCTCTGAGCAACCTGATACAGTTGAAGATGTCCCTGCTCATTGCAAAGGGGTTGGACTAGGTCCCTTCCAGCTCAAACTATGCAATGATTCTATATTTCAAAACACGCTACCTAATACCTAAGGCTACCCATACACTAACATATACCTCTATCAGGCAACAGACAGACAACATACACAGACCATGCAGCAACTGCAAGTCTGACAAAAGCATGCTTTGCTCCTGTAAGAAAACTGCTCCCGTAGGTTGATGCATCCCACCCTGCTCCACATTTCCCTGCTCCCCCCATTACCTTCCCACCCAAAAGGTGTGATGGAAGCTACAAGTCAACACTCTAGACAGCAAGCTCTCATGAGCAACCCTTGTTGACCCAAAAGCCCAGGGAACCATAATCTTTCCCCTAGCTACCTCTGAAAGTATGTCTACCCAGGAGCACAAACCTTTATATGGCAATTTATTTTACTTAGCAATGAAGTAAGTCGACCAACTCTTTTGTAAACATCAGCCTAGACAATTCCATAAACATCTACTTCCCACAGCATGGTGCAGTTCCCCAGTCTCTGAAACCTGGGAGGACTTTATAGGCTTGCCATCACAAGGATGTTGCTTTAAATTATTTATAAAGAAGGTGACTGCGCAGTTAAGTTCAAGACAAATTAGCAGG
>KZ505886.1:24843-39570 GCA_002844005.1 Limosa lapponica baueri
AAAAAAAAATTGATTAGAAATCAAAAAAAAAAAAAAATCATTTCTAGCTTTCCAGGAATGTGTCCGCAATAAAAGCAGCTCTGCAGTCACATAGAAACCAGTGTAACAATGATACTGAAATGGGCTAAAAATCGGTAGTAAGTTAGACAAGTCGTTTGTTAACAAAGCAGCATCTGTGCAGGGAGCACAGAGCCCCGATTGTGGCAGAGATTCCCGCCTTCGTCCCCAGCAGCAGGGATATGGCTGCCGGGGCCACACCAGCACTCCTGGGTGACAGGGGGACGAGGCAGCGTGACTTACATGGGGCTCTGTCACCCACCGTGACCTCCTTGGGAGCCGCAGCAGCAATGCAGAAGAGGACTTCAGCGTGTGCTTCATTAAGCCTAAGAGTAGACTTGCAGAAGCCACGCTTCAACCATGGTCACTGCTACGGAAACGTAATTTGTACTAAGATCAGTAGTTGTTACCTACTGGATTGTAGTCATTTTGACTGGTTACTATTAAGTGGAGTTTTGGGGGTTTCCTGAGTCCCAACAGGGGTAGTGTTCAGAGTCATAGACTGGTTTGGGTTGGAAGGGAACATCAATCTAGTTCAAACTTCCCCCCCGGGTTGCCATGGTCAGGGACATCTTTCCCTGGCTGTTCATTAACTCTCCCATGGCAAGCTTGGACTGTAAGGCATAGGAAGCCAAGTGACTTGTACCCAGCTAGAGGCCAAAATCACAAGGTATTTCAGAACATGCTTAATTTTAAATACATTATGACTCTTCTCTAATTCAGGGGGAACTGTGTGTCCCACATTCATCATTACTAACCTTGCTAAAATAAGTAAAGAGATCTTGATTTAAGTAGAGCAACATCAGGAGCTAAATCTCCATGAAAAAAAAAAAAAATCATACATCCTAATATTATGCAAGTCAAGGCACCAAATTTTAGAAACCCAAGCCTCAACACTTTCTCCCACTGCTTGTTTTGGGTTTGTTATCTTTAGCCATGATCGCATAGCACAGCTACAGATCACCGAAACCCTAAAACTCTCCTGTGCCTTTAAACCTACCCACCCGCACACCTTCCCTTCCCCAATGACTTCCCCCTCCTGCCCAGCCAGAAGCCACTATCAGAGCCTCTTGTTTGCGAACTGCCAATGTCTACTGATAAGAGAAGCAAAGCTCACCATGGGGAACAGCCTGCTCGGCTCTACTACCCATGGCTCAGGAGAGACCTTTGAAACAGCCCTCTTGGCCACCGGAGAGCTGCTGTTCAACATGCATGGAGCCACAGCCAGCAGAACACTCAAAACCAAACTTCCTCCGAGGCAGGGTAAGCCCAAGAACACTGCATCTTTATTATTACTTTCCAAAGGAGCCCAAGAAGCGTAACATGCACAGACACTCAGCATTAAAGGGGAAAGAGGACACGACAAGTGTCAATGCTCGGTCACAACAGAAGAAATCTAAGTCTGAAGATGAAGGTCCCAGTTCCACACCCATGAAGTCAAAGAGAGGTTAATTATTATTTAGCTATTCATGCAAGCTGCCAAGTTGCTCACTTAATTAGGCTGAAATACATTAAGCCAAGTGTAAAAGGTAGCTGCTGCTGCTTTAAACAAAGACTTTAAAAATGTAATTTGTGGGATCAGCACCGTATGCAGTACAAGAAACCCAACAACACAGAATGCAGAAGGTAGCCCTCTGGGAAAGGTTAATCCCAACACCTGGAGACCAGGAAAACCCACTTCCCCTCTAAAGCTGCTCCCAAACTCCACAGGGTCTTCAGGGTTCTTCCAGGGTCCCCAGGGGAGTCTCAGCACATCACTAGCTCTCCCTGCTCTGTTGCACCCTCCTCACCACCACAGCAGGTGACCCCAAGGAAGAAAATCAGCCTGCTCCTTCACCAGCTTGCAAACCAGGTTTTATTTTCCAAAAGACAAGACCCACTCGGTACACATCAGCTACCCCCTACACTGTTTCCATATTGCTCACATGATTACAGATACTGGTTTAGAACAAAATTCGGTGTTTTACCAAAACTGTAAATGTACTGACTAAATAGAGATGCTGCCCTGCAGGGAGCACATCTTATTAAAAGTGAAGTGATTCATAAATTCATGCGTTTATTTCAGACTGGGGCAAGCAGCTTTTGCGATTTATGCAAGTATACTTGAAGACCTTTCTTTGAGCAGAAAACAGCACAAGTGCAGCTATTTTTAAAGCTATCTAAAAAAATGGCAGGGCATGACATACCTTACTTTTTACCACACAGTAAAGATGAAAAACTGGAACAACCTCTCTCTTTTATCCGTCTGAGAGCCTAAATGAGTAACTCTTTATTTATAGCCACTAATGGTTACCACTTCTGAACTTATTTTTTCTCCTCAACAAACCACCTTTCCAGCAGGGAATTTAAGCTTTCAGCTATTCAGATGTTTTTATTAGTTTTGCTCAGTAGGGCTTTTGAGCTGTCAGCAAACTTCCCAGGTCACTGAAAAATAAACAAACAAAGAAAAGGCAAAAATAAAATAAAATATCTGTTTCAGTTAATCCCAACTACAAAGTCAGAAAGAGGGTGCAGATATACAAACAAATTGCCATTTTTTTGCTTTTAAATAATCCTGAAGCAACTCATCGCAACATGTTTCCTCCTATGCAGACATTCCCCCAGCTGCACCAAATCATTTACTTAAACTTAAGAAACAGGAAAAGCATGTGCAATATACAAGAATGTTAGGAACCATCAGCATTAGCAAGGAATAACAGATTATTATAAAAAGAAGTCACAAATAGTGTATTTAGATCTGCACCGGCAAAGAGTACAAGGTATTATTTTCCCCACCCCTCTCCTCTTCGTTGGTAATAGGGAAAGGAAGCAACAGCACAGCAACTGGAGTAGAATAAAATATCAGCAAGCTAAATAAATATTGACACCAACAAAAGAAGCTGCAGCTTCATAGCTTTGAGTTTATGGACATTGCCTTTTCTATTTTAAAGCACATACATGAAGCATCCTAGCTTCCAGGTGTTCTCAGACCCTTCTAGAGGTGAAGGTTTAAAAAAGTGCGCTTGCCAATGGCCCCAAGCACAGGCTGCCTGCCGCAGTCCTGGGTAAAGCTCTTGCCCCATCTGACAAGAGATCTCTTTAAACTTCTTCTTCTAACAATTACAAAGATCTAATAAAAATCCAGCTGTTTTCCTGGAGAGCAAGTGGTAGCACCGTGACTGTTCTTCTACAGAGAAAGAACAACTCGCTGATTACTAGTTACTCTTTGGTACAGCATTTGGAACAAAATTAGGGGAAAAGATGATCACATGACAACAAAATTAAAGTAGAAATTTCAATAAAAGTAAAAATGGCAATTTTTACTACAATAATATTGCCACCAACAGCACAGCACTAACAAATGCCAAAGTCCTATTTTTCAGGATGTAAATTACTGCAGCTTTCTCAAGAATAACCCCAGATTTCTCCAATTAGCCTATGTGAAACTATCCAGAAGCACATCATTGCTCAATATCACCAAAAAGAAAGATTGAAAAAGACATCCCTAAAAAGCAAGACTTTCCAAAATGTTGATATTTATAATACCAGAGACCCAACGAGAAAAAACACACTCAAAACCTACAGCTAGGAAAACTCCAGCTGGCCTCAGGACAGCAACAGAAGATTATTCTCTGACTGGAATTACAAAGCCAAAAAAGAGCTTAATTTATACATTTTAAAGCAGTAGCTATCAGGCATTGTTGTCCCATCCGACAAGGAGACCCCTTTGAGAAGCCGTCCTGCTAAAGCAACTGCCCCTGCTCAGAGCCTGACGCAGCTCCTCTCCTCTGCTTCCCCAGGAAAGCCTCAGGCCATCCCCGCAGAGACATGACCCATGATCTTACGCTGCAGGTGTCCAGACCTTTTCTGCCTTGAGCCCTTCTTTCCCCTTCAATTTAGCCATTGATTACACACATCTGCTTTCCTTTCCTAGAGAGAGACGACTCCCATCTACACATGGAGCAGGAGGCACATCCCTGTGCTCCAGCTCAGCCACAGCTCATGCTGCCTACCGAGAACTCTAGTGCCTTCCAGCAGAAAAAACAAAATTCCCAGGAAAACAGCAAGGCTTTTGTGGCCTCTCTGACTGCATAAAGCAACCATGCACTTTTCAAATCAAATACTTGCAAGCAGTATAAAAGAGTGCTTCTGTAAGCAGCACTCAAGTTCCAGAAATCAAAATTAAGGATTACAGCCTGTATTTTCCATGAACTCCAGAAGCACCTGGAACGCAGTAAATGCTGAATCACTATCCAAAGGAAAAGGATCCCACAACTTAATGTTTTCCCTTTGCAGTCAGTAAGGACAACTAAGAACAAGCTACCCACAATGGACCACTGGATGGTCACAATAAAACACAGAGATTTGGCTACTACCTTTTGTGCTCCACCAGCTACTGATGACATCTCTACCTTAAATGCATAGCACGAAGGCATTCTACTGACAGAGGTCTAACTATACAGTAAAAGTTTAACACAGTTATTTCATAACATTGCGATTATGTTTATTCATTAGCTTCTGTACGAGAAAACCAGGGAGTTTACTACTGCACCAGCGTTGTAGTCATTTAAGGTACTGAATCACCAAAGCAAAATGATGGCAGAAGTGGTGCTATAGAAATAGAAACTAGGAGTAGAAACTCTCAAAACTAACACAAAACAGAGAATGGCCCTTTTGCTGCAAGCGCTGCGTGACTTTATGCCAAAATCCCATCTACCATCTGTTAAAGCTTCTCAGATTTGGCGTGCAAAATATTAGAAATGTAATTGCAAGGGAAGGGGGGGAAGGGGCTGCTGTGCAAATTATATTTTCTAGCTCAGATTTGCTGCGTTTGTTTATCCCTGGAAATAGCTTATCAAGTATCACACGGCAGAATCCAACTCTAGGAGTTTCAACAACAAAGAGCTCGCTTCATCAGACACCCCGGTGCACAGTCTGAAAAGCAGCAGGAAATGCCACCCTTCAAAGCTCTGTTGCAAACACCGCTCTCATTTTCTTCTAGGGAATATACTAACTGATTACACACACCAAACAAACTTATCCATCGTACCCATCACCAGAAAGCTGTACTGAAGAGATAAACCCTAATCACAAAACCACAGTCTATATTTAATAAGGGGGAGAGAATCAAGACGATGACCAACAAAGCAAGAAGTCTGACCTACAGAATTGTCGTCTACTCCTTGTCCCAATGTGAACTCGGGTGTCCTGCCAACTTGGCTCCTTTCTGAAGCAAATAAAAATATACCCTAACCAAGATACACAGTTGGGCTTTGACCTGCTAAAATGGTCAAATAGAAGTGATCTCCACTGCTTCTGTAAACCAGATGGGTACAATAAACAAAGGGATTTGACTTTTCCTTAGGATAAACAACTTCATAAGAAAAACAACCCCATTCTTTTGACAAATATATTTAACTTCATCTCAGTAAACATTTTAATGGCACGCTAAACAACAGCAACTAAAATAGGACCAAATAATCCATTTCCGTTAATGCTATAAACATCAATACTTCTTCAAAACAAGGAATAAACTTCTCTTATCTCCTGTCCCCAAAACCAGGCCCAGTTTGGCTGAACGCAAAGGGGAGGCATGAGAATCTTTCCAGAGAAAACTTCCCAATTTCTGTGAGCAAGGTCGAGAAGGAGGAGAATAGACACATGCAGTGCACAACATCAAAACCACGCAAGGGTTTGCCAATAGCACCATTTTCACAGTCCAACATTGTTTCAAGAACTACAGAAATGTTTTCTCCAGATACTATAAAGTTCATCAAAATGAGTTTTCTGAAGCCTTTTGAAGGTTTGTAAGAGAAAGAGGGCCAAGGGGTTTGGGGCTGTTAACTCTGAGGACAGCTTTCAGAAATACTCAGCTTTGTAATTCCAGCTGGAGTTAATGACAGCTAGCACTCATCAACCATTTGAGCCTCAGGTCTCTACCCGAGGTATGCTAGAGGCACCACAATCAATCCTGACTTTGAGACTGTGATGGCAGGCCTGGGCAGCAAGTTGCCATTCTGCTGGCATTACCGTGTCAAGAAGTTAAGAACATGGAAAACAACCACCAAAACCCTCAGTACTTTTAATAACTACCCCTGTATAGAGACAGACATCCCATGGCAAAAAGCCCTTGGGTAAATTTGATCAGGATGGGACATGAATGCAGGAATGCAGTTTTGCCCCAAGGCAAAAAAGCAACAGCCAAACATTTCCCTCTGCTAAGGTATCCTTACAGCATCTCCCAAAAGGGCGTCCTCCAAAACAAAGCAGAGACTTGTATTAACACACTCTTGTATCACTGACCTATAATAAAGGATTATGAATAGTTTCCCAAGAATATATAGGAAGAGGCAACACTAACACCTCAAAGTGTGCTCAGCCTTTTATTTCCCGAGTCCTCCAACACAGCCGTTCACGCTGTGCACGCCACCAGTCAGGATCCCGAGTGAAGGCACAGCCTGGCTCCTCAAGTCTCCTGCCGAGCTCCCCTCTCTTCCTTCCTCTTCCCCTCACGTGGAACAAAACAAAACCAAGACCTAAATCATTTCACATATAGATTTAACCCTTTTAAGAGACAGGTTAAAGAGAATATTGACTTCTTCAATATTCGCCTTTGCTTAATATTTATTCAAAAATCTCTAGCGAGGCTTGCCACAAGATGAAGATTAGATACTTTCAAAGCGAAGAAAGTCTGATACCATAATCCAAGCAAAATGCCCCACTGAAGCAATTTAAGTAATTGCAAAAACATACTTGCTAAAATGCATTAACACACAAATATGAGAACCCTATTCAACTCTGACGTCTGTCAGGCCACTGGATGGTAAAGGAGATTGAAAAAGTGTATCTGCCAAGACGTTTTCCTTCAGCATGCCATTAATCCCAGAAGGAGTATTATACCGACTCCCGCGTTTAGGCTTTGCTCCAACGTGCAAAGACAGGGCCACTAAGACACCTAGGAAATACAGCTTAAGACGTATTGGATATGAATTTTCAGTGCATGTTCAGAAAATCATACAAGTGACCTGTGGAGTTTTCCTCAAAGTCTTACAAGGGGTGCTCTTTGTTGTTGGTTTTTTTTTTCCAGTTATTGGCTGTGGATGCTCCTTCTTAGTGAAAAAAAACTCAGCACAATTGCTCACTAGGAAAAATTACAAGATCTCATATAGAAACTGTGTGTTAAACCCCTATACAGAAGGGAATATTAACTTTGGTCAGTAAAACTGAACACACAGCAATTTCTGCCACGCTTCAAATCTGAACGAAAAATCATGTCTGTTCCTAGTAAGGTACTTAATAAGGAAAAACATGTATTATCAAGTTCCTCCAACATCACCCATGTTTGAGATGTCAATGAAAAAAAAGCCCCAACCCTCTGTAAATCTTCTGTCAAATGAGAAGGCTTTTACAGGACAGCCTGAAAAAGTCACTTGGCCATTAAAGGTAAAAAGAGAGCAAGTATTTACACTTATCAGTAAAACAAGGACAAGCGTGACATGTTTACAGCTGAAACAACTCAGAAACCTTTCCCAGTCAGTCACTGGTTTGCACTGGGAAAGGGTCCGGCCACTCACAATGTCCATGGAACAACACCCAGCAGAACAGACGCCAGACATCCCCCCTGACCTAGCTCTACACTGGCCGTCCAGCTGAGGACATCAAAACCAAGGATAAACGATATTGGGACCTACCTGAGATGACAAGCCTTGATCGCTGACTTTGCGGAAACGAGTCTAGGAGTGGACATTCTCCCCCAACATCCTCCTACTTCTTACAGGTACAGTTAGAGATACTAGTAATCTTTACGCATTCCGTCTATCCTAACAAATCTTCCCCAGTATACTTTTCCAATATAATGCTCATATTTTCCACGTAACAAAGCAGTTATTTCTTCTTCAGCATGGATATAGTTTACTTCACAAGGCAGATCTGGAGGATAGTTAATATCAATTCCCATTCTGCATCCAAACTTTGAAAAGTCCTGTCTTCAAAAGAATGCAGTGTTTGAACTACTTAATGAACTTCTAACCAATAGGGTAACCCACTTAACCTTTCTTAATTAGGGGTTGTCCAAAACAAAGTTGCATTACAGTAAATATGACCAATGAATAACACTCAAATTTCAGACATATGTAGGACATCCTAGAAAATCCTAAATAAATCAATAAAAGCCACCATGCAAAATTTGAACTAACAATACCCAAAACTTGCCCTGAACTGTTGCTCCACCATGAAGCCATCCTCCTGCATGTCTCACTAATGGCTTAAAATGTCATATAATGATAAATAACAGGAAGATCAAGAGAAATGAGAATGCCTAAGCCATGACCCTCTAATACAAGCCTGAAGTCATAATCAATCTAGCAAATTTTGAGGTCACATCCCGAAACTTGTAAAGTAGCCACAATTAGTGACTTAAGGCTGGTAATTCTTTTTTTCTTCCCCTCAGCAAAAGCCTTAATTCACAGTGACTTTTTACCTCCTGCGCTCCTACCGGGGCTCCACCCAAAACTACGTTCCTGGCTCTGACCACAGCTGGGGACTGTGATTCACTAAGGAAAAATACCAGCCCTGCGGCTGAAAAGGTCAGTGAGACCAAACTACCCAGAGGACACACTTTCCTCCAGAACTGCGACAGGCACGCAGTCACCACGCCGGGCGTGCAAGGGATAGAGCTGCTGCTCCTGCCCCATGCAGGAGACCGCGGCACCTTCCACTGGGGCGGCATCCACCCAGGAGACACAAAATTACACTTCCTGTGCTAGAATTTATTTTTTTTTAAGTTGCATCATATTCACTCCCCATATTAAAAGAAAGGAAAAAAAAAAGGCAAAAGAAAAAAAAGGGCAGACGTGTTACTCACTTGCTAGGGTTTAGGTCCGGACTTGTTCTGTGCAAACACAGTGACACTATCTGCACCCACACACAGAGCCAAGGCCCTATCAATTTTCCTTGAGTTATCTTCTAAAGCCAAAAACCAGATTTGTGAGACTATAATGGTTTTACCAAGCTGAAACCCAAGATTTGGCTAAAATCACCACAGTGGAAGTTCAACGTGGTACCATCAAGCCAACCAACAGCATAATTATTGAGGAGGTGCCTCAAACTTTTCCTTCCACACTTTGCAGCACACTGGGGCAAGAAGAACACTGGAAGGTTGCAGGGTTTTTCAGGTTACTCATGGGACCAGTGCACTAAACTCTCCAGACGACACACAAAGCTCAAGCTCCTCTTCCTTTCTGCTTCCCTTGCTCTTGCAAAGTGTTCCTCTCCTGCCTCCACAGAATCATGGAAAAAAATTCTGGGGCATTTCTGATAAAAGCTCATGCCACTCGGCTTCAAAAATAAGTTCGGACTGGCCATGCTTTCAAACACAGTTCCTTTTCACCAGGCAGCAGGCTCTGCAACAGCTCCAAAACCAAAGAAGAAGCACCAAAGAGCTTTGCAACCTTCACACCCATACACAAGGTTCACCAAATGAAAATACATATAAAGAAAAAATAAAATCTGGTTAGAGGACAATAGCTTAAACACAAAGTGCTGCCACAAAGATACAATCAGGGAAAAGACAAAAAAAAAAAACAAAAAACCCCACATTTCAGTGAGGTGTCACCCGAAGGTGAAAAAAACCCAGGACTCAGAAGCAGCCAAGACTTCTGTAATGGTGGGGGGGTTTCACAGCTCTCCTTTGGTTGGAGTCTGACTGAACATACCTAAAAAACCACAAGCAGACCCTGCACAATGTAGTGCCTCTACTGCTAATTTCAATAGTTATGTGTTTTGCAGCTTTAAGAGAATTCTTGTGTCATTTTACAATATTGGTGGTGCCAGCAGGGCTGCTAGGCTCCAGCCCAGCCACGATGACTACGCTTCAGTTGCACAAATGTATCTTATGAAAGGCACATGTGAAATACATGTAGTAGGCAGTTAGGATGACGTGCTACTGATGAGCTGAACGCGATTTCCTGACTTGCAGAAACAAACCTATGAAAAACTTTCTTTTCTTTCCGACTCGGTAAGGTAGTCTTCAGCCCCCTTGAAACATTTTCTAGGCAAAACATATTGCTCTCTAATTAACCTAAAAATAACTACTGACAAAACAACCATTGGCTTCTAAAAAACTTAAATACGAGAAGGAGTCACAGCTCAGAAACTTCGGAGAACGCAGCCAACATCAACAGCCGGAAGAGGCACTATTCCTTCTTGGCATGGCTTTGGTGCTCAGAAGCCCTCCAGAAATGTAACTTTTACACCATCGCTCATGGGATGATGGTTTTGCCCCACCAGTCTGAAACGCAACTTTGCTGGTGTGAGCTATGCAGCTTATACCGGTGTCACAAGCTGGAACTTGTGCTATCAGTAAAACACTTCAAAATGAAAACCGGGAGACTTTGGAGATTGTCCTAAACACATACACCATGCTGCACAGCACAGCCAGAATCCACGTATATCGATACAGAAATTTATTAGCATCACCAGATTTTCACTGTAAGAGCAGAAACTTGGCAGCGCCAGGGTCACTTGGTTGCAGGAGATGGTGAACCTTTCAAAGGTCTCCAAGACAGAATCAGCGCTGGGAGGCAGTGATCTTCCAAACGTCACAGCACAAGAACACCAAGGAAAAGTGTGCCACAAGCTGTGTATCCAAAATAAGAGCTTCCAGGCTTGGTAGACACCTCTTCTGACAGCTCCCTGAAGCTAAGTTCAAAGCCTCAAAATTAATTTTTGCCCCACATCCTTCCCACTGAGGGAGGTTCAACACTTGCTCCTTCAGGACACAAGCTGGGAGCCCTGCCCTTGAAGCAGGGTACACAAGCAAGCGTGTTCCAGCTGTGGAAAGCAGAAATGAAGGAAACTCTTCTGAACTCAAGGTACCAGCAGTATTGCTAAAAGTATAAGTATGCTGGGCACAGAGTATCTGCTGTGCCTCCAAGGAGGCTACGCCACAGCTCCCGATCAACCTCTGTGCAACGTTAGAGAAACATCAGTGGGACCTCAATGATGATGATGATGATGCTATCATAATGCTCTCCTTCAACATCATCTACCCAGACATTTTAGACTGAAGGCTGGAGACAGAGTTGTTCTCCCTGCTTCTCTTCCATTGTGGAAATTAAGGGGGTGGGAGGGAATAATCTTTGTCTTTTAAGCTTGGCAGCAACCAAAGGCAACCGAGTCCTGAAGCCACCGCTATGCACAACTGCGCTGCAGGCTCCCCAGGAGCTGAGCACCAGCTCAGCGGGCAGGCTTGGAGAAGACAACCCCCAGAAGAACCCCCCAACCTCAACTGCTCCCTGACCTCAGCTGAGCGAGCAACCCCCACACTCCTCCAGTGACAAGGACAGCAGCCACGGGTTCAGTGCGACACACTGCGTACAGGGGACAAAGTGACCCCCCACGTAAGGGGAAGAGGATGAACTTGACTTCCGCATCCACTTCCCCTGCTGCCCTGGTAAGGACTGCCTGGGAACTTCACATGCTGAGGAGGCAGTTTGAGCTTCCCTCTCCTGTCTTTTTCTGCAAAATTTCCTTCTGTTCCATCTTGAAATGGCTCTCCTCCTTCCCTCACGGCATACATCCCCTTTTAGCAGGGATGCATTCTCACTGGAAAAAAGAAGTCTGACCTCAGCTACCACAGGAGACTGCTCCCTTGTGGGCACCCTAACTGTTGGTAAAACATATGGGAACGATTTTTTCAGGCTGTTTTGAGGAACACAGCCAAATGGTTCTATTGTGGATGGCTCTCACATCCATATTTTTAATTCTGAGTATAGATCTCTGGGACTCCTACAGGTTTTAACACTTTACATCTGAAAGCATGACTATGTAACTGTACTGAAAAAGTTACAATTTCACCCTCTTTTGAACACCTAAGGCTAGCACAGATCAGTCGACAGCCTGAAATAGTTTTTAGAAGTCTCTGAAAACACTTCCCGACTGCATTTAGAGTGCAACTTCGCAGTAACTTTAGTATCTTCCGGCAATAAAAGCTTTCTGGGAGGGAAACTTTCAGAGCTGACTCTTCTATCCTAATTCTTTACTCAGAACAATTTTTTTTTAACTAGCCGAGTTCGAAAACTGGGATAGGGATGGAGACCAAGGCTCCTCTGGAGACAGATACAGTCACTTGTCGTCCTAGAAGAATAAAAGTCAAATAAGAAATAGCAAAGGAAGGGCACTAGGCAGCAAGATTGAGAAGTCAAAAAGCTGTTAAATCACAGACAAAAGCAGCATCAGCTGATCAGCAGGAGCCTGGCCTTATCCCACATCACATTTAACACAGCAAGTCCCAACGGGAGCAGCTCCTTTGGAGGCACGCGTTCCAGCACTCCAGCAGCATCTTACCCAGCTGCCTCCTTCTGTTCCAGTGAGCATCATCATATGCTAAGAGCAGGTTACAGCCAGCACCTAGCTATTGAAAAATATGGAAGAAGTAGCAGTGCAGGGGGGCTTTTTCTCTAACACCTTTCGGTTGTACAGTATATTTCTGCAACACTCGCAGCGAATGGGGGCTTCTCGGTAATGCCGAGGAACAATCCCCATGAAGCACTGGTATACGTCCTTCTCACCTGCCAGCTTTTCTCCCAAAACGCAATTCTAGCAGCGGAGTCACGTCGCTGCTGAATGGGAGCGGAGCAGACCGGGCCTGCTACCTGTGCCTTTCATCCAGCTTCCTCTTTTCTTCCGCACGCTGCAACTTATTTTAAGGAGAACAATAACTCTCTCAGATAAGTCAGCAAATATTTTCGTAAAGAGCAGCTGCAGGATGTCTGCCTCACACAAATTAAATTATCCAGCTAACGGCTCGATCCAGTGCCTTCAACAGACATTTTTCTGTGGTAGCTGGGCCGGGCCCAGTGCATTGCTGCTATTGTGTCTCTCGCTCCCTATGTGCAATTTACATACACTCCGGTGTGAGGAAAGGAAAATGTTTATACTTATGGGTGGGACTTTGGATGCAGATTAAAGCCGAAGTGCTATATTTACTGATCTTTTAAAGTAATATCAACATGTTGAAAGGGAGTAAGAGTTCTTAAGAAAGATCAAAGTCTGAATGCAGCAACCACAAATTAGCATAAGTACATGCTGAAATACTAACACAGACTGGCAAAATTTACTTGCTTTTTCCCTAAGGCAAGTAATTTTGGCTAATAGGAGAGTCAAAACCATTAACTCTCTTCTTCACCTTTATGTAGGGCACACTACTGCACTCTGTGTCAGAGCGAATGACTCTTCAGATTAATTTTGCAAGGCTAGGCTAATACACCATATTGCTCGTGGCTTGCAAGCTTTTGAAAGGCAAGGGCTACATCCTCAACAGGGAAAAAAAAAAGAAAGAAGTAATATTACTACTTAACTCAGACTTTTTGAAAGTTAGTTTTATGTTTCTTCCTTCTTATTGCACTTGACAGAACTTTTGTTGTCTGACAAATGAAAAGCTAACAAGCAGTAAGGTGTATGACCTTCTTATATTTGACTAATGACTATTCCAGTAAACAGATCACCTATTTTTCTTGTGGAAACATCAACAACAGCACCGACAACACGAGGGAAGTTATTCCATGAGGGCAAAGGACGGTTTTGCAGCTTAATCACAGTCCTGTAAAACAGATGCCTGGCCCGTATTTACAACCCTGACAGTGCAACTGCTTCAGCAAGGGGTGCAATTAAAGCAGTCGTACAGTCAGTCACCAGAAGTCACAACCCAGATGCAAGCTTGGCCAGTAATCTACAAGCACAACACACACACACTGAAGTCGCTGCATTAATACTGGACACCTGGTGTTCATAAGGCTGTGTTGACACTAGGCGGGCTGAACCAAGTTGGTAAAATATCGTTGGTATAAAATTCAGCTAACTTAGGGAAAGCAGAAGAGGACCCAAGTTTTGATTTTCAGCGTACGCCTTGGGTAAGAAGCGAAGCGCCTTTGATTTGGGTTCCTCACCCGACACGATGAAGCTGTCAAGATCCACAAGACAATGCCAAAGCTCAAACCGCTTTCCAGATGTAAGCCTCCTTACTTTGCATTGTGTATCAGAAGATTGTGTCTGTACTTAAAAAGCGTGCGCTTAATAAAGACACCATAAAAAAAAGGACTGCCCTGCTTCTGTCCTGCTTCTCCATCATTTGAAGCCTCATATGCCCCCGCAAGGCGGAAAAAGTAACACACACACCGGGTTCCACGCAGGGACACCCCGAGGAGGGAACCAACCCCCCCGGGACACGTTTGCGGAGGCTGGCCCCTGCCGGCAGCGGGGAACGGGGGGACAGGAGGGAAGGCAGGGACCCGCACCGGACCCGCCGGAGCCCCGGGCAGCCTGCCGTGCCGCCGGTGGGGTCCGGGTCGGCGGCGGGGGGTGGGCACAACCACGGCACCGGCGCCTCCAGCCCTGCCCGCTGCAGCCCCCCCTGGCCTATAATGAGCCCCAATTAGCGCCCAGAGCCTCCCCGGCGGAGAGCGGCGGCAGCCCCCGCTTCGGCTGAGCGGCCCCGAGTGCCGCCGGAACGCCGATAATTTGAGGGGAATTTGGGGGCCGCTCGCCCCCGCCCGCGCATGAAGCCCCGACCCCCGAAGGGGGCTGCTCCTGCCACCCCCTCCCCCCGCAAGCTGAGGTGGCTCCGGGGACGAGCCCCACGACACTTTTCGGGAGCCCCTCGCCGCTCGGCTGCCGCTCCACAAAGCGACCCCA
>KZ505886.1:40785-72874 GCA_002844005.1 Limosa lapponica baueri
TTTTTTTTTTTTTTGGAAACTGTTCTTGTTCATTGTTTTGCACTCTCGCCCTGTGGTAAGTAACAGCACAAGCAACATGGTAACAAGAATCAAATCTTGCAGATATATTTTATTAAAGCGGGCAGATATCATTCACATTACAGGAAGAACTGTACTAAAAAATATGTTACAGCCACAAAGAAAGTAAATGCAGTATTCAGTCTTTTGCTCGCAGGCAAAATTCTGACATTGCTTTGGGAGCGTGAGCATGTGAGTAGTGATGTGGGAGACCAGCCCTGGATATCAGAAATAATCACGAGTGTGGAACTCTCATTTTTTTAAGGTGCCATGGGAGCTAACGTGCAGAGCACAACAAGCGCTGCTAAAAAAGCAAGGTTAAGAATTCATACACTACACGAGGAAAGCATTCTCCTTTCATTTTTGTTTCCATTTATCTAGTGTCCAAAAAAAATTTTGAAAAAAAGAAGAGAGTAGGTAAAATAAGTTTGGCTTTGAGATATGTAATGTCCAAAATGGGGTTCTGCTGGTCTTGGAGGTTCACATGGTGACATCCAAGCAAACTGCTGTGCCATCAAGGTTAGAGCTGGGACAAACCAGCCCAAGAGGGACTTTTTGTTGAATGGGTACCTGCTAGAGCCAGCATGGGGGCTGTGGCTGCCCGCCCCCTGAGACAGAAACAAGCCAGAGGGGAAGCCTTCAGGAAGGTGGCAGCTGCCTCAGACACGGCCATCTTCTATAGATCAGCAGCTCCCCACAGCTCTCCTTGCCATTGCCAGCCACAACAGCTCCCGGCAGCAAAAGCAGAAATGCTTCCCACCTTGTCTGTAGCTCATCCTAAAAGCAGAAACGCTTCCCGCCTTGTCTGAAGCTCATCCTAGCATCCCCCAGGCAGCGCCCCTCTTGCAGCATGCCAAGACCAGACAGGATACATCCCATAGGCTAAGCAGGCTCCTGGGGGCTGCCTTGGGGGGGTCACTTCTCTTACCAGTCCCCTCCCTTCCCCCTCAGTCTCTACACCCAGGTAAATGGTTCATACCTTCCTACAGTTGCTTTGAAACTCAAGGTCTGGCCAGGATTTCGCCTGAATTCGCCTGTCTACACAGTACCAACTCACAGTGAAATTAACCGAAAGAGTTATTCCTCTGTAGATTATATGGTATAAATCCTATGTGGAAGTTCTGTAACTCTATTCCAAACTACTGCTCTTCCAAAGTTGTTCCAGGGGAATGGTTTTTTTCCACAGTCACTGTGCCAGAAAGCTTCCCCACTCAGACAAGCCCTAATTCGGGGAGGGCTGAGTCAGATTGGGGGTATTTATTAAGTTATTTTGACTTCTGATTGAGTACTTTGTTTGACACCATGCTATTGGAATGTAACATGCATGTCTGGCTACTGCATTGCACGTACTCAGGTCTATGAAGCACAACAACGTAGGAATTCATGCAAACTTTGAATCTGTCATCCAATAAAAGCGGCCTGTGTTTTTTTAAATGAGTCTTTCAGTAAATTGCAAGAAACCATTACCAATAGAATAGGACCAGATTTATGCAGCCTAAAAATATATCACAGAAAGAATGAGTATTCTCTTGTGGCATGGATGTATTGCAAAAGACTGTAAAACTCTTAGGCCTTTTCTGAGGATTTAGAACAACTGCAAAGAAGCACGAGCAGGAGGGGGCTAGGAAGAGGGATTTGGGGAGCAGAGGGGAGGGAAGAGCAGTTTCTACGGTCACTCCAACAAACTTCGTCCTTTTCTCCTTCTTTGTATTCTTGTGTCAGTCCCACTTACAGTGTGTAAGGGCTAGCATCTGTGTTTCATAGGAAAGGGGGTTTGAAACACAGCGTTTCCTTTTCCCGCTCTGAAAATGACCCCAGACTGGTTTCTTACTCATTTTATGCAATTGTTTTGGGATTTGGAAAACCCCACAGATACGCTGTACAAAGCTCCATACATCTATCAACATCTGGGGACTTGGCCAGTTCTGCACAGCTCCAATTTTCTTTTAATCGGTAGAAATTCCTTCACTGATTGTGTGCCTAAGGTAAATTACTTCCTTTTGAAGCTGCTCACATGCGTGCTGGCTCAGTTTTCAGTTCTGGTAAGGACCAGGGACGGATCGGAGGCTCAGCTCCACCTCCCCGATGAGACACTTCCTCACTGGCCATAAAGGTCTTCCCACCTTGTGCAGGTGGTTGGTGGCAAGATGGTTGGTCAGTGGGCCCCTTTCCCCTAGCCTCTCTCTTGCTCCATACACTACAGCTTCGGCATTTGCTAGGTTGACTTTACTCTCAGCCGGTATGTTAGATGATTTTATTATTCCTCACTTAAATTCGCTGCCATTACATGTGTCAGGGCACATATTCACCCAGCTTTTTTGATCTTTCTTCCCTCTACCTGGGATTGCTAAAGTCCATATTTGACCAAAATGTCTGACAAAAGACAGACATTTCTTCCTTCCCCAACTCCAAAGTTATCTTAACAGCTGCAACTTTCATAAGACCCTGGACTTTTAAAACATATTTCAACCACTCCTGTTTCTGTTGACAACTGGAAATCTCCCATAGCATGCAGCTCTCTCCATTTCTGCTCTGGAGGCAAAACCAACGTACTGACTGAAGCCCAGTTACCTATAAATCATATTTTACCTGAGTCATGTTTCTTCACTGGGAATTTCCACAGACTAAATTTGTAGGACCTTTTTTTAAAGATTTACTGCACCTGCATTTATTATGAAGTTCATAGACATGATTGCATCTCAACAAGCCATTAACTCATTCAGCACCTTGAGCAGGCTTGGTCAGATTCCAGATGTTAATTTTTCAAAGTACCTTTTCCTCCCATTCTCATCTACCAAAACAGTCAGGGCACCGCGGGGGCTGGTGGCTCCCCAGGGCTGGAAGCATCGGGGGCTCCCCACGGTGGCTGATGGCAGACCCTGGCAGCCAGGGCCCATCCCACATCCCAGCCAGGAGCAGGGAAGCCGGGGGACACCAGGCCACAGGCAGGGTGTGGGGAGCCCTTGGGGAGTGGGTGAGGATGGTCAGGGCTTGTGGTGCCTTCAGGGCCATGACAGTAACTGTGTTTGAGACCAAATAGGTTGTTGTCTTGCAAATCCCATGTCTTTACTGTGTCTTACTATCTATGGTTTCTGTGCATTTCATAGATCCTGAGATCCTGCTTGCTATTCAAGAAGCAAACGCTCACTCAATTGCTCCAACCCTGATACAAAATCTGTGGGGGGCATCTTTACTCTAAAAAGCTTTATATTCTATGATTATTTTAAAAGGCTGATGAGTTTTCATTACATGCATGTGATGCCTTGTTCCTGCCTGGCTTACCTTATTTTTATAGGTGCTATTTTCCTGCAGCGGTATCATTGAACTGAGATGATTTTAGCTTTTGCATGCCTGACAGGTTTATTGGACAAAAGGTTTCCCTCTGCATCACCCTCTGGAGAAGCTTTCCTTTCCTTAATGGCTGCACTGAAGCAAGTTATCTGCCTTACCCCACGGCACTGCTACCCCTTCTGTCAGACATGTGGATTGTTTTCAGTTGAAGAATTAAATGATAGGTTAAGTTAATTCAATCTTATTATTTAAAAGGAGGCTAAATTAAAGTTTTCTTCTCACCAAAATGAGGCAGTGTGTTTCTTTACTCCCAGCTCAAGGCCTCATTTCGTGCAGTGCTATCTCCAAAATGTGCTTTCAGATTTTTCCCCTTGGGGTCTTTGTCCATGCCATACTTCATATTCAGAGTGGCTTTGCATATGGTCTGCATTTCTGGTAAGAATTTCTGTTTCTTTAAACTTACTCCAGAAGAGGAGTTTAACCACTGCTTGTGTTTATTCTCTGGGGCTGCTATTGCACTTACGAGCTCCAGTCAGGTTTCAGCTAACTAACTTTTGGTACACAAGATGTTTGGCATTGACATTGTCCAACAAAATCTCAGAGTTCAAGCGCAAGGCATTCTTGGAGAAGCAAGTATTTCTGTAGTGGGTGACAGCATACAGGCAGACTGTTAGCACAGAGCACAGTTTGCTACCACACAACTTTTGAAGGCGCAATGAAAGAAAAGACTGCTCCAGCCAAAATTGTCATGATCTGTGCAGAGCAAAAAAACCCAGATTCCTCACATTCTTGTCCATCGTAACTCCTTCACAAGCATGTGCTCGGGTTTCAAAGCCAGTTCCAGGTTCTGGTCCTAGCTTTCAAAATAATTAATGCATTCTCTTCAAGTGAGTACTCAACCACCAGGCTGGACAGACACCTTCTGTATCTGAATCCAGCTTGTAGTAGGCCAGCTCTCCCCGTGTGCTGTACCGGGAGCTAAGTGTTCAACTAGGAGCTGTGAGCTCTGTGAGATGCGAGGTACTTTAGCATTAGGTCCTGTTATGCTGAGCTACATCCTGTCAGGATAAGCCTAGCCCTTACGCATGACAAGCAATGGATCAAACTAATTATTCATGCTCACATATGAACTTTAGTTATTAACCTCTAGGAGTAATAAATAAATGAATGAAAAGTGAGAGCTGGCAGATTTTGTAACAGCTTCATTTATAGCTACTGTAACATAAAGTCTTTTCAACATTTTCTTTTTATGTAAACAAACTCCCAATAAGAATGAAGAAAAAAAGCTGGGAGACATTTTCTTGGCTTCTTCAACCTCTCTCTCTCTCTTCTGGATCCCAACAGCTTCTTCCATCACTTTAACCTTTCTACACCCTAATTGTCATGATTGTAGTTTAAGTCCAAGTACTTTTATGGAGTCCTGGATGAGAAAACTGTACATGTCCCCCACAACAACCACAGACACCATGGATGTGATACCTTCCGTGCTGACCACGTATGCAAAATAGCAGGGCCATTCCTTGTTTGGGATGTTCAAATCCAAAACTGTTATCATGGAGCTGGATTTCCATATTACAGTGTATTTAGCCCTGTCAACTTGGAGTCTGGCAGAGGGTGTTAAGTCTTGTTTTCTGACCAGAACCTCTACCTGGGAGATTCTGAGTTTTATTTTTCATTTCCATTTCAATCTCTATTACAAGATTTCAAAATACAATTTCACAGACTGCCACCTTTTTTTTTTTCCAATGACATTGAGCCACCTCTTGATTTAACAGCTGGCAGCACATATATGAAGATAGTCAGCTTTCCAACTCCCCATATTTTTACCTATTTATTTCCCGAATTCTACTCAGCCCCCAGGCATTGCCTTTGCAGAGCCTTCCTCTCCCTTGTTTATCATCCTTAGGCTGCCTCTTCATGCAGTCCCTCATATCATGAAGCGACCTGCTTCTTTCTGGGCCCTTCAGGCAGCATCACTGCTCATGGTGGCAGGCTACTGCCTATGTGCAGCTTCTGTCACCCTAGGCTGTCTGAGCCTCATTGACCCTTCATCTCATTTAAGGTAAATGCTACATTTCTTCCATACCAGCATCTCTCAATCCAGCTCTTCTTCTCTTATAATCTTACGACCTATTCACTTTAATTCTGTTTATTAGCTTGGAACAGAGTTTTTAGAAAACGTACCAACAGAGAAAGCTGTATTGTACAAGTGTGTTAGTTTGTCACATAAATACATCTCCTGGAAGAAAAATAGAGGTGCGACAGAAAAAGGCTATCAAAAAGCTTAGAATCAGTTAAGGGAAAAAGACAGTGGGGAAGCATAGGGAAAAGCCTGAAAAGAAAAGAAAGCTTTTCTCATCTTCTTCTGAATCAGGTTGTGAATATATTTTCCTTGTCTACACCACGGAAGCCTGTTTAAAGACACATGCATTAAGGCAACTCAGAGTTGCAAACCCTGCAGTCACAGTTTATGCTCATGTTCATTTATTGGGTACTCAGACCTGTGCAAAGCATTGCTACCCCTCTCTGAAAGTTACCACCCCACAGCAGAGCCCAGAGGGTGAACCTGCGAGGGCACCTTTTGCTGCCTTGGTGCCATGTAAGCCAGGTTAGTTCAAAACACTTCCCCTAGCAATTCAAACTAGGTCATCTTTGTTTCTGCGGAGGCAAACAAGGAACACCCACACTTTCCTTGCCACTGGCGGTGCTACAGCAGGAAAAATCTTCAGTAAAAGACCAGCAAACCCCAGTGAGGGCCAGTCATACCTTAAGCCACTGCAGCTGTTCCCTCAGCAAATATAAATCAGTGTCTGCCTTCTCGCATGTGGTGTCAGCCCAGTTTAAAAAATGTCCACGCTCTATCCCCACCATTTACTGCTCTCCCTCAGCTGTAATACGTGCAAAGGGTAAGCCTAGCTCAACACTGTAGCTTGGCACCTTAGAATTGAGCTTCCAGGTCTCTCTCACTTCTCATGCTTCATTTCGCGTTGGGGAGCAATCTCACAGCATGCCTGTGAGATCATCAAAATGAAATCTGATCATTGTGTCCTTTTGTAATCAAATTTACAACTTTACCAATCTTGCCTGGAATACTCTCAAAACCTTCCCTGGTATTGCATTGATGTGATACATTCAATTTTACTAGCTTAAATATTTACCCAAATACACTTGCTTTGCTTTAATATCTTATTCATGTATAATTTTAGGATATGTTTAGGTCTTGGTTGAACCATCACTTTATAGATTTGCTTATTTACTGAAAGCATTCAAGTTAATAAACATGCAATTTCTTTGGTAAAAACAAAAGCAAAGTTCCTGGCTTACGTCAGCTTGTTGTCCCAGAATAGAATCAAAGGCTGCTGAGGTAGTTTATGTCCCTATTTAGAAATAGGAAAACCTTTGTTTTGTGTGCACAGATACTAAGCACTTGAGCTTGAGATGGTAGAGGAAGCTAGGGAAGTTAGTAAGCCCGGTGCTAGCAACATTCTTGGCCTGCAGTCTGCCCGTAGCAGTATTTGGTGTTTATGTTTACTTACAACATATGACAACTAGTAGACTGGAAAGACATGGCAGTGATGCTTAGTTCCAGGCTCGTTAAAGGATATATGACACCGTATCTTCTATTTCCCTTGATTCTTATCCCAACTGTTCTGCCGTATACCATTCCCCTAACACCCATAAAACCGTAGCAATGCTCATTCTTTTCTTATTCAATGAATTACAGGATTTGCACAGGATGCAGCAGCAAACTGTAAACAGAAAATAAAGTAGAGAACAATTCCATAAATACAGTCGTTAACATTTGAGTAACAAACACAGTAGCAAAACAGGTATTTTTCAACATAGTGACAGTAGCGAGACCCCTCATTCCAATGGGATTTTAAAGGGAAACTGGGAATTAATTTGTATTTTAATCTTTGCCAGTGCTTTCTTGAAACAGTTAACACCTGTGGGGACCCATCTAAACAAGTGCTCTGCCGGAACCTCATGCCTTTTCTGCCCAGCTGCTGCAAATAGGTAGAATTCCAGATAGAATGGAATATAGTGACTAGTGACTCCTATTTTCTCTTTTTCTCCCCCATCTACTTCAGAATTCCCCAACTGGGAAGATTCTGTGTGTGTTTGTGGGCAGAAATTTGAATACCACAGTGCAGTATACATGGGTTTTGCCTTTCAGTTATTATGTCAGTAATTTTTTCCATTAGAAAACTACTGAATCTTTGCAAGAGATTTTTACTCAAAAGCATTCCAAAGCCTTCTAGAAACCCTGCAACACAGCTAATCCCTTCTTCTGCATCTAGCACAAATTCTCCTCCAAGTTTAAAAACTTCAAAAGTGAGTGGAAACTTCCTCTCCTTCAGAGAGGAAGCAAAGACCAACGTATTTGTGTGAAAATCCCAGCAGAATCAAGTTAGATGGAGGGAAATCATCTGAAGAGAAATCAGGCAAAATAGTCAGCTGATATCTGGAGGGTGAGCAGAAGAGTGGTGTTTCTCCAACTCACAGTTATCAGAGTAAAAACCGCAGGAAATCAAGCCCTTGCTCTGTGCACAGGTAAAGCACCACAGCCACTGTTTGTCTGCTGAACAGCAATCTGGCAGCATGGCTCTGCCTTGGCCGAGAGAGGCAATTTCTAAAGTTTTCTCATAGAATCATTTAGGTTGGAAAAGACCTTTAAGATCATCAAGTCCGACAGCTTTCTAGACTAAACTTCTTGGTGACAACAAATCTGAAGGATATTTTGTCCTGACTAAAAATAAAAATGTCTGGTTGAATTCAGAGCAGCCTTTGCTGCTGACCAACCTAAATAAACTTTACTAGCTGAAAGTAGCTCAGCTTTGTAGGTTCAAATTTAGCACATCAACTTTTGTCTAGCAGTAATGGGAGAAGGTTTCTTCTTATCTTCAGAAAAATAGGTGAATCCTTTCTCGGGAAAAAGCTAACATAAAAAAGTAAACATCAAAAGATGAAGCTGAGTGTTGTCAAGAGCAAAATGTGTGCTAAATTAGGGTTGTGTGTTTTGTCTTTCCTGTTATTAATGGCAATCTCAGAGGATACTGACTCACTCAATGACTGAAGTGCTTGTGGTTTGGGACCCATCCTGAGCCAGTAATATTGGAACCAGGGAAGCTCTTCCCTTTTCTTTACATAAGGAAGCTTCCAGACCCAGTCGCCATTTGCTGCAACACCAAGAAACATGGACAGCAAAGGGCCCAAGTTAGGACTCTCTAAAAATGACCAAGTTATCATCTCGTGAGATTATACAGCTACAAGCAAGGTTTTCTAACAGGGGACAATCAGGGTTTTGTCAGCCTCTGAGTACTCTTCCCTTCACACCCAGTCAGACCAAGGATTTATTTTGCAAGTGGTCACTTCACCCTGTCCCTATAAGCAGGGATTTGTCTGCTGCGGGCATAGTCAGACCTCACCTGTGGTCCAAGGAGCAGAGCTGAGGAGCCAGGTGGGGTGATTTGTTTGCAGTGGTCTCACCTGCCTTTTCTCTAGAATTTCTCTTACGTAAGCTCCCGTCACTTCTCTTTGCACAACGCTAACGCACTTGGAGTGGTTTTCCTTTTGTTCCCAGGAAGCGACAGATGAAAAGACTGCACATCTCAGGCTCAGCGCTGTGTTTACACTTGGGCGTTTTAGCTTGATTAGAAATTCAAGTCTTCCTGGTACTCAGGTGGCTGGATTACTTCTGTGAAAAGCACCTGCCTTTAGGGAAAGGAGATAAATAATTCAAACCTTGTACTGAAAGTCACCTTCTTCTGCCACTACACTTCATGTTTACGGGGAACTTCTAGCAGTCAGAGTCATTGCAACGTCCCCACTGTGTGACACTGGCACTGCTGGAATGGGGTAGCACTTGTAAGGCCTCTTCTGCCTTCATGCTGCACTAAGGAGGTGGCATGTAGGAAATGGACCTTCCCAACGGTAAGACAATAAAGGTCTCTCCTTGTCAGAGTACTTCAGCCAGAATTGTCATTTTCCCAGTACTTGGTCTGACTTCAGCAAGACAGCGATCCAGCTCTAAGAGCATAACTAATCCAGAGAAAAAGTATGTATTTTTATTTTTACATATGGCTGTGTAGCAACATTGAATCTTTCTTAATAGTCTAAGCGGTTTTAAAAGGACTCAAGTTGAAGAAACGTTAAGACCAAAAAGTTTTCCATATTTAGATGTAAAATGTTAATTGTTTGAAAAGTCTGAGCAGGGTTCTGTTGAGCAAATTAGTTACGCATGCTGTGAAAAGATGCCCTCAAGATGCTCGCAAGCTAGGAACCTGGTCAAGCACTCATAGGGTTTTCTTCTCACTCCTCACATATTCACCTCTGCCTGTTTGTTGCTGTTGCTGATAGGTACCTTTAGTTTCCAAGTTATTGCCACGTGAGTGGGCTTTTTTTTTTTTTCCCTTTCATAAGGCAGGGAGTCCTGTGTGTATGCAGCAGCAGGCAGTCTGGGCTGCGGTTCACAGCTTCATACTTCACACTACACGTCTGGCTTGCCATGATGTCTCAACTGGATAAAGCTGGGCTTGTGCTTGTGTCTTTGCTGAACTGGATCAAGTGACAGTATTCTTGCCTAAGGTGGCCCTTAAAAAACCTAGCTGCTGTTCAGCAATAAAACCCAGGAACCTGAAGTGATGTGTGAGGAATTTAAAATGTAATTTTCAAATCCTTCCTGTTTTAAACATTTAGAGTAGATAACAACGTTTATGAAATACACCCAATGCTATTTTTATCTAATTGGAAGTCACTCCCACAGTCTTACTAGAAGTGGGCTGGGATTTACAGCTGTGTAACTGAGAGACAAATTATGCTCAGTTGGACTGCACTCTGAACAGCGATGCAGTGGGAAAGTAGCTCCAATTTCAGCTAAGAAACTGCTGCTCAAGCCTCAGTCTGCAACTACTCATTAGTACATGCTGCTTTATGGGCATGGCAAATCCATAAATTCTTTCACTTCTGCGTAAACCATGCCCATCCATGCACAGCTTGGAGAGCCCCTGAAGAGGGAAGTTTTGTGTGACACTTCTGGTCCTGTGGGTATTCTGGTGTTCTTCTGCACCTATGTGAGCTCTGACAGCTTCTCCCTGACCTCTGCAATGGGACAGTGCAGTGCCATTGCAAAGCGCAATGCTCTGCTGGCACAGCAAGGGAGTGGGTAGGTCTGTAGGACCATAAATTTCATATGAGGCTTCCCAGTTCATACATATCAAGAGTGTTTTGTAGTTAAGAAGTCTCTACTGCTTCGAAGTTGTTGCTCAGAATGGTTTTCTTTTTTTGTTTTGGGGGAATGGGAGATTTTGTTTCCTGAGTGACCTTAAATTACCCAGACTATACAATGGATGGTATGATAGGACACTCACAGTGACCACTTCTTCCTCTGTAGTCCTCCCCCAGCATCTTTTGTCCAAACTACATCACATCCATTCATGAGGTTTTCTTCATCCAGTCTTACACTATTCCTAAAAAATTCACAAAGGCAGAATTGATACCCCAAAAAATAATGCCAGCAGGAAACAGAATGGAGACTGAAACATTCTCATCTTGAGAAACGGGCCAACAAAGAGACTATTGTCTTCATTTTGTAAAAGTTTATTGTCAAATTGCGTTGACCTCAGCTTTAGACTTATCTATATGTTGCTCTGTAGCAAAATTTGAAATGCTGACAGACTGGCATCAGTGCTCACAATACAGTAATCTCATGACATCTTTTGCAGTTGGTCTTTATGCTCACCATGATAAAACAGCAGCCAAAAAGGGCACATTATGTCTAATTACCCTGACTGAAACTTGGACATTGTGCAGTGGAGAAATAAAAATCGGCAAAGTATTTCTTGACTCAACTGCTGGCAGTATTCAGCTTTTGAAATCTTTCAAATAAAGTAATTATGAAGCTTTTTCACTTAACAAGGTGCAATCCAGCTTCTAAATATACTTCAGTTTTTGTTTGGAAGCCTGCCACAAAGGGTCAGTACTGAATATTCCTGATAGAAGCACACAAGTACACATGTGGCTTGTGAAGCAGCTGGTATTTCTTGAGAGCTGTGCTTTGTCAGGAATATCAAAGTCTACAGGGGTGGAGATAACATTGAGGTCTGCAGACATGGATAGGTCATCCAAGTAGTGACAGTCAAACAACATGAGATTTTTAAAGTCTGTAAGTAAAGACCTTATATAAAATCATCAAATGGTCTCTGTTTCTACTAAACTAGGGTGAAATGAAGAAAACACTGCCACTAAGGAAATTCTGAAACATCCCTTAAAATTCACATCTCAAAACTGGTACCACCATACTTATATCCAGTGTCTTGGAGTCCAAATAATTCTGAAGGTGAACTATTTTTTAAAAAGTCTCCCAAAATCAATAGCTTTAGGTACTTTAGTTATGCAGTGTTGGAAAACGTGCACTTCAGAGCCGCTTCTTGGGCTGAAAATTATGCAGTGAGAATGGCGGAACTGGGCTCTGAATACAACTTTTCATTACCATCTAATTTTACTTAAACAGAAAAGTGATGATGTACAATGTGGACCTACTTTTCTTTCACTTGCACTTTTTTCTTCTGCTGATAAGTCCATTTGGGTAAAGAAGTCGTAAAAATTAAAGACAGAAGCAAACAGGATTCAATTTAATAAAGATCAAAACTGAGATTGGGAGAAATACCACTGTATAGAAAAGCTACAAGATGAAGCTCATATAAAATTCTGTGGTAGTTCATAATCTTGCAGCATATCTAATGGCAATGTCCTGGGGACAGGGCAGAATGAACATAGCTCTTTACACAGGACAACATGACAGATAAGCTATCAGATTTTCATTACAGAGCAGAGTTTTTGTCATTTATACTAGATTTATTATAGTAGTTATTAAGGTCAATAAAGCACACCATTGACTCCAGGGAAGATGACAAGAGATACAGCCAACAAGCTGTTATTGATTTGGCTCAGGGGCAATGAAATACCCACTGACCCATTCCCAGATCTGTTATTTACTGCTTTTGCTTATTGCTAGATGACAGCTAGCATGACAGATGTCCTTTATGTTTGTTATATATAAATATCCTTGTTTGCTGGAATATGTTCGAGACACTTCAGAATCTCATGATGCACAGACAAGATGCAGCGATTTATGCAATGAGATGCACAGATATAGATCTGCAGAAAAAAATTGAAGAGTCTCTTGATTAGCACAGAATTATTTTAATAAATGATACTTACCATCAAAGGAATATAATGGGCATGCATGCTTACATGTGCATTTAATATCTAAATAAAAATTTTAATCTTTCCTGCATATTATGAAAATTAAGGTATGCCAGTACCTTGTACAATTATAAACAGTGTCAAGATTTTTATTTTAAATTTTGAACAGTGCTTCAGTAGTTTATGGTGTCATTGAAAGCCCTTGGCAGATTTATATTATGTATGAATTACAACCAGATGTAAATGACAGGGTTGCAGTTCTATCAAAAGACTCAGGTAATGTCATGAACCACAGGAGAGAAGCCCGATTCACTAACATCCCAAGGGAATTACAGATTGTCATGGCTTCAGTTGGGATGGAGTTAACTTTCTTGCTAACAGCTGGTGTAGTGCTATGCTTTGGATTTGGGGTGAGGAATCGTATAGATAGCGCACTGGTGGTTTTGGTTGTTGCTAAGCTCCCAAGGTCTTTCCTGGTCTTCACACCACCCTGCCAGCAAGTAGGGGCGCACAAAAAGTCAGGAGGAGACAGCTGACCCCAACTGACCAAAGGGGCATTCCATACCATGTGACGTCATGCTCAGCATATAAAGCTGGGGGAAGAAGAAGGAAGTGAGGTGTGTTTGGAGGGACGGTGTTTGTCTTCCCAAGTTACCCTTCCGCATGATGGAGCCCTGCTTTCCTGGAGATGGCTGAACACCTGCCTGCCGATGGGAAGCAGTGAATTAATTCCTTGTTTAGCTTTGCTTGCATGTGTGGCTTTTGCTTTACCTATTAAACAGCCTTTATCTCAACCCACAAGTCTTTCCTCCCTTTTGCTCTTCTGATTCCCTCCCACATCCCAACTGGGGTAGTGAGTGAGCGGATGTGTGGTCCTAGTTGCTGGCTGGATTAAACCATGGCACAGATCTGTAACTTCCACTCTAGTTGCATCTTTACATACAAACTCTATGTGGGGAAATATCAATACATTTACACCTCCATGCCCAGATTCCCTTCTCTCAATGCATCCTGTTTTGTTATTCCCTTCTTTTCATGATTCCTCACATCCTTTCGTGATGGGCCATATTGCTTTGAGTGGCAACTATAATCATTGGGCAAGCTGCAATTTTAAGGCTCGTGAGTTCTAATGTCTGTCTCTTCTATTTTACATTAGCACTGTTTGAACTGCCCCCCGCAGAAAAGTCAGCGAAAGCAAACATGGGACAATTCATGATATACACAAGTTTACAGGCCAGTGAACTGGCTTAACACGTCAGTGAAAATGTCTGTGCTAACCTTGTGGGTGGAGAAATGGTTTATCTAGGGTGTGGTATAACCCCTGTCCCTATACTTACTTATATTGGTGGAGGTTCCCAGGAAGCACTGTCAGTCTGTCCCACCTTGGTCACCACAGCCCTGGGAGAAAGGATTTCCATCTTCTTAAAAGAGGAGACAAGCCAGATCACTCATAAATTTTCGCCCTTTGGATGATCCGTTTTGCTTTTTCCTGCCCAGTTTGAGCTGCATGGCACAGTACAGAAGGGAATTTTTCTTCTCAGCAAGGGTATATTGGGATAAATCTGGCAGGTTACCTGCATTCTGGCTGAGGCACTTTCATCCAGCCCGTCCATAACTCTGTAACCTCTGTCTGACAGCTACAGACATGTGGTACCTCCCATTCCTAGCATGGAAAGAAAAGATATTTAATATACTACTTTTTCCTGAACAGTCAGAAGACTTGGAAGCCCAGAGAAAGGACCAGTTACGCGTCAGCAGCCGGTGCTGGGGTGGGTGCAGCCCAGTGCCAGGGAGTCACCAATGTCAACAAAATGTCAACAAAAAAAATGATACAATTTACATAGTTTATGCCTGGACGAGCTACGCCTCAGTTTGTCTTCCCCGATGCTTAGAGTTTAAGGTTTTTGTAGCTTTCTGAAAATGTTGCAGATCAAGCCACATTGAAAAAGTTAAGTAAAACTAGCTATCAGGGGTTAAAAAAAATATAATAGCTAGCAATGAAACCCCGGAATCCAGAGCTGCAAGAAGCCAGGACTTGCAGAATTTGGCACTTGAAAACAGATTGTACAGGTGCAGAAATATGACAGCTGTGCACAATTGTAGCCAAGGAGCAAATTAAAAGTGCTCATGAAATTCCCTTGCAATTAGTGCAGGGACACTGCACATCATCAAAGTCTGTGCTCACAAGTCCAGGGTTTCACAAAATGAAATGAATGCTCATGACACTAACTATGTTTTGGTGTGATTAGCAGTAATTAAACGGTGAAGAAAGTCTCTGTGGACCAGAAGATCTCGGACCCCATTTTGAAATCTGATGTGGAGAAGAATTTCAGAAAACCTGCAGGCCACCATTTTAAGATGGAAGCCACATCTGCCTGATTTACAATTTTAACCTTTCATAGAAAGCACTTATTGAGACTGCGAACATCCATAAAACAAGTATGTCCAACAACCTATCACCTTAGTCCAAGCAGATTAGCAAAGCTCAGGTAATTTCCCAGTAGTGTTAGTACACCTTTTTCACCACCAGCTTATCTGCAGATGATTTTTTATGAGAACGATCACAAACTGGCATAAGAGAATAACCTAATTTCAGCAAATTATTTCCTCTGGGGTGTAATTGGTCAGAGGAAAAATAAATCAATACAAAAAAGCCATAATATTTTTTAATCTTTGATTTTTCAGAGTAAACATACATTCAATGTTAAGTACATGAACAGTCTCATTTATGTCAATGGAAAATTTCACAAAAACGAGTCATGGTCCAGTTTATGTCAAGCCTTTACAATAATGCAGAAAAGTAGGGGTTTTTGAAGATACAGGGTTTTTTGAAAGGACGTCCTTGAATATGTCATATATAAACCCTAGACTAACTTATTGTTAAAATAACCAACTAAAGTCAAATCAGCAAATGCAATAATAAAGCTCTTACCAAAATGGTTGTTTGCTATATTGATTTTTTTTTTCTTTAGTATAATACTAATCTTCTTCCTCCAAGAGAAGAAATTGGGGGAAAAAATGTGGAAACTGTATCTACCAAAAAGCATTGTACACTGGCAAAACCCCTCCCAGTGGCTACTGTGTCAGGACAGTGTGTTAAACACAATTTATGCTAACATTTAAAATGTGCATTTTAGAAAAAATCTTACTGCCTTCTATTTCAAGCATTGTGAAGATGTGTAAAATATATATGAATAACAAATACAATCTTCAGGTCATAAAAATTTGGAATGAAAGACAATTAAATTGTTCATTGTATGCTGTTCATAATCTTAAGTTTCCTATGACACTGCAGAGATTTATGCCCATGCTTAATGTTATACATTGTTCATAACATCATCTACGACAGGTCTAATCAAGCATAATGCATGCATTTTTACCAAGATCAGAGACTTACTGTGCTTTTTGGACTGCCTAACCCTAACAGTGCATTCGCATCACCAAAATGAAGCATATCTCTGTGATGTGGGATGTGAGGACCTGAATTCTGCACGTGACTTTCCTTTTGACCTTGGGCAACTCACTAAGAAGGTCTACTGGCACGCTGCCAGACATACTTGACTCCCACGGGACTTAATAAGATGTGTGGGAGGATTAGACCTTCAATGCTGTGTCCCTGCATCCATTTACATAGTTGGATCCTCAAAGGAAAGATTACCTTGTTTGCAAAGGTGTCCCTGACAAACATCTAAGACATGAAATTTTAACGATACTCTTTCCTTCAACTCATCCTAAGCAAAGAAAGACAGAGACAAATAACTTCCTTCACTGACAGGCCCTAATCCTTTATTGAATCTTCCTGATAGACCAAGCCTCCCAAGGCAGCTGCTTTCTGCAGCACCAGCTCCTCATTGGTGGTGAGAACAGATGGGAAACTGTTGCATGAAAAAAAGAGGGGGGAGAATTATCCTTGGGACCTGTGGCAAGATCTTTCACTTTAGGACATAGTTCTGTTTGCAATTTCAAAGTTCTGAAGCTTACGTACATACAGATGCCATATCAAGATGAACAAACAAGTCTGCAGAGCAGACAGGAAATGCCTTAAGGTAACCCAGGCAACCTTAATTTTCTCCATTTGTGCAGTCTTTAATTTTTTCATCACACAGTAATGACTCTCCTTCAGCAGACTTCCCTGCCAGATGTTTATAGCAGCAGCAGCAACCACCAGGTTTAAGGTATCTAGGCGATCTGTGCTGGAGAAATAACAAAAAAAAAAAACCCAGTGGTAAAGCCCACATGGAAATTTACTGATCTTTCAGCTCTGACAAGGACCCCATAGTTCCTGGGCATTCAGTTTTCCCTTGTAAGACAGAGGAAAAACTGGGGGAAAAGGAGCGCAAAAAGCCTGAGAACAGTCCATCTTACACAGAAATGGTGTTGACATGGGTTTATCCAACTCCTCAACACATCTAAAAAGCAGCCATGTTGCTAGAAGTCCAATGCTGACCACTACCAAGCTCTGTCTCTCAAGGTTTCCTAGCCATCAAATTTATTTTTCAAACAAGAGCTTGCTCACTTTACTGAAATTACAGTTTCATTATATTAAAAATTTATTTTCAATATACAACAAATAGTTTTTAATACATAAGATTTTCAAACACAAACCAAATTTCTTTATGAAGTCCCTTTTGGGAGAAATTGGAACTCTCACAAATGCGGAAGCAACATAAAACCAGTAACTGGTATACTTCTTATATAGTCATTGCTCATAGAAAACAAACACTGTTGCTTATTTTTTGATTTTATAGAGAGACTGCAGCTGGAAATGCAGTAAAGTTGTTCTCCCCACCCCCACTGGATTAGCCATGCTAGGATTTTGTGTTGAGGAGACTAGCAACTGTAGTTTCCCTGAGTACTAAAACTATAAATAATAATCCCCTCCTCCTCTCTCTAGCCAGCGGAGCCAGTAATCAGGCTAAGAAGAGCTTCTAGAGCAATTGAGGAATATCTGCATTAGTGTTTATGAAATTATAAGTACTAAAGAGCCAATTGGCTACTAATTTATCCAAAATAAATACTTCTGCAGGAAATTACAGAAGTAAAGATGGTACAGAGGAAAAATAAGTTTACCCATGCTGGCTAAACTGTAGCATTTACTGGCTGGGTAACCAGACAACTTATTACTTATTTGTCAATACAAGGGTTCTACGTATGTCAAATTCACTATGTTTCAGTTATAGGTGGACCAAAGTTTAGAGCAGAAATCTGCATTTAACTCAAGAGACAGTAGGAGGCTATGATCTATTACTGTTGAAGCAAGCAAAAGGACTGCCTTTGAAAAATGAGTCTGGGGTACATGCTGTAGAAAGAAAATACAGAAGTACACAAGTAAGAGTAATAAATAAAATAGAAAAGATGAAGTAGTAATAAATCAAGTGTAGAAGTCATCTAAGAACCTTGCAAGCTGATGTGCAAGTACTGCAACATCTGGAAAATTCCTCCAAATTTCTATCTCTGGACTTAAAGGCTCTGACAAACGAGGCAAGCAGATCACCGGCATCCATTAATAATCCCTCATGTCTTTTCTGAGGTCAGTCATCCCTTGCAACAGATCTCATGTTAAAGCTTAGCATGTCAGCCTCAAAACTAAAATCAAATTATTAATCAAAGACTTTAAGAAGTATTTATGACAATCTTTTTTCCTTATTTTATCTCCCATTACAACAGGATGCAAAGGTTTTCATGCCCAAGGGCAAATACAGTCTTGCTACTTTAAAATAAGAATTTCAGTGTGGCGTTTAAAATCGACGAAAAACATAATCCCAGTCCAAAAATATTCCAACTATTTAATTAAAACAACAGGATAGGGGTTACACGTCACCTGATACTGAAAATTGTGTTGGTTTTTTTGCATGTTTGCGATGTTTCTTTGTAAATTTTCCAGTAAGGCGGGGAGGACAAAGGTGTCTCTCAGCTCTCTGCCTCTACTTTTTCTTCTTCAAAATTATGATACAGGCTGGTGTGAGGTGCTACTAGATGGGAAGGCAATGGCAAAAAACATTTTGTCTTGTCAAGTTTCCCCAGGGTGGGTCTGCCACCACTCACAGAGACCATGTTTCCTCTGCCTTATGGTCAGGAGCAGTGTTTTTGAGATGCCCACTGACCAGTCTTTCTCTTCAGGTTTGGTCCCTCTTCCAGTCCGGGGCTGAAAGGAGCCAGGGGGGATGTTGGCAAGAACAGAGACCAGGGGGAAGCCAGAAATTTTCCGATTTGAGGGTGAACTGTAGGCACAGCTAGGAGCCTGTGGTAGCGACCCTGGTGGGGGGGACTCCTACTGAGGGCTGTGGTGGAGCAGATGTGGAGCCCACAGAACCTAGAGAAGAAGGAGCCCTACAGAGACTGCTGGGCAGCTCCTAGACGGTCTCCTTGCCAAAGAACCCTCCCACCAAGCCAGAGATGTGGCTCTGTCTCCCAGCAGGCCTTGGCACAGGCTATGGCTGGCATAAGGCTGTGTGTGGCTCATTGCCACACACAGGGAGGAAGGCTGCCAGGCAGACCCAGGCATAGAGAGCAAACTGCATGCCTTCCCCTGGCCACTGGCTCCATGGGTGACAAGCTACTAGGGGGTGGACTCTGGACTTCACTTGTCATGGGCATCCTCATGCTCTAACTAGACCTCTGAAGGGGTTATAACTAACTTGGAAATATGATACGCAATTCTTGAAAGAATCCCTTATCAGGATTTGTCTACAACTCAGATATCACCTCCTTCAGCAGGCACTACTTCAGCAAGAAGACAGAGCACTCTATTAGTACTTCTGGTAGTTTCTATTAAGTGCAAGGAGTGCTAGGGGCTTAGCATTAAAAAACCCCAATGAACCAACCAACAAGATTTTGCCCAAAGCCACCTAAAAGCATAGCTACTCAACTTTTGAGGTCTGGTCAGGAACATGCATAGTGTTGGATCTAGCTGTCGATCCATGTCTAGAAGCAGAATGAGGTGGGGGGACGTTGTGTTTCTGCTACCTCCCCCCAGCTGTTCTCCCAAACACTGGTAGCAGGCGACCTCCTACAGTGATGTAAGTAATACCATGCATTTGGGACAAAGACAAAAATCGTGGCAAGTTGTAACCAAAACATTTAAAATAGAGATTCCCTTCAGTAGTTCTATTCACAGGATTAGAGACCTGCAAGAAGCTTTAAAAAATTTTTCTTTGGACAAAATGCTTTTTCTAAAGCATAGACTGAAGAAAAAAGTGTAACGTATTTAATTATATTTTCAGTCCGGAATAAAGTGTCAGTGGAAATGAGGAAGACGTGCCAAAAGAACCAACAGTTTGGTGGTTAAGGCAGTTCATCTGCTGCATGGGATAATAAAGTCCAGATCCCACTTTAAATTAGGGAATGTGACTTTCTTGCTATTAATTTAATTGTTTTCTTATTCATGCCAGGAGCAAACTTAAATTTACTTTTGGGAGGTCAAAATTCACTTCATGTACTTGCAAATGGTCTGAATTATTTATAGTGCATAAATTAGTAAGAAGAAGCTTTTTCTGGGGATAATCTACATTTGTATGAGCTAACCAACTTTGAGTTTGATCTATTTGGAAACAGATCAATTCAGAAACAATAAGAAATTGTTTACTGACAATTAATAATTGTGCCCACATTTTTCCAGGGCTATAAGTTCTTGAATAATATTCACCAGATACCAAATGGCAAAAAAAAAAAACATGGGAAAGTGAATTACCTTCACCATCAAATTTACATCCATATGCATAACCAGCATTTGTGTTTCTGCATTCGCATTTCCCCATGAGAATGCAGTAAACCTACTATTCCCATTCAGGTAAAGAAATTTTCTTCTTTCTTTATTGTGAAAATAGTAATAGGATTTGGCCCCTGGGGAAATAAAACTGTAGCAATACTTTAGATATTTTGTGCATTGTATCATTATTGTATTTTGATAAATAGCTTTGATAGTGGAGCTCCCATCCCTACTGTTCCTTCAGCTTCTTGATCAGAGCTTGTTCTCCTGGCCAGCAATTCAACTCATCAACACTTTGTAGTTTTCATTAACCTTGGTGTTATATTCATTTGTTGGTCTTTTCATGCCTCTTAAATTTCTTAAATATTCTCCAAACTTAAATTAAAGCTTATTGGTACTATAAAACACTTAAATTGGTTTACAACAAACGTAATGGCATTCTGCTTGTAAGAATAAGGTGGTTTTCAGGGGTATGATGCACAAGCTGACATTCCCAGCTAACATAAGCTGAACACCACATATCAGCATTTTACAGAACAGCTTTGATGCACATTCTCCCTAAAATCAGCTAGGATTTTATATTAAGTGTAAGCCAGTAGCTTGAAGGCAGGGGCTGAAAGAGAAAGAGCCAGCGCTCATTCTCATTTCTGCAAGCCCCACTGGAAGCAGCAGGACTAAAGCCCGAGTGGGGAGGCAGCACGGACACTTGTATGAGCAGCTCACCAAATACCTGCACGCGCGCTGCTGTGCCACTGCGAGAACGCGCTCTGAGCTGTGGGAAACAGTATAACCACATCCCTGGGGCTCTCCGGCTGGGATAATTTACATGCGCTTCCCAGTGTCTAGCATCAGTTCACCTATCTCTACATCTCTAGCCATATCTCTGTATAAAAACCTTTTTAATTCAAAATGCTTTTAATTCAAAACCAAGAAGACCCCTTTTAATTCAAAACCAAGTTTGGCTAGACCTGCTGATGTGTTCAAGGAGACTCAGGGTTGATTTTTATTTTCAGTTTATAAAACATAGTGAAACCGATTCATATACACAGGTACCTGGGACTCTAGTATTTTTGGAAATAAACCACTCACGGATAAGTCCAATGTTTATAATTTTCTACGACATCTTTTATGCATGGATCTCAAAGCCTTTTCCTGATATTAAATATGCTTAAACACTACATGTGTTATTCCCATTTTAAGGAAAAAATGACACACAAAGAGGTTGAGTAATTTGGCAGAAAGGGACACATAACCCAGACATACTGGACTCATGCCTTAGTCAGAGAACAATTCTACTGGTACTAGGTATTCAGCCTGCCCTGCTAAAATTAGCTAATTAATAGGATTATGAAGTGAGAGACTTAATATTCCACTAAGACCTGCAAGATGGCTATAGTTTCTAATACTTGAAAGTGTATCTGGATTGTGATACCGTATGAAGGAGAATACATTCACCATTCACCAATACATTACTATTCACAAAAACAAACAAATGAGTAATTTGCTTTTGTAAATAGTGAATACATGGACAGTAAATAAAAAGAAAAATCATAAATGTTAATCACCAGGGAACCCATCTCTCAAAATGTAAGCTTTTATAGCAACGTATTTTTTTTTTTAAAGGTAAGTTAAATTTTCAAACGTTCATATATTGGACAAATAAACAATAATACAAAATGCTATCTCAAGAGAGATTTATAATGAGATATTTACAGTGACACTGAACATGTGAGTTTAGTAATTAAATGAACAGAAAGCATTCAAATTTAAAAACTAGAATGTTGTTTAAAAAATGACAGCTCATCCATTATATAAGTTAAGAAAGATTTTCAAAGAAGATTTGAACATAATAGCAGGTCAAGATACAGCTTAAAAATGTCTAGGAAGTTATCGCTTCTTTTACAATGTAAAATTATCCTACACAAAATACTATTATTATTCTGATAAGGTAAATAAACATATTTACTGACAATATCAATTATCCTGTCTTGCATAAAGTAATTTATTAGTAGATTAGCCATCAAACTGGCTCTGACTTCTGCCCCGGAAAGCCTCTGTTTCTCAGTTCTCTTTCACAGTGACTTCTAGACGTTTTACTTTCTTTTGGCATAAGTGAAATTAAACCAAATATAGCCTTCTTACGATTACTTTTCATGTATACAAAGCTGCTCTCCATACAATCATATTCTGCTCTCCATATTATCATATTCTTCTACCTTTTAAGGTAATCCTATGCTATTTCCTATATTTCCTTGTGCTAGGTACAGTTAAGCTTAAAGGACTGAAGAGCAAACAGCAGGTCTACATGAAGGTCTAAAGCAATGAAGTGTTTCAAGTTATCTTGGATCCAACAAAATTAAAGGATAAAGATACATTTGCATCTTGTGAAATGTCCTGATTGCCAAACAGTGTACTTCCAACATAGATGACCACACAGCCAAACTTGAATATTGTCTGGATGAGGCTTAAATGTCTTGCCAGGAACTTTAAGATTGTTTTCTTTCATCCAGGTCTACCTGGAATGAGTCTGCTGGGCTAGCACTGTGACTGATTCCCTTAGGCCACCACCAGGCAAGGAATAATAAATTTTTTCCTGTACCCTGGGTAAACCTCTGTTAAAACTAGGAGGTAGGCTCAATTAATCTCAGGTTTGTATTTTGAGAAAAGTTAGGCTGCTGTTAATTCTAAGGGTCCTTTTACATAATCAAAACAGAGTAAACAGGCTATGGGAGGTGGTGGGCAGATGCCAGCCTGCTAGGGAATACCTTACAGGAACATGATTCTGAAGAAAATGCAAAGCCACCAGTATGGTCCTCTGCTAGTTCTCCCTGTCAGCAGGTCCATGACTAGCACATCTCCTTTTCTCCAGCTCTTATTAATCTCAGCTGGTCCTACAAGTCTTTGGCTATATTTATACCGCACCATAATTAACCTCCAGTACAGATGACTGGGTAGTCTCCAACCAAACTGGCAGAAGATACCAATGAGTAAGAACAGGCTGTGGGAATGTGTTAATATCGATGGAAATTTCATTTGGGGAGACTTCTGATCCAAATTACATACCTTACAATAGCCAATAAGCCAGGCTTAGTTTTAATTTATTCCTTGGTCTGACTCAACTCTGCAACCAAACCACCAGGCTGCCGGCAAATGCCAAGTGGCTTTCCCAGTCTCTGCTGTTGAAACAACCACTTCTCATGGTTACCATGATGTTCTGTGGAGGAAGGACCTGCACCTTAATTCCCACCATCCCAAGTTACAGTCCTCACAGCAGGACTTGCCAAAATATTTAATGATTAACATGGAAAATCTTCAAAGGGAGAAATTGGAACATCCTGCCCATTTCTAGTTTTTCCAAGAACAGTCAGCCTGGGGGGGGAGGGGAGGTGACGTGTTCCAGTATAAATGAAGACACAAGGGCAAGAACTTAACCCGAGTGGCCTAGAGGATCACCCAGGCATATTAGCTATTCTGAGACAACGTCTTTCACCATCTTGGTGGATTGGGAATAGTTTTTAACACACAAATTGGTGTGGTATAGGAAAAAAACCATTCCCACTCAGTTCTAGCCCTGTGGCTGCATGGAGTTGCACCAAAAGCTCATCTGGCTCCCAGGCCTCTGAATCCAGGCAAACACAGCTAGCCTAAAATTGTTTCCTGCACTGAGATTACCATGAGCTGGTTCTGGCCCTTCATAAATTATCTTCTGCATCTGCAGAAGTAACAGTTCAGGGTAGATTTAAAGGATACATTTGACTTAATCCTAGCTTGCTTTGCCCACCCCTGCATGATCCTTAAGTACAGACTTTCATATGTGGTTTTCACTCTGCCCCTGGGTAGAAGAAGATTTGTATGGGAGTAATGCCCACGTGTGGTCCTACTGTCCTCACAAATGATACTGTGAAAAGCAGGTCCTGGTCTGAAGAACATCCTCTCACCTACATCCTCCAATACTTATTATATCATCTAAGGGTTTGCTTTTTGGTTTTGTTTTATTTGTTTGTTTTTAAAGTAGACAAGCTAGGACACAGAGGACAAATAGCGACTGGTCAAAAGCACAGTCTCTCTGCAAGTTCGGAGGACTTCTGTGTGGAAATCTGGGCAGGAAGTAATGTATTTGGGAACTGTAACAGCTCTGCAGGTTTCCTATTCAGCTGTTACCCAGGTGGGCCCTGAAGGAATTTCCTTTTCAAAATTAAAGAAAAACATATGGTAGTATCTACATGCACTATTAAAGAACTTGAATATAAACACAGCACCCTGAATTATTTTTATTTAGAACAGATGGGATTTAAAAAGGGAATGAAAAGGAAGTACTTAAGATGGGATATACATGGTACAAAACAGGTGAGTCAGAAGAAAGGTTCCAGTCTTGTTCTGCAAATTAAATCTCTTGCTGGAAAAACAAGGCTACTCACATTCTCAACAGATCAGTAGCAAAAATAAAATTAGGGGCCTCATTTCCAGCCCTTTGTACATGTGTCAAATTGACACTGTTTTCATTCAGGAAACATGACAGACAGGACTTGCACTGATGATGCAAATCATGACTGAAGCGTACTGGCAAAGAGCTGCAGGGGGTGAAGGAAATATGCATAATGTCCACAGAGTCTGGATCTGCTCCGTACTGTTAGTTACCCAATGTTGGAAGAGCTGCTGCTGTAAACCATCAGAGGATGGGGGATGTTAACCTCCTGCAACACTGGCTGGAGAGGGGAGGATGGTTAAGTCTATTTTTCTCATTCTCTGACACATCACAACTTCATCACTTCACAGGAATGTTGCAACAAGTCACTGACAGCTTCTTTAAGATCGTCAGCTCTTCTAATGTCATCAACTTCCTATATGTCAATACTCTCTCTCTCTTTTGTTTTTTAATTCTTTTTAAGCAACCCAGAAGGGATTACTGTGTTTATGGTGCAGAACTGGGAGTCCAGTGCTCTGGTGGTCTGTCTTCTACTCCCTACTCCTACTCCTTTTACTGCTAAATTTTTATCTGACCTTGGCTTGAGACATAGTGCCATGAGTCGGTTTCCTTGCATTTAAAAGAAACGAAAGCTTCCCTGCATCCCACGGGACTTGTTAATTCTATTTAATTATGATGAAAGAAATTATTCTTTTTGTTGCGATTCTTGTAAATATTTTATACGTCATTATGTTAAAGTCATAACCACAAACATGACATGTTGCCCAATACCAACAGGGAACCAGAAAGCATTTCAACAGAACTGTTCTTTTGCTTTAGCAAAGATACCTCTGGCTTTGTAATTTTCCTTTTGCAGCAGACGGCACAACAACTAATGAGAGCTTATCCATCGATATAATCCAGCTTTGTATCAGGCAATGCAAACTATTCATAAAAAATACTCATTTGATCCTCAAAAACCAGGTGATGACTTGAATAATCATTTTGGACTTCTTTTTCTTTTAGTCTCCTACTCCAGATTTTTTTCTCATGTTTTCAAGTTTTTTCTGTAGCTACAAAGACATACAGTACTTAATTTGAAAATACATTATATTCTTTCATTTCTGGTGTTGTCTTTAAAAAGCACCTATCACTTCACCTGTCCTTGATAATATCACAAGATTAACCTAATATTAGCACTAAAACCTCCGTGACCTTAAGAATTAAAGTTCCAGTGAGGAAAGAGTCATATGATAAAAACATGTGTGACATATGCCAGTATGTAAACGTGCAGGTCCTTCTAGAGGACTTCCTCATTTATGCACCAATAGCATAAATTATTGAGATTTATTGTGTTTAGATTTGTTTTTATAATTCAGGATATGCAAGTGATTTGTAAATTTCTATGTTTGCTGCCATGAAATCAACAGCCCTGCTCAGCAGCAAGCTCACATTTCCTTGTTTGGCCTTTACTGATCATGTAGAGGCTGAAGCTCTTTGTTTTGCCCTTGATGTCCCTGCCAGTTAAAGCCAATCTTTGGCTTTCCTAGCCCCATCCCAGCATGCCTGGGCAATGTTTCTAAAGGCCTCCTTTGTAGCCTAGCCCAGGAGTCATTTCCCTCCTTTCCTTCCTTTCTCTCCTTCCTTCCTCTCTCATTTTCTTTCTCTACTTTTCCTTTTCTTTTTTTTTTTTTCCTATTTTTATCTTCCTTTCCTTTCTTTTCTTCTCATTTTTCCTATATCCTAATGAAACAGTACAAAATAAACTTAGTTTTTCCTTGATGCTGTGAAGGGCTTGATATTTCTGACAGGGGAAAACCTCTAAATTTTGCAACTGAAATCCATGTTTGTTCCTTACAGAAGAGAGTTTTTAAGTAAAATCATACAGACTGGTGATGAACCTAAATAGAAAAATGAACAAGTCTTTTGCAGAAGAACAAGTGTCAGAGTTCTCAGTCTTCCTTAAAAACTACTAAACCTTCAGTCATCTTGTAAAGAAAAGGCCAACCTTAACTAATTTTTATGAGAAACATGAGTTCAGCAGGAAATAGAAACCTTCACAGAAATCAGCTGTCTTTATTTTTTTGGACTAATTTATCAAAGAATTGGTATTTGCTCATATGTTCAGTAGACCAAAAAAGTACTCAAAGAACCAAAATTATCATATATTTCAGTGCACAATTTCCCCAGTAATTTAAATTTTTTTCTGTGACTCAAAAGCCATGAAAAAGTATTCAGACTCACAATATTTTTTTAATTCTGTGCCTTGTCTTCCACACCAGGATTTTGTGCTGTATCAAAAATTTTCTCCCAGCTTCAGCTCTTTTGGAAGCCATCCTTTGCTACTGTTCAGTCTTATACATTTGTAACAAGCTCTCCAGTTTTCAGTTTATCAGTATAATACTATGAATGCTGAATGAAAAGTTGAGTAAAATAAGAGTCAAAGTATTGATTTTGATCAAAACTACCTAGTAGAGAAGTGAAATTGTAGTGAATGGTAAAATTCCATCATGACAACAGAGGGGTCTCAGATACTACACTTAGTCTTCTAATAGCATCACTGTGTACGTGGAAACAAGAAAATAAACTGAGGTAGCAATATTTTTCGGGTGATATGAAAAAGTCAAGAAGAGATATTAGAAAATTTTGGATAGCATCAGAAGTGAAGAGGCAACATGCTGATGAATGAACTTCAGTACTGATTGGTGGGCAAAGTTTACACTACTCACACCTGCCTTGTGGTTTCTGCAAGGGCAAGGTATTTTGACATTATCATTCGAGCACTGCATTGGGCATACCTTGCACCCTGCTGCTACCACCCTACACCTTCCTCCAGAAGCTGCTGCCTGAGGCAGTCTCAGGCAACATGAACTTCTCCCCGCTAAAGTTCAGGCTGAAACCCAGCTATCCCTACCCTGCAGGAGGAGGCGGCCCTGGTTCCTCTCCCAGTTCCCTTCTCCCAGGGAATGACATGTGATTTCTACAGCTGCACCCCTGCCTACAGCTTTGTAAATCACTGCAGGAAAGGGAGCCAGCTGCCTCATGGGCTTCGAGGACAGCACAGGAACAATCTGTACCTGATGCAAAGCTATTGGCAGGGTAGTCAGATGTGCAAGGAACAAGGCAAATAGTACCAGAGAGTCACAGGTATCCATAAACTGAGGGTGCAACTTCACCTGCTCATCCTCTCTCAGAAAGAATGCTAGACAACTGGAAGGCTGGAAAACACTTCAAGGAGTGAAAGTTAAGACTATTTAAGACTATTGGGGGAACATGACAAAAAAAGTTTCTATTGAAGTTTTGCTGAAGGCAGATAAGGAGCTCATGTTGTCCCCAATTCCCTTTACCATGGCAGAGATGGGAAATGTCTACCAAGGTATTTCTCTGTTATACTTGACAAGAATCTGCAGGAAATTAATCTCTGTGATTTTCATGCACTTAAGATAATACGAGGCAAGGACTGAAGGGACTGGAATTTTGTACAAAAGCTGTCCTAGGACACGCAAGTGTACGATGGAGTAGGGTCTGCATATCCTAGAGGCAGTCTCCAGGAAAGGAAGGAGTAGTTGTGGGTCAGAGAATTTCTGTGCTTGAGATCCAAGAGACTTCGTGTCCAGGAAGCAGGTTTGCTTTGCTTCCAGTCAGTGCAACTCCAGAGGAGTTACACTGCTTCCAGAGCTGCTTCACTACATTACGTGTATCCATCAGTCTGCTCAGCTAGTTCAGGGCTCCTTACACCATACTTCATTGCACATTCAAGGCATTAGACCTGTGTTCAATACACAGTAGACTTTTATCTCACACACAACAGTTTTAGACTTGGGATTGCCCAACTTAAAAATCAAAGAGGACATCTTCACTGTGAATACTGCTGTAACACACTATGGTAGCCTGGTGAAAGTAACAGTGGTATATTGCAAGACTTGATCTGGGTTGGAATGCTCCCTTGAAAAGCTATTTCAGTAACAGAGCAATTAATGTGTTTTATGCCCAGTGCAGTTCCTTGTGTCTGTGAAACTTCATAGGCCACACTAACTAGTTTATAGCTAGTTCAGTCAGGCCTACATTATACGGTCCGCACAGAAGTGGCTGCAACTTAGACAACCTACCACAAAGGAACCCTCAAAAGGCATTAATGATTTGTGTTTTTCCTTCTATCACCCAGCTTTTGAATGAGACCACGTGGATAGGAGTAAAAGAGCAAAACACACTCATAAACTTTTACAGACCTAGATGCAGGTGCAAGCACAGCACCTGGAGCTAGTGGTTTATTGTCTTCACAATAATTCTCTAATATTAATGACATTTGGGTAAACTTTCCTATCAAAAAGAGAACTCACCTATGCTATCAGCAGTTGGTAAATGATTTATAGGATCTATATCCAATAACTAGATGAGAAAAAAATCTAGAGTACATCCTGCTGTTAACGCTGTAACAGGCAATGTCATATCTAAAATAGATCTTGTCAGTTTTAGTAAAACAAGTGCCCTAGTCAGTAATTTTAATCTTAACTTCTTAATGAAAGCACAAACTACAGTTTGTAGGAACTTCACAGGATTTTGCCATTTTACAAAATACACTTCCCTCTCCCTCAGTTGAGGATGTACTTTAACCTCTAAAAGGCTTCACTGGAAAGACTCAACAATTTCCCAGGATTAGTATTTCCAATATAAGACTTGACCAAATATGAGTTATGAGTGTTGAAAAGGACCGAGTCATACAGAGACATAACTATAGGAAAGTAATTGCTCATCGTTTGAAGTCCTGTAAATAAATGTCTTCCTTTATTCTGCTGACTTAGGTTTGGAGGTAAAGTTCATATAAATATTTAATCTAGCTTCATGAAAGTTCATAGAAGAGACCTGTACCTCAGGACTAAAAATCAGATAAGACAACTGCTAAAAAAAAAAAAAGCAAACCCAAACTGTTGTGGCAAACTTGGAAAAACCACTTAATGTATGTATTTATGCTAATAATAGAACACTGGCATTAAAATTACTGTTGGGTTATGCAACACAATGTATTCTAATAGTGAAAACTTGACACTAGCTAGCAGTGTTAATATATGGCATCAAATAAAAAGTGGTCCTGATGGTAGTTTTTGAGCTAAATTAGTGCAATAAAATAAAAGTCATAAGCACTGGAAGAAGCTGCTAAGGGTGAAAAAAGGGCAGTCTGACAAACAATGGAGGTCAGTGGAAAAGAGAGATCAGTTTTGTGTTTGTTTCTGTTTAATTTTTTTGCAGCAAGCTTAAGAGGAATCTTGATCCTAGTCAGAAATGCTGGGATGGAGATAAGATTTGATAGAGCTCGTTATCAAAGAAAGGACTTCCAAGATTCAGTGGCCAGAGCTGAAGCTTGCAGGGGTGAAGTTCACACCACAAATCAGGTACAAGTTTTAAAGTAAGTTTAGCCATTCATACTGTTAGACACCATGTGATTAAAGGCATCCTCATTAGTTCCTCCTTTCTAATCACTCAGAAAGAAATACCATGGGGCTGAATTCGTGCTAAAACTGGTGGGAAAGTATGCCAAGGAACACATTTTCTGGGCCATCTTTATAGTGAAGCACATAATTACATTTCCTCCTTTGCAGGTCGCCTTTACGTCTGCCACATCTGAGGTTTTGCAAAGATTAAATCTATCTCAATGATAAGAATGCCACAGGAATACAGCATAATGGATAGTAAATAGTAGACACTATATTACAAGAAATCAGAATCTGCGGCTGGACTGGAAAGGGTGAAACAGACTCCACCCACAGATTACTTTAGGGAGGTTTCTGAAGAGTCCCAGAAGTCGTACCTACCTCTGATCTGGGTCATATTATGGCTGTTGTAAACTGCTGTATGACCAGAGAATGCCAATATTTGTCAGACATAATTATTTACACGCACAGAACAACCCTGGGCACCTTTTTTCTGCACCACGAGGCCAACACCAGCGCTGATCATCCCTGCCCACTCTCTGGGGCTGCCCCCACCTGCCCATGGCCCAGGACCCCATGTCAGCTTCCCAGAGCCACCAGCCCCTGCCACAGCCATGCTGCAGCAGGGCAGGTCTCCTGCCCTAACCCACCCAGGGAACCCTCGGCACTCCTGACCCATGCAGTGTCCTGAGCACATTGCAATCATTTAAGTAGACGGTGTTATTAACAACATCCCTATGGAGAGGAAAATCAAGTATCTTCTATAGAAAGTATGTGAAAGTCTTTAATTTCATCTGGAATTATGTAAGTATTTGGTTAAAAATCCCAAGAGAGAAGCATGATTCACTCTCACATGATAAAACATAACTAAAATGCACCTCGGTAGATGATCTTTAAGGTCCCTTCCAACCCAAACCATTCTATCATTCCATGATTTTTTTAAGTAAGCAATTTTATTTTTATCTAAGTGAGTTTTAAATGGGAAATTTACTTTTAATTAATTTAAAAAGAAATATCGGTTATCAGACTTCTATTAATGTTTTCTTTCCCCAAGCTTTGAAACTGATGGAAAAGAGGGTCCCCAGGCAGAGGAGCTCAGGCTGACATCCCCCTGCCAGCCAGCTGGCTGAAGGCAAGAGAGCAGGGTCGTAGCTCTAGACTGGCCACAGCACATCCCACCCAGTGCCCAGTGGGGGTGTCTGACCAGAAAACCAAGGATACTGTGAGATATACATGGAACACAGGATTCCTTTAGGAACCTGTCTTGGTTAACTGTTCTTTATGGAAAACTTATCTTACACAAGTCTTTGAAATGCAGCTTGCCATAATATGTTTTGTCCATCAGCAAGTACAGTGCAGTATTTAACAAATGAGGCTGTCTCACTGTCATGTATAACTTCTGTATGAAGTGAACAATTCATCCAATACAGCACCATAAAGCAGTGGCAGAATCGGAAGAAAAGTAGGCATCCAAATTCCCTCTTCCCTGACTAATCGTGAAGCTGTACTACTTCTCTTTTTAATTTACGATGTAATGTCTATCATTCTTTACAGAGATTACATTTATTTACCTAGATTGATGAAAGAAACCTGCCTTTACCAAGCTTGCTCACTTGCTCAGAACTTCTCACAGCACAGCATTAATGCACAAATCCTATTCCTGGGCTACTTAAATGCTGACCGACACAACTGTTAAACATGCAGCTTTAATAAAAGGCTTTCAGTTTTACAGTTTCACAATGCTTATGATCTCAGGATTTAAAGCCAGGTAGGTAGGTAAAGAGGAGCAAAATTGTACAGCTCTAAAAAAAAAAAAAAAAGGAGGCTAAACAGTGTCTTCCTTTTAAGCCTCAAAAAAAAAGAGGTGATCTTGGACAATCTTTAAACAAGGGGAAGTAATTCAACAAGTTGAACAAAGGGAAGATTGGAACAAACAGATGGTGTTGTGTTTCAGCTCTGGCTACTGTCAAACTGGGCTTTTAACCAAGGTGG
>KZ505886.1:72884-128088 GCA_002844005.1 Limosa lapponica baueri
CAACAAGTTGAACAAAGGGAAGATTGGAACAAACAGATGGTGTTGTGTTTCAGCTCTGGCTACTGTCAAACTGGGCTTTTAACCAAGGTGGACCTGCTCTGTTCTTCCTTACAGATCATCGCTGATCTGAGAATGTGCAGTACCTACAAGTGCAATTGCTCTCCCTTTACCTGCAAATTATACATTTGCAATGCAGAACCATCAAAATGGCACGGCTAGGCCCCTTGTAATTACTCTCCTTTAAAGTGAATATGATATACTGCTCACAAAATCCATCAAGGCTAATGAAGTCCTTTAAGTTTTACAGGTGGAAAAGTACAGTATTTGCCCCTTTTTTATGTGCAAATTTGAGAAATAACTTCATCAGAAAAGTTATTTTAGTAGTACTCTGTGCTATGACCTATCCACAACATCAGAAATATTCTCTCATCAATTTAGAAATTAATTGCAGAAGGAAGAAAGGTACCAGAGTAAAAACATTTCTGCAATCATACAGTATATGTCAAGAATATATCAAGAAAAAACATCTTATAGACTGTTGACTACTATGGATGCCCCTTTCTTCTTCAGCCACATGTTCCCAGTCCCCTTCTTGTACTAGCTTATGACAGTTTGATCTGGCAATAGACCAGTAAAAAATAATAAATATTTTCACTTTTTTGCCAGGTTGTTTTTTGACTGGTTTCATGCCCTAGAATTGATTTACCAAGAAATCACCTAAGCGATATTTTTGTTGCAAATGGGGGGATTGTAGCAGTGCTGGTTTAGATAAATTTGGGCTGCCTTGAAGCCATACCACATAGACAATCGTATTTCAGCTGTATGCAATCTTAGCTGCCGATCTCCGTTTGATTTTATATTTGGTTTTGCTTTGTACCAGCATTTATTTTCCTCTGATAGTTATCAAAAGCCACTTACCATAAAAGTTCTTGAGGAGAATAACAAACATGTTCTATATTGTTTTCTTCTCAGAGTTCACTATGATGCACAATGGCATGTTATCATGCAATGAGAAACACTGCACTGAGCAGCACCCAGTTCATTTTGATTGTACTGTGAACCTGAAGGGATCTGCCCAACAATGGTGTTAAAAAAAGTATTTAACTTTTGTGGGAAATGTCACAGACTTCCATTGAAGCTTTTCCTTCCTTAATACAGCAGTGACAGGCTTAATAACTTTAAGGAATATAGCCCTCAAGTTCCCACAAAGAAAGTGTTTCAGAGCATTTGCTGGTCTGCTATAGAGAAGCATAGCATGAAACCAATGATAAATGGTATTGTTTTACATTACATGTGTACTTATTGTTTCATATCATAATGGTCAAAGAGGAAATACTTCTGACAGACTGCACTATAAAAGCATGGGATTAGCAGCAGAGCAAGGACTAAATTAAACAAAGCAGGGCTCTAAATATGTGTTCTTTCTTTGGAGGTCACCATGAAGGGACACACAAAGGATAAGACAAGATAATTGTTTTGTTAGGCAAGTTGTTGAGGACAATAAAGAGAAATGTCTAAGTAAAAGATGTTATGACGTTTAGTCAGTGATAAAACAGCAGATTGAATTCCGATAAATGTAGAGCAATCCTAACTTTATATACCCATTAGTATAGGATCTGAACTCAGTGCTTCCACCTAATAACAAGATTTGGGGTTATACTTTCCTGACAACTTTGGCTCAGTGTCCAGTAGCAAACACAAAACCATCTACATATTAGGAAGTTCTAAGTAAGGAATGGAGAACAAGGCAGAAGATATCATGCCACTGTATAAACCCCTGCATTTTAAATACTCCTACTAAATGTACTCCTACATTTTAAATATTTCATATAGCTCTCTTACCATCTCAAAACATGCAGGAGAACTGGAAAAGGTGTAGAGCAGGGAAAACATGTGGAGCAGTTTCTGTATGGGAAGTGATTATAGGGGATAGAATTCTTCAGGCTCAAAGAGACATGATGGAAGAGTAACAACACTAGTAGATGGCACGTTCAAAACAGAAATACAGTCCTCACACAACATGTGCAAACAGCTTTGCAGTTGATACTAGAATTGTAGATGGATTCAAGAAGCCCTGAACAAATTTATAGACACTGTTCTGGCTGAGGACAGACCTGAATACTTCAGGAAGCTATCCTTTATGCCTTATTACATACTCTCCTAGGCATCCACTGCTGGTCTCTGTCATAGGCAAAATACTAGATGGACTTTTAGTTTGAATCAGCATGTTTGTCCTTATGTTCTTAATCAGATCCTGAATCAGATAAAGCTGTCTGCCTCCATGTAGTTGATCCAATTTCACCTGTGCTTGAAGAATTATGATTTTTTTTGGCAACAAGAAGCATCGTGCAAGGATTAAATTATGAGTATCATTTCTATTTTGGAGTATTGGACACATCTGTTTCAAACCCTAGGCAGTCTCAACCACAATAAAGCATGTTGTCTGAATGATTCTCTAATTTTAAGAATATCCTTCATAAACCACAGATTTAATTTGTTTCAGTGTAGATAATTCATTCAAGTCTCCAGACAAGTGAGGCTGATCACAATGATATATTTTATCCTCCTAGAATAATCACAGTGGAAAGCAAACAGTGAAGCATGATCAATGAGAATCCAATATAGACCAAGTGTCCTTCTCCTTCATAATCCCTCTTCAACAATGGCAATAAACAGATGCCAGCGAAGAGTAAGTATAGGGCACGATACTTATCTCAAATGTTCTCTTAGACGGTATGTATTTTCAGATTGGCATAGTCTAGGCCTAACATGATTAGTCTGTTTAGCAACCCTCAATAGATCTTTCCTCCAAATACTTACCCTTTCCAATTCACGTAAACTTTCAGTATCCACAACATCCTTTGGAAAGGAGTTCTAAAAGTCTACCATCCACTGTGCCAAAACCCACCTTCTTGCATTTGTTGCAGATCCAGTTCCTACTAGAAGCCTTTCTTATACTGCAAGAGACAGTGAGCAGTCCATGCTTACCATGGGATTCTGAAGACCTCTATCATATTGCCTTGTAAGCCCTTTCTTTTCCAAACTGACAAATCGTAACCTGGTCATTCTTCTGGCATATGCTCAATCATCCTTGTTTATCTTCTTTGGGTCTTTTCCAATTTTAGTAAACCTTGTTTTATGATAAGGGAGGCAGAACTGCACACCATACTAATGCTGAGGGCAAACAATGCATTTATGCATGCAAACCCCATTCATGCAAATATAAATGCAAATGCATGCATGCAAAACAAAAATGTTATTGTTTTGCTCTTCATTGCTTTCTAAATCGTGCCTAACTTTTATTTTGCCTTTTTTTGACCACTACTGAATAGACATTGAATTGACATTTTCCATTGGATTGCTGCTCATAATCCAAAGACTTCATTCCTGAATGTCACTGGTCAGCACAGAGCCTATTATTTTATGTAAAACAGGATTTTTCCTCCTTACATTTACCTACGTTGAATTTTATCTAGCAATTTATTGCCCAGTCACTATTCTCAAAAAGTCCTCCTATACTTCTTCACTGTGTGTCTTCCTCCTTACTATCAGAACAACTTAATATCCTTTGTAAATAATTTCATTTATCGCTCACTCTCATCCCTTACCCTCCCTGTCCCAGTCATTTCAGCAACCCGGGTTTGGGCATGGACCCCCACAGACTTCTGTGACTTCTCTTAGTTGCTTTAATTGGCATTTTCCTTCCATCACTTCCACCTTATCTCTACATCCATATCTATCTATATCTATCTATATCCATATTTTACCCCACAGCTCTCTGGATTCCCAAGAGCTTTTGAAGGCAACTAGCTTGACTGTTATCAACCAGTCATTTTGTCTCTTCCCACACAGATCACATATTCACGTCTACTAATTCAATTATTTCTCGGAGTTTTGCTAACTTGGCGAGTAAAAATCTCATGCTACATGTGTAGTTTCCCTCATTCTCCCTGGAACCCGTTTGAAAGGCTGGCATAACATTTGCCATTGGTCCAATCTTCTTGTACCAAAATAGTTTTAAACTGAGAGGTTAAACATTGCCATTGGCAATTCAGCTATTTCATCCTTTTCTTGTCTTATAGCACTTGGGTGAAGACTATCCATCACTGGTTAGTGTTCGCATTGTCAGTGTTTCCACAACCTCTTTAGCCACTTCAGTGTCATACTGACATACTCTCTGAGGAACATCCTCCCTCTCCAAAGGGATCCAACATGGATCTACAATTCAGTCCACAGGGAAAGCTTATGTAAAGAATTAATTTGGCTTCTCAGCAGTGGTCTTGCCCTCTTCGTGCTCCATTAATGCCATAAGCCAAATGGTATTTGGCTCTACAGCCTCTCTGGTATCCTTCCTGCTCTTGATATGTCTGAAGGAATATTTAGTATTCATTTGATCCTTTTTGCTCATTGTTCCTTGAGCTCTATTTTGACATGCACTATTGGATTTATACAATTAATCTGCCAGAGTTTATAAACCTTTGTCTTTTCCTTGTTTGGATACAATTCCAGCTTGTTGAAAGATGTCTTCTTATTCTAATAACCTACTTATTGTACTGATTAGACATGCTTGCTTCCTTTTTATCCTTATTCAAGCCTTTCTTAACAGGTGGTACACACGACTGCTGGGCTTTCAGTGTGCTGTTCTTCAGTAACCTCCTTGTAGCCTGCAAAGACTTGTAGCCCTTTAGGTTCAATTTAACAAATTCCTAATTTTCACATATTTCCCCTTTTTGAAGTTGTGTACCATTAGGGTAGTGAAGGTGGGGGGTGAGGCTGACCTTTTTACCTCTGTAAGGATGCTGAATTTGAATTTAGGTCTTGTTTGCACTCCCCTTAAAATCAACACTGGTTGTGTTTAAGAAGGGATAGATTAAGAACTACAGGTCAGGAGTTACTGGGTTTTAAAGAAGTGATTTCTATTGGTGTCTCAAAGCTGTTTAAAAATTAGTAACATGATTAAGACCTACTCAAGGATTTTGGCCTAATGAAAGTCAGAAGTACTAAAAACTTCATAGTAGGAATAAATTCAACAATGGGCTATGTCAGCAACATTAGCAGCATTCAAGCTAAAGAATAAGTTAGATAACTAAGACCAGCGTCTTTTTGCTATTTATTTAGTAGTGCCATTCATAAACTATAATCAACAATCCCCTCTTTATTAACTTTAGTATGTTACATACATTATTCGGAGTATCTCAACGATAGTTTTAATTAGTTAAAATACAGGGAGCCACTAAAAATACACAGTAATTAGTGAGAAAGCTGAGACATTAAGCATTCTTTAGCTCATTTGTAAGCTGGTACTTTGCTAAATCCCTACAAGCTCTCTAGATCTTCTGTTACGCCTGCAGAACATGGCAGTTTGAGAACATCAAATTAACTTTTGTAAGAGCCATTTTATGAGACCCATTTATTTTCTTATGGACTTCCCTATTTTAAAGTGGAATCCTGTCAGGAAAACAAAGCAATTCTAATTTATTTCACACAAGTAATACCTTCTTGTGTCTCAATTTGAGATACTATTCAGTTAAGACATTTGTTACAAATTTGGCTCAGATTTGCATTATGGTATAAGAAATCATTAGTCCTCTAACAATACTTACAGTGCTTCCGAAAGGTTTTACTAATACTTCTCAATATATTGAAGAAAACCCTGAAAGTCATTAAAGGTGACATAATTCATGTCAGACAAACCTATGAAGCCATTGAGGGGGAAAAAAAAGTCATACTGTGCTCTATTTAAAAACTCTGATAAAGTATGTTACATATGATTAGCTTAAAACAGTACAGGTAACAATATTTCCAGTATGGCTGAAGACAGCTTGATTTTACAGACTTCATATTCTTCACGTGCGGTATTTTGTATGCAGTTTCCTAGATCTTATAAAACACAATCCTAGCAGCACCTATCAGCAGAGCTGTAATTTTAGGATCATGGCACAGACCTCTGTCATTTGAGCCAACGGTAATATTCACAGCAGACTGCTCTTCTCTGTTCAGACAGATCACCGGAGGAGACACCCATGGCTTTTGCTCAGCCTTTTTCAGATAGTAGAGTCCAATCACTCGTTCCTCACAGTACCTACTGCCTACTTTATTATGCTTTTGCAGACCTCTTCTGTTTCTCTCTGCTCACACCCACATCACCCCTTATCCCTTTTCTTACTATCTTCCCTCCCCACTCTGATCCCTGTTCCTACCCCATCCTATCCTCTTTGTTCTTGTCTCCTCAATCTTCTCCAATTTGCATTATTTTTATTGACAAAACTGTGTCTTTTTCTCTGGTATTGGTCATAGAAACAACTGTGATGTTTAAACTGATGCTCAAAAACCTTTTCTTCTTAGACAAAAACCCAAAGGAAGTTCAATCTCTACTGTGTTTGGTGAATATAAGTATTTGGTAAATAGGAGCTTATATAAAACTCAAGCTATCAAGCTGTAACAATTAACTAACTTTGCCAGTTTCAGAAAATCCTGTAATAAAGAAGACCCTCTAAATTCAGCTTGGAATCCAACTGTTAAAAATGAAACCTAGGAGCTAACCTTCCCCGTCATTGCCATGTCTGCAGCCTGGCTCTGCCTTCACCCAGTGATGTCTGTGCAATGTATCAGCTTCTGTGGAGAAAATGGCAATTCAATATTTTTTTCTGAAAGTTTCAAAAGGCAGGGACAAATCATGGCACCCTGCAGGCACACATTCTCTTGTATATGCTTCTATTTTCATATCAAATACTCCTCCCAAACCCAAAGCTAATGAATGGCAAGTGGATACATGAGTAAGAAAACCCACAATCCATGATTATTGCTCTGAATTGAGCACTGCATGACGTTGAATATTGCGAAGTCAAAATAATCATGGACACCCTCTGCTCTGGGCAGCATGAATAACCCAGACTAATGCTGTCTTGGGAAAAAATACTTTGAGAACAAACATGTGACCAATCACATTAGCACCCCTTATTAATTTCTTTCACAACCTCTGGCAACCTGAACGTTTCAAATTCTTTCCTAGTGACATCTGTATTCATGCGTCTAACTTAGATTAAAACCCACAGCAACAACACTACCCTTGTGTAAGTAAACATCACTGTCAGCCTTGTTCCTGCACTCGCCGAAACCCATTGCCCTTTGGAGCCCAGCTACCAGCTTTTTCCTATTGATCCGCTTTGCAGGACCAGACACAAAGGATACCCCACAGCCACCTGTACATCCTGCACCTTCTAGTTTCCAACTGAAAACAGCCCCGCTCACTCATTATTTCTCTGCTTTTTCCTCACCAATTCCTAATACCTATCAAATGCCCCATTTCTGTCATTTGGGAGTTGCCTTAACACTGCAGGATAAGCAACAAATGCAAAGAGATGGGAAAGGTTTACTTGGAGCTACACATACTCCACCTGCACTCTACTGAACAGCGCAGTCTGCCTGAAGCATCTTACACAACACAGCAGCGATAATGAACATCACCATTTCAGTTACACAGAATTTGTTCCCATCATGCTGACTGACGTGAATGAATACATTTTCTGTCTGAGCTGATAAGTTTTTGCTGCAAAGTTAAAAATCTCTTTCATGCTACACTGACCCACAAGCTTCAGTTACATGTTTTATTTGGGTCAGGATTTTACACTGTCAGCTTTTTTTAGTTGAAAAGTATTCTTTGGACTCTCTCCAATTAACATTTATGTAAAGTGTTTTCACCAGCACCTAACCTGACCATCAGCTGCAAACTAAGACAACTTCTCAGGAACAAAAATGCAGAGTGTGCAAATGAATCCACAAATTTCACCAGTTCTTGCAAGAGCAAAGTAACTATACTAAAGACCACTGGAACTGTTCCAAGAAAAAAGGGGTATTCATACTGGTTAAAATTCACATTTAACTTCAGAGGTTGAACTTCCCTGGGCAGACTTTATATTTTGAAAGTGCTGTAGATAAGAACATCAAAGCTAGCAAACCTGAACAGGAAAAGAGGTTTCACAGACTGGTCTGAGGTACTCGGCAGCAAGCCTAATTTAACATCATATTCAACTGTGCCCTAGATAGAAGCACTTGAAGTATGACACAGCTCCATTCTCCAACTCTTATGGACATGCCTAGATACCTACTTCATCAGTCATACGTAAGAGACTATAGCTCTTTTGTCTTCCATGTGGCAGTTTTCGGAAGCTGCCAAAGGTCATAAAAATAACAAGGATATGCAAACAAAGGGAAAACATGGTTTTCCTTTAGGGAAAGGCAGATTCAGGACTCTAATTCTGAGCTGAGTGACTGGTGGGAAAAAAAAGCAACAAAATACACAAATGCAGGAGCAACACTTACTACAATACAGTAATTTTGACTTACCAGATTTAGTGACATTTCCTATTCTTTGTAGTGGTATGGCCACATGACGTCCTAAGTAAATTTTCCAAAATGTAACTGCTATGAATTATGGCTTTTTGCTATGAGTTCAAAGCACTCCATGACAAATCTACAAGCCTGACTCATTATATTCAGAGTAATGATTATCCTGTATAACCCACAAAGCTTTCTCCTTGGGAGATACAATGGAAGACTTTCTCAAGTGCCTAAGCCTACTACTGTCGGCACTTAAGGACTCACAGAAGTGGTTAATCGGACTTTTTGAAAGTACCCAAATTCTTAGCTATCCCTAGAATAAAAGTTCCCCTCAATATTGACATGTAGATTCTCTACCAGGAAACGTCCTGCCTTAATTCACTCAGACCAGATGACTCACATACCTTGGAACACTTAAATACAAATATTTTTCCCCCATTGCTCTGTGTGTTCAAAGGAGGGCATTCAAGCAACCTGCCAAGCCACACACTCAAAACATAGAGTGTATTTTTCTGCCTCAGCAGCTGACTACCTTTTGCTGCTATTTCTGATTTCAGTTCCTGTCAGTCTTCCTCTGCTCCTTTCATGAAGCCCATTTCCATATGGATTCATCATTCTTCACACCCAGTCACCATCTCCATTAGGCTTCCCTGTCTTTGGGCTATGTTAGCATTGGAAAGGCCAGAGGATCTTTTACAGTAACGACATATAGATGTGCCTCTGCTTTATTGTTTGTCCTGTGTTCCCTTCCTGCATTGAGCTAGTAAGACAGAAATTTATGCTTTTTACATGACATGGTATGAAATCCACTTCAGGACAATGGTCCCAATTCCCCGCCAAATCTGGAACTGGAAAACTTTCCTAGGGATGAAAAGCTTTGAAGAATAAATCCATCTACCAGCAAACTTCAGTTAGGCTTTTTTTCCTATAAAAATGAGTAGATTTCACTTTTCAGATGTAGATTGCTTGCAGAAATGTCATCATCTAAATAAGATAAACTGTATCTGGCAAAGCAGAACACACACTGCTGAAGTTGCTTTCTTAGTGAAACAGGGGCAGCTTTGTGTTCATGAAAGTGACCATCAGAAAGGGTGCTGGTCTCTTTGTATTTAGTCTAACAACTGAAGGAAGCAAAAGACCAAGCTATTTTAATTTTTTTTTTTAAAGCAGGTCTTAAACAGATTGTGACAGGAGTATTTTGTGAAAGACACTCTCACATCTTAGTTGAAATCAGGTCCAGTCAGGGAAGGAAGCTTTTGCTTCCTTTTGCTGCTGATTAAGAGTCTAGGGCTTAAAGGGCAATTCCAGACAAGGAAGGAGATCTTTATCGTTGCCATTGGAACAGTTCCCACTGTTGTGCTCATTTTTTCCTCTCTTTTAATCACAATTTACAGCTGAAAAACATATCTCAGAGAATGGTACCAGCAAACCAGCTGTTCCATGAAGATGCTAGATCATTCAGCATTGTTAAGCTTTCAATACTTATAAATGCTTCTAATAATATTACATGGTTTCAATCAGTAAACAGTACTTAAGAACTACCACAGCTGTTTTCTGAGTAGCTAAAGTAGATCAGCTTGTAAGAAAGCAGCACAGGAAAGTCCTCCTCTAAAAAATACAGTGTGGGCTGAAGCCATCTGGTGAGTTTTACAGGTCACCTTCTCCTTTCAGCAATATTCACCTAGGGGCCAGTCTGTACAGGAGATGGTTTACAGTGCAAACCAGGAGGAGAGCTTAGGATCAACTTTAAGCATTCAGATACAACACATCTCTTTAGTCAGTCAGTAAAGTCATGTGGACAAGGTTTCCATGCAAAATTAGGGGGATGACATGACAAATGGCAGAACTTCAGTTCACAGCGACCAGAGAAACTCAGGGACTGGGACAACAGAGAACTCACAGGATTCAGTAGGAAGAAGTACACCTGGGGCAGAATAATCCCAGGCATCAGTACGGGTTGGGAACTGGCTGGCAGTGCAGCAGCCTCAATGAAAAGGACACAGGCGTTACAGTGAATGCCAAGTTGAACATAACCAACTGTGTGCTGCCATCATGAATAAAGTAAACCACTAAGGGTTACCTTAGGGGGCACATGGCCAGCAGATCAAGGGATGTTGTTCCTTGCTTAATCTACTGCTGGGTGAGTGGGGCATAGCTGGTCTACTGTGTTCACTTCTGGGAACCCACATACACTTCAAGAGGGATGTTAAAACCAGAAGAAGGTCTATGAAGTGTCTATCAGGATGGCCAGGGACACAGAACACATCAGCTATGAGGAAAATCTGAGGGAGTTGCACTTCTTATGTCTGGCAAAGGAGAGGCTAAAGGGGAATCGAGTAGCAGCCTATGACTATACAAAGGAAAGTTACAGAGATAACGAAGTCAGAGTTTTCTTGACAGTAACAGAGAACATAACAACATGTGTTATGACTCTGGATATTTGGATGGGATATTAGGAAGAATTTCATCACCAACAGGATAGTGCAGCACTGAAAGCAGCTAGGTAGAGGGTGCATGGACTTTCCTCCTTTCTAATATTCAGCTAAGCAGCTAATATTCAGCTAATATTTCCTCCTTTCTAATATTCAGCTAAGCAAAGCCATTGCTCTAGTGACGATGATAGTCAATGATAGCTGGTGATAGATGTAATGACCTAGCAATGGTGATAGTTCTTGTTTTAAACAGAAGGATGGACTGAATGATATTCAGATGCCCACCCCAACCAATGCTTCTATGATTGTGCGAGAATTTCTGCAATGACAACTGACAAATGGTGCAGCTGAGGCTTCCTGAGCTCCCACAGCCCAGATCTACTTCATTACTTTTTTTATTTGCTGAAGGAAAGAACAAGTGTTTGAACTGTCTTTGTTGATGAGGATGTTCACACAGGCAGGCACAGTGTTATGACTTATGTCCCAGCCTAATTCCAATTCAATCCTTACAAAAGACAGTTGCATGTCTTCCATATCTTCTTTCTAAGCTTTCCCACTTAGTATAAATTAGAGTTGGTACCTCTTAGGTTGCTTGTACTATACTGTAAAGCTTAGAAGACTGGATTCCTTTCCACTAATTTTTGCTTACTCATACAATTTGAGAGTGATTGCCGCTACTGCCATACCAGGACATAGGAATTTTAGATTCCTGTATTTGGCAGAGCTCCAATATTATTATTATTTTTTTGGTTTATGGTGATTGCTAGGATCCCCAAGGCCTGCAGTATGACACTGGCTGCCTCATTGACTTGCCCCATATACTACTGATTTGCATGTGTCGGTGTGGGTGATTCTGGCCATAAATATTTTTCTTGCTCTGTGACACAAAATAACATAATTTAGGCCAAAATCCATTTGGGACTGGACCTGTTCTCCACTGAGAAATTGTCAAAGCACATGAACAAAACATTCCCGGGAGAATGAATGTATCTCAGTGTGCAAGGAAGAAAATAAACACAGGAACAACTGAAGCTCATGCTCATCCTGCTGCCTGTGCTAATGAGGTCAAAAAGCATAACTTGTGCTTTTGGGGTACTGTGTGGAATCACAAAAGCCAAAACGTGTGTTGTTACCAAAGTTTAAAATGGCATAATCCTTACATTTTGTATACTTCACCTTATTCAACCCTACCTGGATATACTTGCCATCACTTCACAATTTCACCTACCAGGTCAAAATAGAAGAGCATTGTGGTTTTGGCAGCATGCAACCAAACACTGAGAATTAAGACCTTGCCACACTGGGATCATGTGTCATTGTTGACCAGTTTCCCAGAAACACAAAAGAACGCAGGTGGTTGCAAAAGCAAAACCTGTCTAGACTCTGACACTTGGAAGCTGGTTTCTAGTCCACAATACTGAACTTATATGAAATTCTTAGAGTGCAGCATGCTTGACTGCACAGTTCAAATAAATGTTCACCCAAGGTTAAAATACTGTCATCTTTAACAGAAATGTTCCAAATATAATAGAGCACCAGTGTAAATGAAGCCTGCCTAAGCTTGGGCTGTTGCAGTTACTTTATTCTCCAAAGCTGCTGACAAGTCACTCTTTCAACCACAGGACTAGGACCTGTGCAAATACAGGGCTCTGTTAGCTGGAGATTTTGGGGAAGGACAGTTTTTGTCTCTGATGGCCACCAGTTGTCTATACTGTGATCATCAGGTTTGCACAAATGCCTATTTTAGGATAGTCAAAAAAGCTTCTCTCAGATATCTCCAGATCTAAATGCTAATGTCTTGATGATTATTATTCCAGCTAGGAGTCACTGTCAGCAGGACTGACTAGCTGGGAGTGATATGGCAATTAAAAAGCACTAAAGCCTTTCCTTGATGTTTCAGCAGGCGAGACATTATTTATTAAATCAGAAACAGGTGACAGATTCTGGAATTTTAACATAACTTATAGCAACCTGCCTATCAAGTGTTACAATGAGAGGTGGGAAGAAATTAGCTGTCTCAGCCACTAGTCCAAATGCTGTTCTGGACGTCGTTGCTTTCCCCACTACCACTCCATGTTGTTTGGGTTTTCCAAATCCTAATTGTCCTCCCCTCCACCACTAAGACCAAAATATGAAATATTTTGCTAATAAGCTATCAGACATATGTTCTAAAAGATGACCAGCATTCTTTGACCTAGCATCCAAGAGAAGGTACATATTAAAAGACAGTCCTCTTTTTCCAGACTCAAACTCATTTCCAGATTTGACATCACCATTTTTACTGGTGATGACTTCTGCCTGGTTTTGTGTTAAGACATAAATTCTCTCCAATGAGAGTAACAGCTCCAACATCTTCATCCAAATTCTCTGACATAACTATAGGAAATAATAATATTTATTGTTCACTTTTTACAGGGAAAGAATAATGGACAAGCAATAATACGTAGTATTATTTTTGGTCTTCAGCATAGACATGATATATGTGGGTGTTACAGCTCTTTTTCTCAATGGTACGAGATCAGCACTTCATTTTACTATGTGCTAATTTTATGTCTTTCTAAAGCCTTTGTACAAGAAGAATGCTAAATTAATGAAAACTTAAATCACAAGTTCCAGTTTGAATCATACAGAAGAGAAAGGCAATTGAGTAGTTCATGACTGCAGAACTTAATTTGATTTAAGGACTATGAAACTAATTTCAGATTCTCTCACCAATATTTATTTCCCTATTCTTTTATTAACTGCCATTCGGGCTACAATACTGCAAAAATGCATCAGGAGAAGGAAATAGATGGAAAAAAAAAAATCTTACTTTTCACAATGTAACATACACAAAGCTTAAACAGCTTAACCAAAGCAGTCTAACGATGTGTGAGCTTGAGCTCTAGCCAATTTTAACTTTATTCTTGAGAATGGGATTGTCATCTAAGACTTTGGTTTGGTTCAGAACCAAAATTTGGATATGAATTTCCACTCAGTTCAAGAATGCTTGAATCCACACTTAGTCTTGGACTATAATATCAAAGTTAATTTAAGAGAACTGAAAGAAAAAACTGTAGAAAAATCTATAATACTGGGGTAAAAATTGCATTGAGCTGGGAGAAATAATGCTTCGAGCATTAACCTCGCTTTGCAGTAGGACTAATATATCTTGCAGAGCTGAAGGTACAATTGTAAGATTCAAACAAGAAAATGATAAATTCATAGATTCTCTGCAACTCTACTGCAGCAAAAAAGCTATCCAAAGGGGATATCAAGTAGCTGCTGGAAGTCTGGAAGGTGATTTCTAGGGCTGTTTATATTGGACTGCACAGTGATGAAAGCTATTTTTATGTTAGGATTGTGTCAAAGACATTAGGGGAAGATATCATGCTAATCCCAGAATCAGAAATCTTGCATAGTTTGAAAAATTAAAAAAAAAGAAAGAAGGGCTAAGACAGAGTCCCCTGTCCTGGGAAATTCTGCTTCTGTGTGACTTGACACACCAAGTAACTTCTCACAAAATGAAGGAAAATAATTTTGGCGAGAAGAAAAAACACCCTTCACTCTCAAGGAGTATACAATTCACCTCTTTGCTCACTTTATCTTGAAGTAAATTGTAAATTTCTGAAAATCCAGAACTCTTTACACATTAAGTATAAATTTAACAGGGAATGGGATGACGGCTGCAGTTCTCCTTGGCAAGACAAGGAACTCCCCACAGCTGTGTTGCTTGTTCCTTGCGAGCTCTGATCTTACTCAAGAAGTAACAAGAACAAATATTGCCCCCTGGCTTCATTCCTCCTTTCTCTGTTTCCTTGCCTTACAGGAATAATGAAGTATGTGACTGAGAAAAGGAAGAGGCCAAAATCTGCGACATCTACTTGTTGCAGAGCTCCTTAGGAACCAGTGGTGCTGTGAGCATGAGTACTAATGAAGTCTGGTTTCCTACAGATGTGCTCCTGGTCCTCCCAGATCTGAATGTTTCTTCTGGATGGGGTTCCTGATGTCTTATAAAGAAATAAAAAAATTGTAGTAGGTATCCAAGTAGAAACCCTGGAGTCACTCATTTTCATGAACCTTACAGTAACTATTGCAGACTTCATCTCTGGTAAATTTGCCTGAGGTCTGTCAAAGAATCAACAGGGAATACAGACACAACCAGCTGGACACGATGTAGTTACCTGTGGCTTATTCGCTCAGGGAACTGAACAGGACATGCTTTCATCAGGTGAGAAATTAAAGTACAAATTGTCACTGTAGAGTGAAGCAGTCATGGTAGACCCGAGTTGACAGAATGACAGAAAGTACAGGGTTATCCCTTGTGACTTGTCATGTCAGCAATCATTTCACCTTTATCTAATGTTGGTAACTATGGGAAGAGTCCTGAAGACTAGTCAAATAAAATAAAAGCCCCCTCCCCCCAGCCCTTTGAGACATCAACTATTTTCATAAAATAAGCCAAAACCTTAAAGTATCCAGTATCAGTAGATAACAGAAGCAGTTAAAAACTATTTGGCCTTGTAAAAGCACACTTCTCGCCTGCTCAGTGTTATAGAGGACCAAACAACCGATCATGGTTGATATTCTGTAACACCATTCCAAACTAGGAAAATCTTTTCCACTGATTCAGTTTTGTTGTAATTGGTATTTTATGCTTTCTTTTCTGTACTGAATAGCGTGGATGGAACATCTAACATGTAGCTGTTAGAAGTACTGTCTTTTCTTTAGTGGATAAGCAAATCCAGAAGAGCGGAGCTTGGTGTGAGTGCGTATAAATATAATATAACAACAGAAGCAAATACCGATCCTCATCTTAACAGCATGGTTCAAAATAAATTGAATTGATGTATCTTACATTTACAATTTTTTCAACCTGGATTTTTATTCCAAGATAAATTTCAAGATAATCTGAATTCTGGTTATAATGGCATTATTTGTAGATTATCATGCTGTAGCATATATGTATGACAGGGACAAGAACTGTTTGTCTGGAAATAATTTTATTTAAAAGGGAATTTGGGACCTGAATCTAAACTAGTATGGTTTTGCATTCTCCAGTCCCTCAGCCAAACGGGCTGCTACCTAAAAGACTGAAACTCCATGCACCATTATTTCTACTGACCTAGTTTAGTCACTCCATACTGTTGCTCTACATTAAGATCTGGGAAGAAATACTTTTTCCCCATCACTTACTGTAAAGCAGCAGACTTCTAATATCCAAGAATAATATTGCAAAAGGTGGTCCATCCGGGGCCTTGTTACAAGCTCACCGTACAGATAAATATTGGTTCCCTTCAAAAGCTAGCAGTATAAGCTAAGATATAGAGCCATGGTATTTTCTGGCAGAGTGGTGCAGCTCAGCCCAAAGAAAGCCTGTTAATGACTTAAGGATATGGCTGTGCTCATGAGTAAATGAACAGACACTCAAGACAGCTCTAGAGAAAGTCCATGTGTGGAGGAGGTAAAGATGTATCCCTGTTAATAAAGAAAAGCAGAGGCTGAATATATTTGTCCTCAAAATCTTCACCTAAAGTATGCAGAATGAACAACTGTACTGGAATTATATTAATGCTTAAAGATACAGTTCAAAGCACAACAGACAACAGGAACATTGACATCATCTTAAGAGGGAAAGAAACTTATTTAGATAATATAGGAACCAGTTTGAACTTTCCCTGAGGCTTAAATCCCATCATTATTTTCCTGCCTAAAAATGTTCAAGGTTTTTCATCTTTTCCAGTTCCCTTTTGGCAAGCACCTCGTCATGTTCTGTGCTGCTGGCTCCAACCAAAATTGACTACTTAAATGTCCATGAAAAGACTGTTCTCATGGTACTTCCTCCTACGCCAAAAATCACATATTACCGGAAATCATGCAAGAAACGCAAATCTTGAAATATTTCTAGCCTAATTAGACTTGGATAAAGAAAACAGACCAACTTCTGATGATCTTGACTCCCACAGTTTGTCAGTTCAGGTGTCTCTACAGCTTTACCAACTCTACAGTTTGGATTTACTTCACCGTCTCTGCTATGCAGGGAATTTGGGTTTTTTTTACACCCATCTGCAACCACAGCTGCAGAAATTTTGTGTTGTCTGCCATGTCATTATCCAAAATTCATGGCTATGAGCAGAGCTTACATGCTTAGGTGCAGCATTGGGCTATCAAAGCTGTGCCACATTAAAGATAATTTGCAGTAAGTTACCACTATGAAAAAATATTAGCTCCAGATTGCAAGAAATCATGCAATTTAATTTTTTTAAAAAACTAATCTTCAGTCTCTCCATAGAAGAATCAATTTTTAGATACTTGGCTGTCTTTTGAAGGGCTGCTAGAGGTAGATATGCGTGTAGGACACAAAGAAGCAAGAACAAACAAGGCTATGCTGGTTCTTATTTCTTTCTAATGAAAAGCTCCCATCCTACCAGAAAAAGGCATCCACCTCTTCTTAGAGCTACTCTGAACATGTATTGGAAATTTTCTTTTTGTAGCATGGACCGATACAGTACACAGAAGACCTTGATAAACACTGCTAAAAGTCAACCTGAGACTGCTCCTCTCTCTGAGCAGTTCCACAGTACAGAGAAAGTTCCCTTCACCACATGATTAGTGGATACAGCTGTACTAATCACCTCCAGGAGAGCCAGCCAAATTGAATCAAACTTTCTAAATATGTATTAGCTGTCAGTTTTTTATTGCTTACTTGCTGTGAAGTGCAGTCATAACACCCAAATACGAAATCTTTCATTGGCAGTAACTACATGCATTTGACCTTTTGGAAAATATCAAAAAACACACCTGGCTTCTGGAAGTTTGAGAACAGCAGAAGTCTTTGAATTATTAATCTCTCTTCCTCACCCTTGCCTGGCAACTCGGTAGAAATAATTCCTTCCGTTAAGAAGTCATACCTGAGAATTTTAATGCCTAGTTTCAAGAGAGGGGAAAAAACAGAATGAAGCATCCAAAGCATACATGTCAAACACCCCAGATACTTGGTTGGTACAGTTACAGGATGAAGTGTCAAATACGGGTTGAACAGAGCCAACCTGATCCAGCACGATTTTATTTGTGTCAGGATGACATATACAACCTCTGGAACATTATTATTGCATGTACATGAACTTACTGGGAAAATCCCATAGTCAGAAATAAATAACTAAGAATGAAAGACTTATGGAAAATTCTTCAAAAGAGGGACTTGTTTGTGAAGGAACACAATGCAGTTCTTTTAAATCATAGATAATTTCCTGTTAAACGGTAAGGTCTTAGTGCTGTGAGGCTCACCTGCATATTTTAGTGTCATTTTACATTGTTACAGCACTCTTCTATACCATCCCTGAGCTGTTTAACCTCAAGACCTGACCCAAGGATGTCAAGGAGCAACGAGACTGGGGCTGCTCCATGAGGGAGGAGAAGTTGGGATTCTCCTCGGTGCCCTTATTGATGGGTGTTGTCCCACAGGGTCTAACACATGAGGTATCAGGGTTCATTGGCAGCCCCAGGCACAGCAAGCAATGAACTGGGGCCAGGGTCCATCCAGGGGGTCCAGTCTGGAGCAGAAAGGGGCAAAGACAGAGACAGGGCTAAAGACAAGGCTGCAGTGTGGGTCTGAGGTCTATTCATGAGTCAGGGCTGGAGAACAACACTCCTCTGGCATAGCTCCAGTCAGATCCCAGTGCCCCAGGCTGGGATGAAATGGGGTCGTGGGCCATGGGCAGGGTGAGGGTGGTCACAAGGGAGGCTGGGCAGGGACAGTAAGGACTGGTGGTGCCCTTGGGGCCATGGCACTGAGCTGATTCTGCCTAAGGATCTATTTCGTAAGTCTGAGGGTTTGAGACCCAGTAACCAAAGAGTGAAACATTTTCATCCCTTTCATTAAAGGCTTTGGAACCTGTTCTTTGGAATCTGTTCATGTTTCTATACATTAATGTTCATTAAAAAATATATACAAAAAGCCTGGTTCTCTCAGTGTAACCTTAAAGCTGTTCATTTCTGGGCAGCATCTATCCAAACATTTCCCAACATTTACGACTGCAAATTTCATGCTAACAATCAATTTAGGGGTGTTGGCTATTCCTTTCCCAGTTCAATTAACCCAAGGGAACTGAGGGAGAAAACAGAATCCACTAGGATTTATTCAACACAAATGATCCTGAAAAATAGGTCACTTTTTTTTCCCTTGCCAGAGCTACACCAGGTACTCAAAATATTAAATACGTGGCTAGGTTGAACTCCCCAGTTTCCATGAACAATGAGGTAAAATTCTGTCTCAAAATCAGTTTACTTTTAAGGTAAAGTAACTAGAGAAATATAACTTGTCTAAACTTCTCCTATGGCTCTTTCCATGCAAGCATGGCTGAGAAAATTCTTCCCTCATTTGGCCCTGTTCATACCTATGAAACTTGTATCATTCTCTTGGAGGAATGATATGGCTGGATCATGCATTCTCAGCATGTTAATGAAGGTACCAGACATTGCAGGATGATCTCGCTTCCAACCAGATAAACACATGAAAATCAGACATCTTCAGTTCCACTGAGCAAGACCAGGTGATAGGACAAACACGATGTTGTGAAGATAAAACTCACTTTTCTGGTCTTCTTTCTGACCTTCAAATATGGGCTGAAAACCAGAATCCTTATGCTGCCCATTACTCTCTGAACTTGAGTCATTCTGAAGACGAGGACCAACACCTCCCCTGAGGCTCAGTAAGGGGTCATCCTGTTAACCAGAAGCTACTGTACTTTCCTACCTTTGAAGTCATGTTGTTTGGCAATTTTTGTCATAATAGTTATATCCTCAGAGACCTTGGAAAGCCCCAGCTCATGCATCTTCTCAGACTAAACAGATATCCATTCTTTTATCTCCATTATTGCATTTATTACCAATAATCTTTTTCACAGCCTGTATTAAGACAAACTAAGTCCCATCTGAGTTCCATCTACTTTGATGCCAGTGAAACCTGTTCATCTCCTTTAAAACCAGCCTTGTTCATCATAAAAATTATGTTACATTCCTTGTGTTCTGGAAGAAGGATAAACTAGTACAAAAGAACTAAAATTCCTGGGTTCAGCAAGGTAAGGATTGCCTGGAGCTGTTGTGTGCCTCCTGCTCCTTGCCTTGTGTCCTCACATACTCAGGAGCAGCACACAGGAGGGACAGGCTACAGGACAATCCTGGGGTCTTCCCTGCAGCAGCTGAATTAGCAGGGAGAGGGTGAGGATTGCTCCTGGCTTGGAAGTGGCAAACCACATAGGGAGCTCACTCCCAAAAAGAGAGGAGATCCATTTCTCAGTCTCACTTTATTAATTTTTGCACATCCAAAATCTGTTTTGTTATAGCTATAATGTCACACAGAGTCTTAACTCCTGGAAGAAGAGAAGCATCTGTAACGATGCTGTTATTTATTACATGCCAAGTGATGCTGTGCTCCAGGGATTTTCTCTGCTTTATTGCTTTATTTCATTCTCCAGGAAAATGTTCCTGTCTGTGTGGATGTGCAGTGATGAAAACAGGTGTTTAATATTCCACTCAGCCTCCATTACAGAGACCACTAACTCATTTCATGTGTATGTTTGTACAGTCAGACCAAAATATAAGTATATAGAAGCAGAGTTAGAAAAAAAACAGAGACATCTATATCTGATTTTAACATCTGTTCTGCTTTGCATGCTGACTGTTCAGGTATGTTGTCAAATTCACCAGCAGTTTAATCACTTCCCACAATATTTTAAAGAAATTCCTCTTTTGTATTATGATGTAGCACTATAAAAAACCAAACAAACAAAGATGAAATTAAAAGTTCTTTGCTTACACTCCAGAGAAAAAAAGAAGACATACCTTGTCACCCTATGCTGCATAGGAATAAGAGGAACAAGACCTGGTCTCCAGAGAGTCACGCAAAGCACTCGGTCACCAGCTCCCATCAAGCCCCTTGGGAAGGTAAGCTAGACCAGCTGGGTAGCTGGTCACACCTGAACATGAAGACAGACTTAATGGGCAAAGAGCAACCAAACCAGCAACACCCAAATACCTGGTCAGCACAACTGCTGCCCCTGGGCACCTCAGTGAAGCCCTGTGCTGAGCAATCTCCTGAAGCTTTTGAGTGACTGTTCCTCTTGCTAAGCTATATATTACACTCTGCTCTTCACTCATGCTCAGTAGTGATCTTTTAGCAATTCACCTCCTGCAGCTGCAGGATGCAGGAATTCCTTGGTGGTGCTACTTCTGACCTTCGGGATTTAGGAATGGAACAAGAAAATCCTCTGTGAAGGTGCCATGTGAGGTCTGACAGACCATCAGTGCTCAGTTATGCCAAGCTGGGGGGAGGGGGAATTACTGCTTTGGCTCTCCCTCCATGCATTTATAAACTGACCTAGACGCACTCGCCCTGCAGGTTTTAACCCTGGCTGGGCGCAGGGAACAGGTTATTTGTCCTCTGTTTCAAACATGAATAATAATGTGCCCAATTTTAAAACTTAGCAGAATTATTTCTGCAAATCGGGTCTGGCTCACCCAGCCAAACCCATCTGTACACTAGCAGCTGCCAGCGGACACCCGCTCTCTTCACCAGCAGGGACTTCTGCCCTTCTCAGAGTCTTAGTAAGTGACTGCTCGTTTCCCATAAGAGGTACCAATGAGGTTTCAGTCACAGGCATCACTTTAAAGTCTTAGTTCTCAAAGTAAACAATTAATAAACCTACAGTAGTCAATTTGATGGAATTTTATTTAGTTTCTAGTTATTCTCACACACTGACTATCATGGACTCATCAACTTAAAAAAATTACAAGGTGAATACTAATTATTACATCCCCAGTAAAAAGGCGCTGTAAAATAGGTTCTGTCACCTTGGTACAACACACTGGAGTAAAACAAAATAAAGAAATAAAATATTTCTATATTTTGACCTTTATATTAATAACAATTGGTTTTGGTCTTACACTTTGGGGATACAATTATGGTCCTATTAAGAATATTTTTCAAGAAATATTTCCCAAAACTTATATTCTAAGAAAATGCTATACAACATGTGGGGTTTTTTTCACATATGTGAAGATCCAAAGTCCTTTAACAAGTTAGGGGGAGTAGGGATTTATTACTGCTCTTATGATGGAGCTCTAAGACCCAGGAACTGAATGCTCGTCATGCCAGAAAGAGCAACCTACATATATCACCAGATGTTAATTTGCATTTTTTTACTGCCCATAAAATGGGTATGATACTTGCTAGTTTAGACAAAAAACTTGAGATTTACAAATCCAAATTTCCTCAACAGTATTTTTGTTACCTCACACAGATATTGTGATTGCAAGTTCACTGCCTATATCAACTTTAAAAGTTAAAAGATACCATGCGTAGTATTAAGTTTATTGTTAAAGAAGGGCAAATATTAGGACCTGGTTACAGCAGTTTACTGGCAAGTGGCAATTGTGGCTCCTTCAGAAAAATAAAGGAAGCCGCCATCAGGAAGGGCAATGATGCAGTACCCTGTTGGGTCCAAACAAATATACAAAAGGATACAGATTCAGATCAAAGAGGTAAAGATAGAGAACCTGGCACCGCTATAAGCCTTCTGGGCAAAGGCTTGCCTTTTTTGTTACAACTGTATACTTTTTAAAATATATCAGAAGTGCATAAAGAAGACAATTACACTTTATGAGGGGCAAGGACAGGTCTTCCGCAAACCAAGGATGTTTTCACTTCTATCTATCATTAGTTAATACTCCCAACTAGGGACAAAGATAGCAAGAAAATAAGAGGATATAAACATTAATGCCCCACAAGTCTTTAAAATTCACTCATGTATTAAAGCTTTCATCAAAGGAGAAACAGTTTATGTCATTATTTCTTCAATGTCTTGTAATACTGACAACTTACTGTCAGCTCTCCCTCTCTGTTAATTCAGTTTTAATGAAATAATTCAGAGGAAAAACTGAAATACCTATCAGCAATCTGAAGTATCAAGACACTTGCCAAAAAGGAAAAAAAATGTGTAAAAGATTTTGTAATCCTTCTCAAGGGCTTAGAAACTTTGGATTTTCCTGCTTCAGATAGTGCATGAAGGCTCCCTGCAACTAAAGTATTCTACCAATTTCTTATTTAAACACCAGCAGTGGATACTTATTCTCAGAGGCTCCAAATTTGTTTGGAATCATTGTGCTGCCATGTGGAAGTCAGCAGTGAATGCAACTGCATTTGGAGCTGAGGAGTGAGAAATAAACTGGGGGTTTGGATTAGGCTGTCTAACCTGTTCTCATAACTACTGAGGGCCCTGTTTTTAATTTCTGAAGTGAAAAATAACAGAAAGTCTCTCCATCTTCAGAAAGTCAGTCTCCAAAGCCTCTGTCAAGGGATTGCTATTAATATTTGGTTAGCTTTAAAAAAAAACAGCTTCTGCCTTAAAATACGTGTCCATGATTTCAGATTGGTCAATCTTATCCTACGCACACGTGGCAGTTTGCATCAAACAAAATTTGCAATGTTTTTGCATTTAGACGTGATTAGTAACAGTCCCTATTCCCAGTTACAATCACGTACTTCTGTAATATGTTTTCTTTTAACAGAAGCTCCCACTTACTAACGCACAAACACATCCTTGGGAAGGGAAGCGCTCCCTGCTCCTCGGTGTGGGACAACTCGTCTTTCACCACATACAGCTGGCAATGCTCCGTCCTGTCAGCACAGGCAGCTCTTGCCATCCAGTGCAGAAACTCTTCAAGGCCCGAGAATCTTTTATTTTACTATTTTTTCTCCACTAAGTTTTAGTGCAAAGTGCAAACTTTACAGTTTGCTATAAACCTTGGAAGAGTGGGCTGCACCGTTTACAAAATCAATTAAGCGCTGTGTTTGCACAGAGCAAAGAATGAGTACTGTTTGAGAAGGGGTGCTCTCTCTTGGCAATGACAGTGCATGTCAGATACCAGCCAGAAAAAAGAGAGCTTAATTCCCAGCTCTTAGCCATGAGAAATGGAGGCAAGTGTGGGAGATAAAACCTAGGTGTGAAGCCGGGACAACACAGCAGGCAGAGGAGAGCAATGGGGTGGCAGAGCCCGGGGGAGGAAGGCTTGCTGTCTCAGGGCACTGGGTTTTTTTTTTCCAGTTGCTTTTTTTCCTGCTGATTAGGTCCCCACAGAGCAGACAGGTAGATCTGGGCTCCCTTCCATGATCCTCCACTTCGAAAGAAAAATCTCATTAATCTTCCTGGTCCACAATAGTGGGCCAATTCAAGAGTGAGTAGGATGTGGGATGCAGATCAGGGTGCAGGCTGGTTGGAGCTTCACAGCATATTTGGTGCTGACTTCTCCTCCTGCCAAGTTTCTGCAAACCCACTATACCATGGGAACTGCCTGTATGTTGTCTTTGATTCTGCAGTAGCAACAAAGCACTCTTTATTCATGGGGAGAAGGCAAGTGAGCTCATATGAGCCACTGGCTGAGAACGATCATATGGTCCGATGCCTGCAGCAGCTCCCATCTCACACATCTGCTCCTCCGTACCCGTGATAGGGACCGCAGGGGTCTGGCTTCCCAGTGAGAGACGCACCACAGCTGCGGTAACCTGTACAGAATTCAGGTTTGAAGTCAGAGGCAATAAGCACTAGGTCTTGATTTAGGGAGAGGAGAAATATGAGGTGATCTCCAAATCAATGTGGTTCTTAGATGTGTGCATTTAGTCCAACTCGTACATTCAGGGTCAAAGATAACAAATCTTGCCAAATTTGAATTCTGAACTCCCAATACTTGCAATGTTTGCAGGTACTCAGACTAAATTTTAATTTGAATTCCTCTCTATTTTATGTCATTTCCTGAGAATGGCAGCTCTGGAAATCTTGGGGAGGCAATATTATTTTAGCTGTTCTTTTTAGCAAGGTTATGTTAAATTAAAATATAGTGATCTAAATTAAGACTGAGCTTTAGCCAACCAACTTGAAACATTTCTCACCAGTATGCTGAAGAAGCAGTTAATTCTATCATTTGGATCTAAGGGCAGAACTAAAATCCCATCCATATATGGTAGAGTTCCCAAGATGCAACTTCTTATTGTTTCCCATAGCATTGCCATGTAAATGCAGATGCATACTCACCAAAAAGGGGATGAATTCAGGAGACGATGCTGTCAGAATGAAGAAGGCTAAACGGACAAAGCTAAAGCAAATGCAGTCTTATTTCTAAAAATAAATCATGGTAGTACTGCCACTTTCAAATAAGGAAGAGAAAGCTCTATAGTATAGTAAAATGTATTTTGATCTCTTGGTGTCATGTTCAATAGGAAAGAATTGGGGTAAAATAGTACCTACTGTTTTGATTTTTTTCTGTCAAGAAATCCAGGTGTGCTCCACAAATTTTAATGAAACAACCTTCACAATACCTGAGACACACAGGAGTATCATTACAGAGAGAATTTTAATAGAAATAATTTTAACTGGATGCTCAACCACAGAAACATTAAGATAGCTTTACAGCTACCACAAATGTCCCATATGTCACAATTTATATACCAGGAATATACCCTCTGCATTTCTTACTTCACTGTAACCAAGTGCTTTCAGAACAATTTCCTTCTGTCTTCTGTGACTGGAAAAGGTACTATATACTACAGAATGTTATCTTGGACAATTTTTTCAAGATTATTAAACAAAAGTCTCTCATTTTTTGATTTGTGATTTGGTGTGCTAGAATAGGACATATGTTTGATGTTTTTCTACAGATCAAAGAGTTGTAGTATGTAATGCTTCATGCACAACTAAACATGTCTCACTTTTCTCTGAAAAAATCAGTGAAAAAATAATTCCTCGCCCTTTTTGAACTTTGGTATTCCTATGTAGTAGCATGCACGCATCTCTAGCTGAACTTACGAGAGCTGGAGGTTGTGGGAAAAATTGTGTCTGACCAAAACCTGGAGCTGTGAAACACTCCGTTGGGTTCATAATGTGCAGTCCAGTGCAGTGCAGTGATAGCATCTTGAGTGTGGATTTCGGAAGCATTGCTTGCATAGGATTAACTTTTTGAGAATTAGCTTAATTTTTTGAGAATTAGCATTCAGACCATGATTTTTATGTCTTTGCCAGGGGAAGTATTAGCTAGTAAATATAAGAACAGCCACCCTGTTTGAGATCAAAGCACTGCTTAACTGGGATCTAAGTTGAAAACTCAACTGCAGAAAGCCAGGCATGGCTGTGCTGTCCGATTCACGGCATTATAAGGGCAGAGGGGAAATCCTACTGTAAGGTGTATTGAGTGCCCCAGACTGTAGTATTTCCTCTGACTCCAGACCCTATTGCTGACTGTCCCCCTCATTTTTTTGATACCTGCCCCGTTCTCGTGCCCACCATGTCCCAAGACATCCTCATACATGCTCCTCCTGTCCTGACCGAGCTGACCACCCACCGCAGTGGAAGAAATCAGCATGACAAGGGAAGACCTCAGCAATTGCAGATCCTAGTTTTGTTCCCTTATCCTTTCATGTCTGCAAGTAAAGCACCCTGGCAGCATCCACTGGTTCCTCAGACATTTTATGGAGCAATGGGAACTGTTGGAGACCTCAGCTAAACACCTCCTCTGGCTATTTTGCATTTTTGATTCTTTAATCCTTCACCCCATCCTTTTTCCACTTATGTCCTGTGGGATCACTTGTGATTTTTCCTGAGCTCACTGTCTCTATTTCTCCCTTTTGGTATTTCTCTACCCTCATTTGTATTCTGGGGGGACTGATACCCGTGCTTAAGGGAAAACCAATAGCTCACAGCAGACACAGGGGGAACACAAGAGTGGGGCCATTATGTAATGACATATCTTCTAAACGCTCTCCCAGCCTCCAGCATTTTGTGGCTCAGAGACTCACTGAGCAGCAAGACGTGTCTTTTTATTTAATAGAATTTGGCAGATTCATTTTCCATTTGCTTGTCCAAAGAGATGATTTATCAGCATTAGTTGAACTGTGGCCACACACAAAGTAAGAGAAGTTCTTGCATACGTGCAGTGTAAACCCTGAGTGCGTAGCATCTAGTTCTCTTTGGCAATAACTCCACAGTTGCTCTCTGGTCTTTCAGGAAGATTTTAAACCATACTTTAGAAAATCACCACAATTAAGTATTTTTTTTTACTTCTGACATTTTTACCTGTAGTTTCGGAGATGAATATGCACAGACTTGTTTCAGAGTCAGGAGCTTAGGTCACCTGTGGATAACAGTAATGGTTAGATCTCTGGCTGGTGAAGTGATATATTTAGATTGTCTGGAAATCCTTTTACATTTGGCAGTTTGTCCCTGACCATATTCGTTCCCAGAACAACAACGACAGATATTCATTGTTCCAGCATATCAGGGGAGTACAACAAAGACCTTGGCAAGATTAAAGCTTCCATTCCCCAATGTAAATCGTACTGAAAGGTAAGAGTTAGTTATGTATTAGTTACCACAGTTTATGTAGTCATGCCCCATTGATCAACTGCCCTTGCAGCACTGAAGTCACTTGACATTCATTTTTTACAGCAGTATTCCAATGAACACAAATTTCAAAACATAAAGCTCTCTTTTCAAATTGGAATCACACTTCATGGGTTTGCACTGGTGAGTGAGATAACATAAAATGTCATTTTATGTTGCAGTATTTCCAGTTTGTCAGTGTCAACAACTAATAATCTAATTGAAATATTTAAGTAATGAGGAGGATCTCCATGTGACTGTGCTTTTTAAAAAGTGTAGACACCTAATAATCCTCTTTTTACAACAAGGAGCCCAGAAAAGCTCTTACAGTACTTGGTCAGCATTTTTGCAAATGTTCATAAAGCCCAATTCACAGGGTACTGAAGCATCTGAAATATCACCTGATCAGGGATGGTGGGATCTTGTGATCTCTGACAGTCTGTCCTCACTGTTTTGTTTTCTAGTGTTATGTTTGTAATACAAAATGAAAAAAAAAATCTCCTTTATCAGTCAATTACTGCTTTATGGTGCTTTGCATCCCCCCCTTGGCTCAGGGGCATCACAGGATCCCCATGTGCACAAGCATTTTCTTTCTCACAGTGAGAAAGTGAGATAATGCAGGAGTTATCGTCTCCAGTTGATATGCCTGTTTAGAAAATACTGATTCTGAATGAACATGTGTCCAATGTGACTGTAATCATCATTATAGGTAAAGACAGACTCCCTTGAACCATCTATTGACTTTTATCCCTTTTCTATAATTTTTTTCTTCAGTTTTTTCTTCATTTTCCCCTTCTGCTTATAGTACTACCCTGAATTAATGAAGGATAATGCAGAAGACTTTACATGCTACTGTATTGTTTTCCTGAATACCATTGTAGAAAATTTCAGCAAGAAAACTATAAATATCTTGATTTGTTCTGGACAGCTTGTAAATTTTTCCTAACATGTTAAAATTATCTGGATAGACTTCCTTGATGCTTTTGCTAAAAAGAATTCCAGGGGGGGATTCAGGGAACTCAATCAGTAAGTCTGCTGTTCTTGCAGAGATAAGTTGTAGAACCAGTAGAAGAAGTGGTGCACTTATAGATAAATGACACATTTCAGAGGATCAACGCCTTTTTTTTTTGTAAAGGAAGTCACATCTCATAAATCTCTTGGAAGTTTTTGAAGGTGCAGTCCAGTATGTGGCTGATTTAGTCTTCCTGGATTTCCAGAAAGCTCTTAAGGAAGTGTATCAGCCTTTGCATAAAAGAGAAGATAATTCCATAGATAATTAAATAGTTAATATATGAGAGTAAGATAAAATGGTTAATTTTAGCTGTGGAGGGAAGACATCAGCAGCACGTTATGGTGAAATGTGATATGGCTGATGTGATGAGATCTGTTGTGCACCACAGTCATAAAAAAATTGGAAGAGCATGAGCAGCAAGGTGAGAAAGTCTTCCAATTAATGTCAGTTTATACAAGAGAAGAATGAATTGCATGTAGCCCTTACTGGACTGAGTGACTGGAATTTCAAATGATGGATGGAATTCAGTTGTAGATCAATACTAAGTGGTGTTCATGAAAGTATGCACTCCCAATTTAAATATTAACTGTTGAGTTCTGAACAAACTATTATAACTCACAGATGAGAATTTAGTCATTAATGTGTGGATACATCAGCCCAATAGCAATCAGAAAGCAAGGACAGTGTTGAGAGTTATTACAAAAGATATAGAAGACAGACTATATTAGTATGTCACTGAATACTTCCATGGCACACCCCCATCATTAATATGGTGTGCTGTTCTGCTCTGTCAACTCAAAAAGGATAAAAAAAAACCTAGAAGAGGTCCTAGAAGAGGAATGCCAGCAAGGTGTGGAAGAGCTTCCCTACTAAGATCAGGACTCTTCAGTTTGGAAAAGAGATAAAAGGAGAGAGATATGATTGACTGTTACAAAATCACAAGTGGACTGGAGATGGTAAGGGGGAAATGACCGTTTGACAGTTCTTCCAAGAGAAGAATCATGCCAAATTAGAAGTAGGGAGGCTCCAAATAAAAGGAGAAGGAAGTAGTTCTTCATCCAATGTAAAGTTAAACTGTTGCAAGAAAACCCTTCCCAAGGGGTGGTGTGGATACTGACACTGTGCGTGCATTGAAAAAGCAACCAAACATTCATAGAAGAGTATCCATCAAGGGTTATCATATACAAAGCCTGTGACATCTGCCTCTGGAGGCCAACAAACTGCAAAATGCTAAAAGCTGGCAAAGTATTCTGAGAACATATCACAGCATGAGTGCTCTGCCACACTCCTTCCTAGGTATTAGCTGTTAGGCTGGTTGTACCTTTGCTATAACCCTGCAGAACTGTTAACACCATTTTCTGTTCTGGCAGCCATGAGGATGGCCCCTTACAAATGTTCCTATAAGGGTATCACAAAGTTCTGCCTCTTATTCCTTTGTTTCAGTTTTACATCACAATGCAGAGCATGATATAAATCAAACAGCAAACTGCTGTTTTTCAGTATAAAATAGATAATTTCAAAATTGTTAACCTCCACTTTCCTAAGTATATCTGAAATACTGAAAGCTCTGTTTTTCTGCAAATGCAGGGTCAGTCATTAGCCACTCGTTGGCTTTCTGCATTGTGCAATTCCGCACTGTTTGTGTATGCAACACACAAACTATGCACAGCAGGTGTCGTGTTAAGCTGTTTTCTAGTATGTTTGGATGAGCTGCTTCTAATTAGTTATCCTTGCAGAGTAAGAAAATGTGGTAAATATGGTCACGCAGGCTGTCTACCGAATAGCCCAATTAAGTCATTGTTCTGCGGGGTCTGGCTGGAAGTTGCTGCCACGTGTGAAACAGAAAGAGGCTATGTACCCGTTTTCAAGGACAGTCCATCATGGCTTCTGCAAACAAGTATAACAGTAGTTCAGTGCAGATTTCTGCATCTACAGTTAATCTTTATTTGTTGCATAAAATACTTGGCATCACTTATTAATGTCAGAGCTGCAGCTGGATGTATTAGATAGTAGTCTAAAAGACTACCCTAAAAGGTGAAGCTCTGTGCATTTCAAGTATCAACACCTCATCTAAAAGATTCAGCCAATATACTTTGGATCAATCTGAGAGGTCAACAGTGAGTACAACTAATGAATACTGATTAAGTTGCCTAGCTTGAAATATTTTCATCTATATGTGGTTTGTTGTCCTTATTAAGTTTCTTGTAATACTGTAACTCCCCTACTCTGGAGATTTTCAAGACCTGCCTGGATGCAGTCCTGAGTAATGTTCTCTAGGCAATCCTGCTTTAGCAGGGAAGTTGGACTAGATGATCTCTAGAGGTCCCTTCCAACTCCGACAATTCCGTGAATCCGGGAAAACACAGTTCTCATACACTAGGTTTCTCTAGAGACCTGACTGGCAAACCCCTGCTCACGAGTAAGCAGACTCAGCATTATGAATGCTGGAAAATGTGCCCAGTAGTCTCATTTAAATAAGATGATAGCCCATTTAAAGCTCTTCAGTCCGTAATTTAGATAAATGCAGATAAATAAAGAACAAATGTCTGATCTTCAGCTGGTGCTAGCCTCCATGTCACACGTTCAATATGGGCAACCTGTGATCTGCTCTAGTGCTAGACCTGCAGCGACCCAGCTGCAGCTCGAGTTGAATTCGCACCTGCTTGAAACCATGCTAAGCTCCGCTGGTGCCACAGAGAGCCGCAGTTTGTAACCCTGGGGGTTTGCACTGATGCAGTTGTGCCAGATGGTGGCTATGTATAGCTTGGAGAAAGCTGATGTGGCATCTGGCTTGAGCTACTAAAACCCTGAATATGCTTCACTTTAAAATAAACATCTGATATGAATAACATCTAAATTGAGGGTCCTATCCAAACACAGTATCGAATGATGGCCTAATCCTATGGCTATTCTCAATTACTGAAAATTCAGGGCACATCCTTGTCTGGGATGCTATATCGGAAAGTCTAGGATTCCTTTTGTAACCCCTGAGACTAGATAGCTCCAGGCAAAGGAGCTTTAAAATAGCAACTCTAAAATTGCCAAAAGCATACTATTGCTGGCGAGCTTTACTTGAGTCTATAAAAGCAGTGATGACCTAGCTTGTGGCTTGGCATAATTTTAGAGAACACGGCAGACAATAGAGGAAAATCGCCAACACTAATATCACATTTCTAAGAACTGTCCAAGCAGTATTAGTTCAAATTAATTATATGGGCTGAATGAAGTTTACCTAATAAGTACCATTTTGATGAACACAGCAGTGAATTAAAAATGGACTTGTAGAAGCTATGTTGAATTTTAAAAAGTTCATGCTGCTAGATTCTTCCATTCAGCTGAAGTTGATGGGATCTCCCAAGAGTAAAAAAAAAAAACAAACCAACAAACAGATATGACTTGGTGGAGAAGCAACAAGTTTCATTCATGTGTGCACAACTTTCACTTCAGACTAAATGGGTGCAGGAATTCCTGCTTTCTTCAGTCAGGCTATCCTAGATGTCATCAGAAGTGCCTACATGAAGAAATTTATTTGTTAAAAAGGACCTGCTGATATGCTCTATGTGTGGACCTTTGTACATGCTTCTCCTCCTCACCTGGACTAGAACACCAAGCTGTAGGCTGCATTACATGCTGAAAGGCTTAGCTTTATTTTCTTTTTAATTTTAAACTGTTTATGGAACAGTATCTTGGTGCAGCATATTCTACTTCAGAGGCTTAGTCATTGCACTTTGTGATACAGTGGCTAAAGGTTTTAAGATTGTCCCTTAATGATTAGACAAATTTGAAGAAGTGCCTTTGTGCTCATGAACCTAAAACAACATCTTGTGCTACTAGGTGGGGAAACAACAAGATTAACACAAGTAACACACACAAAAGAATGCTCCAATGCAAATGCCATTCAAAAGTAGACATTTAAGTTTATGTTTGTTCTGAGAAGTATGAAGACAAAGTTTGAGAAGTATGAACCCTGTTCCTGTTGGTTATGAATTCTCTTGTACAAACAGCTATTTCAGATACAGAAGACAGTGGAAAATTCTGATGAAAATGTGAAAATTTGAGGGCCTGAATTGCTCTCTAAAGACTCTTTCTTTGCAGGGGTTTAGTGTAAGGCACGAACTTTTTATTATAAATCTAAGACGACAAATTTTGCTTCCTTGTCTGCAGCTAATGGCTTCCTGCCAGCACTCGTGGTATTTCTAACATATTTAAAATACCAATTTTCTGAAGTAATGGTGACCTTCTGCCCTTCTAAAATTTTTGGCTTTGCACATAAGGAGTGAAGTTAAAAAGCAGATGGTGAAACTGGGAAACTAACTGCTGCTACTTACCTGACTATAATGTTATCTAACTCTACTCATGGTGCTTTCTGCTGAATTTTGTAGGGGGTTTTTTGGTGGTGTTTTGTTTTTTTTTTTCCTTCCATGGAATTCATCTGGAGTCTGTATTTTTGTTTAAAGGAGAAACCTAGAGAGCTGTAAATCAACATAGTCCATGTTTTCTTAAAACATAAACAGTATACAGTGTGCTCCAGTTCCTGCTGGAAGTCTCTTAAACTAACAAGCCATTTGAGCCATTCATTGTAATAGCTTAAGGGAAGTGCATGGCCTGCGCAGTCCTTCCATTTTCCTGCAGAGTCATTCGTCTTTTACAAATGAGTTTTTGGCACCCAGGACACTTCTAGACAAGTTTTTCTAGGAAAACACTTATTCAGTACTAAATTCTCCTTTCACTTGATGGCCTTCAAATTTATGTACGTACTTGCTGTCAAGTCTACATTATGTTTGTGTTTACTTAATGGAACCACCCAAAGTAAATCAACATGTGATTAAGGATGTAGACAGGCACTCCTTCATATGTAAAATGGCTTTATCTACATTGCCGTGAGATGACCTTCACACTTACCTGGCTGAGCATTTCTGTGTTTTTGTCTCTGCGTCTAGAAACAAATTGGCATGAGAAGAAGAGGACCTGAGGAGCACAGGCGTAAGATGAGCTCAATGGTAATGACCTTGGGTCTCAAACACGGACACATCACTTAACTGAAGAACCTGCAGGCAACCCAGCAGCGTCACTGAAAGCTCAAATCGCAGTTTGTAATCGTTCACTCACAGACTGTACTGAAGACCACCCTGTATACATCTCAGTCAGAACTCAGTGCTACTGTTCCTTCACAGCGAACAAGATGGTGACTGTTTCAGCCTTCTGTATTGGGACAAAATTAAATTTGCCATGTGGGAAAAACTGGGGACAGCAAAGGGACATGAGCAATTTAAAAGACGGGTACTTAAGCTTTTGGGGAATGCTATTTCCAGATGAGGTGAAAAGTCATCCTTCCCCTTACCACATTTGTACAGGAGATCCATTCATCAACCGTACCTATTTACAGACTGGGTCTATCAATACTCACTGTATAAGAAGGCACAGAAAAGCCTTATCAAAAACTAGATGGAGTGTCGGGGCTTACAGTAATGTTCAAGAGGTCTTTCTTTTTCAAAATACTTACCATTTTTCTTTCAAGAACCTAAGCTTAGTTCTATTTTTTCTTACCAGTAAATGTCTTAAGGCTTTATGCTCTGGAGACAACATTTTAGTTTTAATATCACATTTCATCATGAGTGATAAGTAAATTCTTTAAAGCAAGCTAAGCATTAAAGGACAAGAGCTCTGCAGCATTCATTCCCTCCTTGTTCCCACTTGGAGTACCTGAAGTCCTTCAAGTTCAGTGACTATTTTTAGATGATTTCAGGTGAAACTGATTTTCTGTTGAGCTTTTCCTACCTCAGTTTCATTCTAGTGCTATGAACCTGAAGAAAACATAACAAAATCAAGGTCAGGAACATCAGAAAATGATCAGTATGAATTCTGACACTAAACAAAGTATATCCAATTACTCTTACTGTAATTTTGATTCCAAGTCTTGTTACACCGGAGTTCATTTATATGTGACAGAGACAGTGATTAAGTTCTGTAGACTTCAATTCACTAAACAGACCGAATTTACTCTTTTTATTCCTACCCATGGCTTTCAGACTTCAAATTACACATGTAGATCTCACTTTCCAAGTCAAAATTCCATTTTCAAACAAAATTCCATCCAAACAGGTCTGGCAACCGCACACTCCAAAGTAACACAATCCTACTTGTTAGGGTTTTGTTCTTTCAGTTGTAGAATCTCGCTAGTTTGTGTTCATTGTTAATACACCGTGACTTGTGTATTGAGGAGGATCTGTATGCCAAGGTAAGTTCATTTAAGAGTAAGCCTCTTTTAATACTGACAAATTCAAAAATCAAATGTATTTTTCATTTGCTGGTGTGTTCAGATAAAATTTGTTCCACTTTTCTTGATTTTATCATAAGAAAGTCTTGTGTTAAGTACAGAATTACTCAAAAAGAAAAATTAAGAAAAACCAAATTGTTATCCCAGCTACAGAGATTTTATCATTCTATTAACTGTTCTTGGATTAAGGAAAAGTAGGTGAGATTAACAACACCTAGTTGTTACATCACATACCACCATTATGCCTCAATAATGTTTTGGACTGTACGACAGTAGTAAAACTTACTACATACTGTAGATGGCTTCATGTTAGGTGTGTTAACATCAAAAGTTTTGTTACTTCTATTTGCAAGTGTATCTCTTACTGAAAAATTTTTTTGTAAACCTCATTTTGAAGATGAAACCATTGATCCTACACTACTGATAAGTACTTAAGTGCTTACTGATCCTTGCTAGCCATCTAAATTCTAACTTAGTCTTCAGTTTTGTACTCAAGTTATTGAAAAAGATCTTATCCTGCTACCTTGAGGTTGCAGCTTTCTCCCAGTGCTATTTCCAACCATTCATCCACATAAACTTCCAACACAAACTGTATGACCTATTCTGATATCACATTCACTCACTTGTCCCGCAACTTTGGTCTCCTTTTGCGCTCTCACAACCCTTCATTATTACAGTCTTTCATTATCCATTCCACTTCATACATCTGGGAACTAATCTTCTTTACAACCATATCCACTACTTCTCTAATACAAGCTGATCTATTGTCATGTCTGAAATATGTCTCAAACCTGCCAGTCTTACTTCCACTGCTGCGTATTAAGTCTGACTCAGTGCCAGCTGGCAGTGAATGGGAAAACTCAATTACTTTACTGAGCTTCTGAATGAGCCTGGAAAATGATGATTTGCTCACATATTAAAACTTCTTGTATTCAAGTAAGAATAACAGTGGCTGTCATGTTCTGTGATACTTATTTTTTTATACACTAGAAGTCCTAAATTGTTTCTTAGACTAATTTGGTTACTGCTGACTCTAGAAAAAAAAAAAAAAAGAGATTTGTATCACTGAATGTGATTGAGTCTGCTTTGGGCCAAAGCAGGCTGTCATCTTGTGATATTGGGGGAAAATGTCTTAGAAATAATAGCAGTTCTGGCTTAAATTCCTCTTCTTGAAACAAATACCAACACTCCTTTCCCCAGGTTCAAAAATCCTATTCTTACACTTAGGGAATTAACAGGGCTTGACAGTGGATTATGAAATCCTTTTCTTTAATGCTTTTGATACATAAGGCAGAGAAATATTCCAAACCATGCATGTAGGAATGTAGCAAGGACTATAGAGAAAGGCAAGCAGGCAGGTGGGGAACACATGCCACCCCATAGACAGTGTGCTTTCATGGCTTCTTCCTCTGCCTCCTGACACCATATTGGCCACAGTACTGGTACCCTCAGGCTACAGTGCTTATTCGCACCAGCAGAGCTGCGAGAACAAGCTGTGTTTACTCTTGAATGCAACACAAGATCATAGGATATTTCAGGTCGGAAGGGACCTCAGGAGATCTCTATTCCAACCTTCTATTACAAGCACTCTCAGCTGTGAGATCAGACCAAGTTGTACAGGGCTTTATCCAGTTTGGTCTCGAAACTCTCCAGGGATGAAGAACGTCTCTGGGAAGCCTCTCTGGTCAACCTGTTCCAGTACTTGATTGTTTTCAGAGTGAAGAAAAAGTATTTTTTTCCTTATTCCAGTCCTTTTTCCAGCCTGAACGCCTCTTGTTTCTGCTTATGCCCATTGTGTCATCTCCTCCCATGCTCTGCTGTGAAGAACCTGGCTCCATTTCTGCGATGACCTCCTTGCAGGTACAGGTAGGCTACTGCTAGGTCCCCACGAAGCTGTCTCTTCTCCAGGCTGAATAAGCCTTGGTCCCTCGATTTCCCCCACAAGCCAAGTGCTCCAAGCCCTGAGCAGCTTGGGGCCCTCCACGGAACTTGCTCCAGTTTGTTAATGCCATTCTTGTACTGGGAAGACGAAACTGGGTGCAGTATTTGAGATGTGGTCTAGGACATGCTGAATAGACAAGGATAAACCCTTTCCTTGATGTCCTGGATGTGCCCCTGTGAATACATCCCAGGGTGCTCTTGGCTGTCCCTGCAGCCAGGGCACACTGCTGGCTCATGCTCAGCCTTTGCCTGCCAAGGCCCCCAGGTCCCTTCCCACGGAGCTGCTCCCAGACTGGCAGGGACCCATCTGAGTCTTTGCACCAGAGCTTCCTGCCCAGGGGCAGCACTTGCTGTTTGTCCTTGATGAATTTAACTGGGTTCTGCTGGCCGATTCCTCCAACCTGTCTAGGTTCCTATGGATGGCAGCCCTGGCCTTGAGCGTGTCAGCAATTTTCCCCCAATTTGTTGTCATTTAAAAATGGGATGAAAGTGCAGTCAGGTCATTGCTAAAGTTGTTAAGCAGGACAAGTGGCAGGAAAGCCCTACGTCCCTTCACTTGTTACTGGTTTACAGGTAAAGTACAACCCATTAACCCCTACCCTTATGGGCCTAATGAATGAGTTTTCAGATGGGTGGTTGTCCATCCATCCATCCATCCATCCATCCATCCATCCATCCATCCAAACTGTAATGTCCTAACTTGGATACAAGAATATTGTCTAAGACTGTATTGGAAATCTTGCTGAAGTCAAGATAAATGACATGTGATGCTCTGTCTCTGTCCTGAGACTGAGATCCTGATCACAGGAGGCAATCAGGGGGGTCAGGCATAATTTTACCTTGGAAAATCCATGCTTAATTACCTCCCCAGGGACCATCAAAATGAGACCAATTAGCATGCAGTTCTTCAGGCTTACCTTTTCGCCTTTTTTTTTGAAGATATGTATGACTTTTGCTTTTCTTTAGTCACCATGCACCTCTTCTGGATCTCCAGGGTACAGCTCTAGATAGGCCTTGAGAGGAAGGCCTTGCCAGGTAGTGTCCTTGCCCTGTCTTCCCTTCAGACACTTTATTTGGATGAACAAAGTTCACTTGGAACAGAAAACAGCGCATTGCTTTTGGTTTCCCTTTTTAACACAGTGGTAAACTTCCGTCAAGCAGAGAGGAAACCAAAATTCTGCTGCTCTCAGCACAGGCAGCACAGATTGAATGATGCCCTTTATGTGTGTGCCCACATGTACTTACAGGTAAAACTTTGGACCCCTGCATTAGAACTGGGGAAAAGTAAGGGAACTGCTGCTTTACACTGGGTACTAACATTTCCCATTCTAAACTTCTGCATAAAGCTGAAAAGACTTGAGAAACTTTCTTCAATGACCTCTACAGGGAAAAAAAAAAAAGGCTCTAAATTTTCCCTGTGTTTGTTTATATTTGGTCAGAGCATATGGCAGTGTTTTTTCACACTTTGAATCATTCAAAAATGGCTCAACAGATTTTACTCAGACGGCCAACGTAATCACTTTTGGGCTGAGGTCGAGTGTGGAAAACTGAAGCCAAAAGGAATTTGAATTATGAGCAATGGGAAAGGGATAGGGAGGAAGGAGAGCAGCTGGATTTCTAACTACATAATTCTAACTACATCACAAAGAGCGTCACAGTTCAATTGCTTTCCTATTCTAATTCCAGATGAATGAACACCACATATTTGTATAGGTAACATGGGAAGGAGTTTTCAAATTTACAAGGGGAAGTAGCCTGCAAACATCAAAACATCAGAGTGTGTTTTGCTTGTGTGTAACCAATCGCTTAAGGGAAGGGGAAAATGAAATCTTTTGAGGAGGTTGACTGAATGAGCAGATGCAGAAAGTTTATAAGATTCATGAGCTGGAGGAAACGGTATCATCTAGCTAACTGTATTTACCAGGGTCTGCTGAGAAAGGAGAATTGAGGATGTTGTATGGTATGGCTTAGCTCAGTGACAGTCTGTGGAGTGGTGGATGCCACACTGAAGTGAAAATTTACCTTACAAAATACCAGACCCATTTTTGATAAGAAATAACTAAAGGGGTGGGAAAGCTGCCTTGTCTGTGAGTGTTTCAGTGGAGGCTGAAGTGTGCTACTTCACAAATATTCTGCATTCCCTGTCTGAAGAAAGAAGGCAGCATGAGCAGAGGTAAATATGCAAGTGACAGCAAAGCAAGCACTAATGTGTCTCCACAAAAGCTGCTGCCCCCTGTTTCTGTGGCAGTCTCTCCACGCCTAGCAGGGAATACCTGGTGGTTTATAAATTCTCTCTGATAACTAAAACCAGCTGCCTTCCCCTTCTGTCTCAGTAAGCCTCAGACTCGCTGTTGCTTAAAAAAGCTTCTTGGCAGCTGTCTGTATGAGTTTGAAGGACAGCTTGGAAAGCTGAACTTGAGCATTTTCTGAAGCAGTACTGGCAGGCAGCCCGAGACAGTAGCTCAGCAAAGTGCGATATGCTCAGTTTTCTGTTTGGCTCCCAGAGACAGTCTGGGGTGGATTTTCCCATTGAACAAAATGGGAGTCTCACCCCTTCCACGGGAGCATTTGGGAAGTTTACCCTTTCAGCTAATACAAACAAAACCCCTCAGCACTTATTAGTATAGACGCAAGTGAAAATGGTGTTGTAAATAAAAGCATTAGACTCTACTGACTTAATCCAGTGAGATTGCTGTAAAAATGTACCATGTGCTAGCATTTAGCTAAATCCAGAGGGCTGTTTTTAGCAACCAGCGGCAGGAACTTCAGTTTACCCAAGTACTGCCTCTGAGGAAAGTGGGGAAAGCAACACAAATGCCCAGATCAGGAAAAATGGGATGAAAAAATTTCTGTCCAAGCTCAGTGAGGTATGACCTAGTGCAGCAGTTCAGTCTTGAAGGGTGCTCATTCAAAAATATAGATGGTTAATTTAGATTGTGATCTGGGGGAAATTCAAGTTTCTGGTAGATGAGATGTTTAAATGTATTTCTGAAACATTGCAGTGACTTTTAGTTAGTGAAATTTTATATAAGCTTTTCTATACAAATACACATTAATGAAATGCATATGTACATGAACAAAACAAAGTTCCAAGAATGTCTTCTCTTGCAGCAAAACACTTCTTTCAAGCTCAACCAAAACTGAAACATCTATTTCCATTTCAGAAAAAGTTTTTTATAAAAAAAACCCAAACCAAATGAAACGAAACTGAACCAACAAAAAAACAGAATAAAAAAAAGAAAGTAAAACTATAAATAAAGCTATATGAAAATATATTTTCAAATGTGAGGACAAGAATCAATGTATATAAATGTCACAACTTGTTCTACTTCTGTGCGCTTCAGGCTTTACCAAGAAAACAACATGCTAGATACAGAAAAAAAGAAAAGCATCATTTGTCATGTTGAGACCAGGATGTTCCTGAAAAATTGTTTATTTCCATTTCACAGTGTCATTTCCAACATCAGTTACACCTGTAGCTTCTGAAGATGAATTAGTGATAGGGAAATCAGAGGAAATGGTTAGACCTACTTGATCTGTTGTGCTCCAAGGCAGCTGAATACTCAAGTGCATGTCAGTTTGGAAATGCCATGACCCAGAAGAAGTTTGAATGCAAAAAGAGCCCTGGTCAATATCTGCAACATGGTCAGGGCAGCTGTGTGGTCCTCTGCTCCATTGTTCCATAACGCTTGAGGAGATTCTCAGCTTATCAAGGATAATGTTTGTGCAAGCAATTAGTGCGGCATTTTGTACATACTCTGTCTTGTCTAGGCTGTTTCCTGCTATACTTCATTACTCTGAAACTGAATAACATAATGCTTGTATATAATTGCAGTTAAGGCCATTGTATTTTCTTGAGAAAATAAATCCACCCTATGCTTGATGAGAACTCCATATGCACAGTAACACTGTTTTGGTCATAGTGGCATCTAAATACACATTTTTTGTACACTGCAAGTTAAACTTCATTCTATCATAGACTGGGAAGTGAAAATACAGAAAAGGAGCCAAAGTTTAGAAGACTACCAAAGTTTAGAAGAACATAAATACTATAACTTGGCTCCTTATATGTTGAAGACAACTTAAGAGCAGCTGGATTGAAGGCCCGTCATGTTTTCTGTCGCTAGACTTTTGAAGGGTTTGAAGTAATTATGTCAATCTCCCTGCAAGGAGCATGGCTCACTACTTCTCTGGCCCTTTTGGATTAAGATTTCATGAATGCCAAGCTCCTTACAGCTTGCTTTTTCCATTGGAAGGAATTCAGGGTTCTAAAGTTTCACCACCCTTCTACAAATAGATCATACAGAACCCGCAGTAACTTGTTCAATTTTCATTTTTATTTTCACGTTTTCATATGAAACCATAATGTCTAAAGTTAAATTTACTACTCACTTGCTGTGAAGGACAGTCCTTGAACATCCGTTATATACAAAAACCCAACACCACATTTCCAAGAACAAATATCTCCGAGGAAGCATGGAATTTTCCCAGAATTACCAGTGACTCACCAGGTCCTCATCTTTGGCTGGTGCAAATTAGCATAGCAGCTGTAAGTGAGGTTATGCCACCTACATCAGCTGAAGATGTACCTCACTGCACAGTACAGAGAAATTTGATGAAGACATACCTATTTTATGATCTTATTAATGGATATATGGTCTACTGCTGACGTGCTTTTGTTGCTCTTTCCTTTATGTGTTGCCTTGAAAAGCAGTAGCATATGTGGGCCACAAACAGAAGGCCAAAACACTGTAGTGATTCTCTGTTAGCTGTTTTGTAGATGACTATGAGCCAGACCAGAACACTTTTCAAGAAATGCGCATTAAAATCATGAGGATTTCCAATCTGAAAACAATGACATATTCTGGACCAACCCTCTTTCCAGAAATTAAACAGTAAGTTACAAAATAGGTTGGTTCTCAAGCGTTTTGGAATGCCAGTTCAGGATTTTTGTGGTGAACGCATAACCTTTGAAACTGTTATTTCACAAACAAATGGCAAGCTCTGTCCTTCTTCACACAAACACAAGATTTGATTGCATCTGTAAAAACTGCCCCAAAGCATTTCCTTTGGCTGGTGTGGAATGCTGACTATTCATTAAATCAGACACAGAAAGACATTTTTTTTTGGCCCTTATGAACTTCTGAAGCTTTGGGGGCTAACAGCTGCTTATCTTGTGAACAGAATTTCCTGTTAGTATCCTTCCAGCCTATTTGTTCACGAGAAGCACAACAAATGTCAACAAAAAACCACACTATGTTCCAATTTTTAAAGACAATTGAGAAATTTCAGTTGTTTTACACTTCCCAAATAGACTCCTGTTCTATTAATGAGTGTGCTATTATGGCCTTGCTCAGATCTTGTTTAGTTCTGGTGACTGTTAGTTGGAGTAAAATTATAAAGATGTTTAGGGACTGACTGTAAACACCATGTTCTTATATAACATACAATGCACTTCCAATAGCAGTACTAACAATCACTTTAGGAAAGAGTGAATATTTTTAGTTGTAAAAAAAAAGAAAGGTCTTTTTTCTTGCTATGGCAGTCAGATTCAGAGTAAACCTGCTGTTCTGACTCCCTTCACATTAGCTAATAAGCAGTGATTTTGGCTGACAAAATGAGATGTTTGCCATTCTCTCTACCTTATGAAAAGCTGCACTGCTTCCAGAGCTATCTTCCTCAGCTAACTCCAGCTATAATATCAGTGGAGGATCTATGGACTAACCCATTCTTGAGAGGAAAGGCAGCAAACGTACTGTGGCCAACACTGCTGATCCTACAAACTATGCACTATAGGTTTCATTTGGCCAAGAGACAGAGGATGGGAACTGTTGCTTACTTCCTGTGTGTTGAAGATCGAGTAGGCAGGACAACGATTTTCCAGGACCCTCACTCCAAAATAAGGTAGGGTAAGCCTGGTCATAGCCCAAGCCCAGGACAGGTAGACAGTATTAATCAGTGCACCTTCTGTAGTGCTCCCAAAACTAGGAGTTAGAATTAGCTATCAGATCCTGCTCTAGGAGTATAGGCCCACTGCTCATCCCAGCAGGCAGCCCAGGATGCTTGAATTGTGTGAGAGCTGATTTTGGCTCCAGTTGCATGAGCTTAAAATAGAAAACAAAAGGTATCAGTTTCAAACAGAGGGAAGTTTGGAATCAGTAACTGATATTTTTGTAGGACCTAAAGATCAACTTGCTACTCCTTCAAAAGTTCACTCAGATTGCAAATAGTTGAAATGAGTCATTCCCCTCCTGGTCAAAAATGGCCCTGATAAGAATCTGCTTGACTTTTGGTTTGGTAAATGAGCAGAAGCATGAAGCTTTCTGATAACGCCATTTCTAGCAATGCCTGCTGCATCAAACTATGCTGATCTACTCTCTCCAAGGGTATTTGTCACCAAGATTAAATTGTCTGGGTGGCTCACCAGTTTCTATCAGAGCAAGACACACAAGTGCAGCAAACAGTGCTTCTCTGCTTATTCCCAGGGAGGTAACATGAAAGCTATGCCTGCTTTCTCAAAGAGGAGACCAAACACATGACAAATAATTTACTTTGCTTCAGACACTATTGGAGAGTGTTCACACACTGCAGAAAGCCAAGAGACGAAGAAGACCACCCACCATCCAGGACTTAGAACTACATTGCCTTGAACTCCTTCGACAGCATTGAGTGATGTTTGTAGCAGGCAAGTTTGTGGTGCTAAGTGATCCCTCTCAAAAGGCAGGAGTCAATTGGGAAGCTATGAGAATTATGCACTACAGAGCTTCACAGTGTTTAAAGGAAGTGATCCTCCTGCTGGCCTTGCAAGATTAACAATATCAAGAGAAACAGTTTTGTGCAAGAAAATAAGGAGCTCTGTGAACAATTGACATTACTGTAACACATGGAAGCTTTTTTTCCAGATCCCTGTAGCTGAAGTTCAGTGTCTACCACACACACATTATGCTCCATGTGCACACAGCAACTGCAAAGCATGTGTGTAGTAAAATCAGACCATCCAATATCTGTGCAGCACATCTGGCCTCGTTTATGTGAGACGTTGACTTGCTACGTACATGTACCACAAGTGAGACGTTCTTAATATGCCCTTAAGGGCATATTAACTTTTTGCCTCCTGACTCCACGCTCTACCTGAAGATGTGTCTGAAGTTTTTCCTAAACCCAAGGGATTCAGGATGCTCATACGAGCACTTTCTGATGTCCCTGAGGTACAAGCTCACATTGCAAACTTTCCTTAAAGTGGAGCAAAACTGGAGTCTCTCTAGAAAAGTAAGTAATTTCTTTAATGAACACACGCAAGCTTTTCACGTGAGATCTCTGTCACTGTTGGATAAACTGCCCAGTAAGTTCAAAGTTGGTGGGGGATAGAAGTTGAGACTTTGCATTTCTGCTTGCAAACACCGTATTTTCCATACAAACCTTGCTAGATACAGAGCATCAGCAGTGTCACTGTTAACATTGTACCCTGTAACTGTACCCTGTAGTCCAGAAAGGTCTTTTTCTTGTCACAATATGAATATTTGGGCTTGTCAACAAATAGCAAATACAGAAAACATGCGTTCTCCACAGTTGTCATTCGCCCTAAGACTGAGACAATAAATTCAAACTAGTCTAAAATGCATTTTCATTGACATTAGTCATTCTTAACTTTTCAGGGGATATCTGCTTATTCACACATATATTTCTTCCTTTTCCATAAAAATGTTACATTCCTATTTGCACTGGAAACCAGACAGTGTTCAAGATTACGGCGTCACAAATTGGAGATCCACATACACTCTGACTTACAGTTTATTACATGGAATACAAGTATAATTTTCCCTGCTTGTAGCTGGAAGACACTTTAAATGAGGTGCTTTATAAATAATCAAGCATATGACAAAATCCACATGAGTTCTAACTTGAAGGTGGCTCTGGATTCCCACTCACAAGCTGTGCAGTCTTCCCATGTGAAGGGGGGTAGTCTGCCTTTCCTAAGGATGCTTTCCCCATATTGGGTGCTTCCCAATAAGCTTCCCATGTGAAGGGGGATAGTCTGCCTTTCCTAAGGATGCTTTCCCCTTATTGGGTGCATAGCAGTGGCTTGGGTTAAGAAGAATTGATTCATTGTGTTCATTAGCATTTCAAAAGCATTTAGCTTGGCTGGAGCTCTATAAAAGATTGCTGCAAACTGTACTGCTGTATGTATATAGGCATTACTGAATACAATAGGAAATAGGATATATTTACATTTTTATGAGAGTTTCCTGAGTTAAAGGAATGTGCTTACTACTTTGAAGTTGAGAGCAAGTTCTCTTTCTGCTCTTCCTCAGCCTGAACAGTCATGTGTGCAGCATAACTGTAGTATCACAGTGCAGGTGAAGTCATTGCTGTTCTAACCATTCCTGTGTTTTCCACGCGTGCAAATGCAGGTGTGGGTAGAAAACTGGACCCGATGCTGGGGCTTGTCTGGTGGCTCATCTTGGCTTATTTCACACCTTGTCTCGGCTTGTGAGCCATGTCACAGTGAACAACTGTGTTGTCCCCTTTCAGATCACAACTTCATCTATCCAGTTTGCAGAAGCATAAGGAGGTGAGGTCCTGGATTTCTTCTCCCTCCAAAATATGAAACAACACTTCACACAGCAGGTTTTGTCTAACTTGTGTAAATGAACAGTAAGCTAGCTATAAACAGACATCAAGGCTGGACAACTTGAATGTGGATCCTGTATTCTCCTCTTGTATAACACAAATCCCTGGTGCACAGAGACTGAAGCCCATGGTCAGGCATGAGTAAAGGTTGTATAGGAAGGATATGCAAGGAAGAAGAGGAGGGGGGCTTGTGAAGAGTCTGAATACACAGTGCTCCAGTATAAAGCTATAGGACACACTCATTGACGACGTCTCTGAGTCAAGAACAGGGGAGGAGGGTACACTGAAGACGAATCTGCAAAAACCACCTGACCAAGATGACATAGCAGATGAGGCTTTCTAAAATGACTCATAAAGGTCTCCTGTTTATAGGCTGTCACCCTCATGTGGTTTTTCAACCCTCTAGATATTGAAAACATGGCATTATGCTAGCATTACAGGAAAACTCTAGATTGTGTTGGTGCTAATTTCCTAACACAGAAATGTTAGAGCCTCAACTGTAGGTGATGGTCTCCCAGACCTACTGCTCAAAAACTGTGAAGAGCTAGAGGAAAATGCAGTCATGGTTGGCAGCTTTGGTTGCAGCACCCACAGGGTGATTGAGCTCAGGATCTGAAGGAAGGCTGGGAAGGAAAGCAGCAGGCCTCTGGATTTCAGGGCAGAGGACTTAGTTTTATTTTTAGGGAATTGCTAGGCAGAGTGCTCTGGGAAGCAGCCATGAAGGGGAAAGGTGCCCAGGAAAGCTGGCTAATTTTTAAAGAAAACTTTTTGAGAGCTCAGGAACAGACCATCCTGTTGTATAGGAAGAATGGGAATTCTGGCAGAAGTCCTGCTTGGCTGAGCTAGGAACTTCTCAATGAACTAAAACACACAAAAAAGGAGAGAACAAGAAGCAGAAACAAAGAGAGGCAATGAAAGAAGAGTATAACAATATTGCTTAGCAATGCATAAGGACAAATGTTGTAGGGACAAAATTGGGATGGTCACAATAGAAGGTGGGTTTGGAGCTAAAACTGACCAGGGACACGTAGGGCAATAAGAGATTATACAAGTATGTTAGCTGGAAAAGGAAGATCAGAGAAAATGTATGTCAGAGGACGAATGAGGAGACAGTCTAGTAACAAACATGGAAATGTCTGAAGTACTAAAGTCCTTTTTTGCTTCTGTCTTCGGAGACAAAACTTGCTCTGTGTGTACCAGCACATACTGGGAAGGAGGTGGTAGGTAGGGGGCCCATCAGTTTAGGGATGACCTAGACAAGCTGGAATTATTTAGTCCATGGGAGCAAGTGGGTGCTGACAGAGATTGCTGACGTGATTGTGATGCCTCTGTCCATGGAAAATAATGACAACCAGGAGAGGCAGCTGAGGAGCATGTCCTCTGGACAATTCCAAAACCCCAAAGGACAAGAAGGTAATGAGGACTAGTCAACACAGATTTCCAAAGAGCAAATCATCCTTGGTGAACCAGATCACCCTCTCTGGCAAAATGACTGGCCATGTAGGTGAGAGGAAAGTGGTGGGTATAATATATTTGATTTTAGTTAAGTGATGCCTCCTACTGTATCCCAAATCTCACTCAGAAGCTGAGGAAGTTTGAGCTTGAATGAGGTAGAAATTTGGGCTCAAAGGGTAGAAATCAATGGCTTGAGGTCTGACTGGTAACTAGCGGAGTCCCTCAGAGGGCAACACTACGGTCCATATTATTCAGTATTTCGTCCACAGTCTGGCTAAGGAATTCATTTCAGGTTTTGGTCTTTTTTCCCCCCTCTATCTCAAAGCAGATATTTTTAGAGTTGTTCGGAGAGAGAACAGAAATATTATATTCAGGCACTATGTTTCAAAAGGTCTGTGTAACCAATAAAATTTAGTTGCAAATAAACCCAGAAACTGATAATCAAAGAATTGAATGGAAAGTAACATCAAGTCAAACTGCTGATGTTTATTTTTTTTGTTTACAATATTAACTCTGATGTATCCTGGTAAAAATCGTCTGGTTCACCCATTCTATCATAATGGTGCAGGAGTTTGCAGTATATTCTTCTCAAGGTTGTTTTCAGCAGAACTACCTTGTGGTGGACTCAATATTCCTGCTATTTACTGAATAACAGCGGTAAATCTTGTTCTAGCTTTTTTTTTTGGTATGAGAAGGCTAAAAGAAGTTGAGGCAAATCTTCAGCATCTTTCATATATTGCATGAGCCGTATCAGCTTAATGTATCTTTGCAGTTTGTGCTGAAAGGAGCTTTATGAATGTGGATGGTTACAGGGAACAAGAGCAGAAGACAGCCTTCCTTCAAGCTTCCTGTTTTTTTATCCAGTTGGGGCATCTAGTGGCTCTTGTGATTAAACTGCTTCATGGCTGTAAAATAAATTGCTGAATGCAAGTTAGTCCCTCCATGAGAAAGGCCTACACTGTAACTGGTAATTCTGGCAAAGGTTTTCAATCTTATGCTATAGTAAAGGCTAGTGAGCGCTTGCTTCCGTGGATAGAAGAAAGAGTTTGAGAAGGCAACATGGGAAAGTTTATGCTTGTGTCCTCTAATGTTGCATTTCATCTGTGCTCAGAGGCTTAATTATTCAGGTTGGAATATACAGTAACTTTTGCTTAAAAGTAGTCTTTAAAAACAAAAAGAACACGTAAAGAAAGAAGGCACAGGATTTGCTTTAAGTTTTGTTACTAAATTCCACAAACAAAAGCAATAGACATTGAGTAGAAGTGGCAGAATAAGAAAACCAGATGTAGATTGTAGACTGAACGAGATTGGAGCTTCAGACCATGCACATGGTTATGACTCTTATTCATTAGATACTACTGCCAATTCACCATGAAATTCTCAAAACTAAGTCTATTGCATCTGTTGTGGAAAAGAAGAATATTTACTCAGAATATGACTGCCCCAATATGCTCTGGTCAGTTTTTCTTTCTAATGCAATGATAAGGATTTTTATTAGTAGTACTGACGGTCGCTGTGCCAAAAATTGGGTGTAGGTAACCTTCTTCCTGAACTTATCTGATAGCCCCTCCAACATCCTTCTTCTCTTTCTGTACAAAGGAAATCATCTGCTCTAGGTGCAGTCCTGGCATCAGTAATCCTCCCTGATGCATAATTTCAGGCTGACTGTGTTGGGACAGGCAGCAGGAGGTGCCTGACCCAACTGCGCTGTCATTAGCTACCCATACGGCAGAGGGGGCAAAATCCAGCTGCATTGCCTCCTAGGCTTGTTCACCCCCACTGTAGGGGCATCACCCATCCTTATGCTTTTTATGACCCTTACACTGTACAGGAGCCTAGCCAGCATTATGATCTTACTAATCTATTTGACTTGGCTATGACCTACAATGCATGGGTGTGTGAGAGCAGGAAAAATCTCTGTCCTTGTCACAAAGACTATGTAGATGAAATGGCATGAAAGACTGAAAAGCAAGCCAACGGTGGGGATTTTGAGTTTTGATTATGACTTGATTTTACTTACATTACGAATACCTGCAGATCCTTTACATTCCCTTTGCATTGGTGAAAGACGGAATAGACTCCTACCCTAGCCATGCCAAGTACTGCAGCCTGTCTGGTGAGAAGCCAAAGTGCTGGTTTGTAAGGGAAGGGGAGAGGGTGGGCAAGGAGAGTACAAAGAGAAGCTCAAGCATCTCTTAAACTCTAAACAATTCATTCAGCTAACTGGCAACTGTTTTGTACCATGCCGTTGCCCAGTTTACTTTCTCAGTTCAATGAAATAGCTGTTTGAAAGCCCTTCTGCTAATGCAGTGGCTACCATATTTGGAACAAAAACTCTTTACTGATTTGGCTTGTAATCTTATTAATAGCTCAGCCTCAGCCTTATGGAGTTCATGGAATTCAGGATATATTTGTTAACCCGTGACTTACCTTCAGGTGTAGTATTAGCCTTGTTTTCCTGAGTGATGAATTAAAAGACACAGGTGTCCTTGAGACTACAGAGCAGATGGGGCCAGTACAAGGTGGTATCTTGGACTTGATTAATCAGAAGTAAAACCATATGCCTCTTCACAGAAGTCCTATCAGACAATAGATTCAGGAAGTCTGGGCTGTGAGGCCTGCTGGTCAGCTCTTCTGGAAGGTGCTGAAGACTTCGACTATCATGGAAACTATGATGTTCCAGAAAAACTTTGGAAAGTACTTCTTATACAAAGTAACAACTTTCCAGTCAAACAGGCTGCTTGCTCTGTCAGCTTTGTGTCAGACCTACCAGCAGTGGGGCTTTCTTCAGTGATTTTGGTGAGAAAAGGTGACACCCTGCTTGTCCCATTGGAAGTTCTTTCTCTGCTTTTTGACTCACTCAATACAAACTGGAGGTGCTGTTCGCATGGTCAGGTGTTGTTACTGTGATTAACTCATCTTCACTGACAGACTGGCGGTGTGGTGACAGCAGCCTGTGCCTGTCACCAAGCCTATTACCTGTCTCTAAACAAATAGGAGCTGCTGGGCAAGCAAAAGTGGCATTTGCCCCCATTACATGAAGTCATTCAGTTACACTGGTCAATGAACTGTAGCTGATAAAGAAGGGGATGTCTGATACTTCTGTGCCAGAGCACAATCAGTTATCAGCTTCTGGATGTCCACAGATCCAACTGGCCTTTATCTTCTTTCTGAAGTTTTTCAGCAAAGCTTGAACCATTTTGTATGTGTCAGCATTTGATTTATGCACTGTAACAACCTTGATCCTACCATATGTCAGGACTCCCCATATGTTCTTTCATTCGTAGTATCCACAAAATTCACCCAATAAAGGCAAAAGGTAAAGCCTGGCTACAGATCTTCTGTCATTCAGCTACAAACAGCTGGCAGTGCACATTACAAGGCTTATTTAAAGCTCAAGTACTTTCACCCACCCCTCTGATAACTAAACTTGGCACGTAAAAAGATGAAAATAAAAATATCAAAGTAGTGTAGCATTTCAAATAAGCATTCAGGAAGCAGACAGCATGTCTTGCTCCAACATGGAGAATCCTGTGGCTGAATGTGTGGTGCATGCTTTCAGAATGTGCCTATCTCTGGTATGGAAAGGACAGGTCATCTAGATGTGGTCACATAACTTACCATCTAGCTGCTCACACTTGCATTCGCTAGTCCGAAGCACTGGGTCCTTTTTGTCACGATTTACTGCTAACATTTCAATCTCAGAGAGATCTCCACAATTGACTCTTGACTGGCAGCAAAGGGGTGATCATAGGAGTGATCTCAACAACTTGTGCTATCGACTTGTTGGGTAGCTAGTTAGATAACACTGGGTTTGAGGCATGAATATTATCTGGCTCTCATTTTCTGGGAAAGCCACTTCCATCTCAATGTTTACAAATACTTTCAGCTTCAGCCACCTCAAACATAGTTATTTAATTTGACTCTCCACAAGTCCCTTGCAGTTTGTGCTTGGCACAAATAGGACAGTGAAGTACAAGAGGCAGAGTGCTTTAAATCTAGTGCCTCCAAGATGAAGAAATAAAGGGGACTAAGAAAGGTGGCCATATAGGACTAGAGCTGCTGTAATTTATGCAGGTTTAAACTATTTTCTGTAACCACTTCAATCACCAAAGATTCTCAGAACACCTCATTTCAGTCAGTTCCTGACCTAGAAATGCCCTTTACCGGCAGAGGGTAGAAAAGGACAGGCAAGGTATACAAGTGAGTGCTGCAACCTAGAGCAGCAGACAAGCAAATGATTCTATAAATTTCTCCCCTTCTATGAAGCCCCAGGCTTTCCTGCAGGCAGCTTCTAGGACAGGAGCGGCAGCAACAACAGACAGGTGTCAGGAATACTTGCCCTTGGCAGACAAATTTGAGGTGGGTGTCTGTCTTGTCCTTCCTCTGCTTTGACTCTGTGGTGACACTGGCACTCTTAGCAGAGTTTAAATTATACAAGTACAGATGCAGGTGCTCCTGACGTGGCTTCACGTGACCCAGTTTGAATCTGGAAGCAGAGCAGTGGTACCAATGTCATCTAGTCCTTCACCAAGGAACAATGTGACAGGTAAACCTCATGGCTTAAGCTGGAGTTATCTCAAGGAACTGCATTTTGTGCCATTTTTACACAGCTAGCTGGGCTGACAGGAGGCACCTGTGACAAACTGGGTATTGGGGAGCGGCAACTGCAGAGCTGCTCTCCCAGGGAGGAGGAGTTGGGAGCTGAGGGGGGTGAGATGAGCAGACAAACCAGATCCAGGGTCCATCCAGGAGGTCCAGTCAGAAGCAGCAGAAGATAGGATCAGAGGCAGGGATGCGATCAGGCACAACTGTAGCGTCACTGGAGCAGGGACCGATGGCCCAGGCTGAGCTGAAATGGGGTCCTGGGCCATGGGCAAGGGTGGGGAGAGGTCCCAGGGGAAGCTTGTAGAGAACAGTTAGGACTAACAGTGCCCACAGGGCCATGGGCCCTGGGGTTCACAACCGGAAGTTCTCTCTCGAGGTAGGAATCCAACTTGTGTTTCAAACAAAGCAATGTTTTAGTCCAGTAACTAAGGTACATAAGCAGCCTTCAGTGCAGAGATCAGAACATCAAGTACTGGAGCAGAGAATTACGTTTTTCTTCTCTCAGGGTATTTGACACTCTTTTCTGTGCGCCTCACTTCTCCTACCTTGTAGGAGTTACATCGTATCTGTCACATTAGTTAGATCATCCAGTCAGTCATGCATTTGATCCTACATTACTGACATTCTTGTAGTTGAATGAGAACAGAATAAAATACTACAGGAGAAGCCAATTCTGATCACTATCAAGATACTGATATAGTCACTCCAGCTGTTAACTGAAAGACATTTTTGTGGCCATAGAAGCCTAACAGTGAATACCTTATTCAGCTGTTGCTTCAGTGAAACTTGCAAGCAAAAATGGAGCAAAGGCTCTGAGATGTAACCTATAGATGGTCACAGAGAAGCCTGGCATACATAAATCACAAGGGAAGCTTACAGTACTTGAGCACATTTCTTTCTCTTGCACATAAGCGACTCTAACTCTTAAGGGTAAATGGGGTAGGAGACAGAAATAACCCAGATAATTGTACTGTCAGAACAGCAACTATATCCATCTTTGGGAAAACTTGCATACAGACTTCTGTGGAGCAAGGAAGCCTTTTAAAATCAATGGCTGGAGCAGGACCTCCTGGGAAGCACATATGCTTTGCGTTATAGACTGAACTGAAGCCAGGAAAGATGGGTTCACAACCCACATATCCCTACCTGGCTATAGGCACGAAGCACCACCTTTTATGGTATAAACAGTAACACCCAGTCTAGCAAAACTACACTTAGCTATGCCTATGACCATACAACTCTGGGTCATTAAAACTGTTATCAGAGGCTTGCATCTGTCTTCATGTCAGGACTTAAATTTGGATTGAGGTATTCCGGTAAGGGTTTATCAAAGTTGTTATTTTATGATTTTTTCGAAGCTTTTATTTTATGTGCTTTTCCTGCAAATTTGAGAAAAAGCACCTTATGTCTGCCTACGCTATTGCAATCATTTTTTGAAACTTGTGTAGCTCGTATTTACATTTATAAGGAAAATTATATCCAATGCAAATAGAAAATTTTGTATATGCCTTACACTGACATTTTTATTTTCCCCAGAATAAATGACTCTATAACCAGGTGAATCAACAGGGAATTCCCTCATTACATTTTAGATAATCATAATAAAACTTATTAAACATGAATAACACTTTTATGAATTTTAAAAATTGCACTGCATGGTAAAACTAAAAAATGTTATTACTAAAATGCTTATTGAATAAACAGACTAGGGAAAACCTCTACATACGGGGAACGGAGTTTATGCTCTTCGCCTCAATATAGGGAAAACTAGGTTTTGCCAATAAACTGAACAAAATGCTCCCTCTCGTGGTGTAAGGTTGGAAATAGAGCAGCAGATGGAGGCTCAGGGGGGTAGGCTGCTGTGGCAGATGCAGCCGAAGTTGGCAGGTTTGGAAAGCCCTGAGCTGTTCCGACTCTGGGTTTGCTTTTGTTTTCTTGTGATGATAAGCACAAGGAAGGAGGCATTTCTTTTGCTAGGCTGATTCTGAAAGAGAAGCACAGGTGGGTTTTTTAATTTGAGATTTTTTTTTCTTGCTTGCTGGTAATTTTTATTACAAAGTAAAACGAAAAGAGCACTTCCCAGAGCAGGTGCTCCTTATTGGTACTAGCTTCTCATGAAGAAAAAGACCAAAGAGCGATCAGTCACAGAAATGGAGATGCCAGGTGACAGGGGAGGAGGGCTGTTGGCAGCGTGGGAGAAGAAAAGGAGAGGTGGCCTTGTGAGTACTTCAGGCTTGTGCTGTGATAATGCTGGGCTAAGAGCTTTGGCTTGTGACTCTGTTGGCAGATCTATAAGATCTATAGATCTATAAGTTAATCACAGAGGAAAGAGTTGATTATTTATCAGAAGAACAAATTGAATAAAAATGAAAAAGGAAAAAAAAAAAAAAAGATTTTGGATTGGATTTGTTTCCCAGTGGGAAAGATGGACATATGACAGCGAGTGAGACTGGGAAGACATACAGGGCTGAATAAAGTTGGGCCTGAAAGGTTGAAGCTGGAGGGAAAGGCACTGAGATGGAGGAGCTGGCAAGAGGTGAGAAGAGGAGCTGGCTAAGAAGAAGGAGGTAGCTTGAGCGTTTGTCACAGCAGAGTAACAGTGCGGATTTTAAAAAGCTGTTGTATTATGCAGAAGAGTCTAGACTTACCTACGTTTCCAGAACAGACCTGGTTCTCTGTCTTTTCACAGATGTCTCTGTTCAGTGCTTTTTCTTCTTCCTGATGCCAACTCTTTCTTTCAATGCCTTTGACATGTGAGGAAAAGGTGGGGATTCCTTGTACACCCTTAGTTATGACACCGGTGTTCGAAGGCTGCTTACAATCCCCATTTGGATAAGCGTATCACATGTATCAAATAAGACATCCAGATAACTGGATGCAACAAAGTAACTAAAGAGAGCATTTGATGAATTCTGAATTTGGGAGGATTGTTCAGAGATACATAATTTAGCATGGAGGTATACTTAAAAGAACACTGGCTGGTAAACCATGGTTATCATCTCAGCCCTCTAGCTGGTGAAAACAGCAAAAGGATCAAAACCCCTCTCAAACTGGTAACAGCAATGGCTATTTCCATGCCACTTTCGGTTGTACAGGCTTTCCCAAGCGAATGACTCAGTACACGCTCAGGAATTTTATTTCCTTGATATACTGGGAAGTCTGTGTAACTTGTCTTTCCTTTATCAAGTGTTTGATTCCATGCAGGTCAATATTCACTGCCTTAACAGTCACCTTCAAATACAGACTTAAATACTTGCCTTTTTTCTTTCACTCTATTATATTATTTCACACTGGTTCTGTAGTGGTTGGGCAATATTACAGGACAATCTTGGCAGTTTAAATATCGTGGTCCCATGGGCACTGTTAGCCCTGACTGGCCCTGCCCAACCTAACCTGGGGCTTTCCCTGAGCCCCACTCATTGCCCAGGACCCCATTTCAAGCCCAGCCCAGGCCCTCCGTCCCCGACTCAGCCGTTCTGCGAGCATGCTGTGCTCTGCCTGCCTCCGCCTCATTGCCTGGCTAGGTTTTGGACCCATTTTGCCTGTCACTTTTCTCCAGCCCTGCCTCACAAACAGGCACGGCTCAGAAATAAAACCGGGGAGGGGGATTTTCCCCCTTGACCTTGCAGCAGGGCACCGACGGGCAGGGCAGGCGCCGGCCTTACTGCTCCCTCTACAGGGGATGCTCCCGGGATGCGTCCTCCGCCCGCCTCTCCCCGCGGGGAGCCGCGGAGGCAGAGCCGGGGGCGGGACGGGCCTCGGCTCCGCGGGGAGCAGCTGCCCCCCACCCCCCGACAGCTGAAACGTATCAGTGTGCTCCCTCCCCCTCTCCCTCTTTAATTTTTTCCTCGATTACCCAATTTAACGGTAAAATGCTGCTTGCTTCACCCGTGCGGTGCAGCCGCCGCTCAGCTGCCCGTTATCGTGAGATGCCGCGGGTGGAGGTGTGTGCGTGGGGGGGGTCCCGCCTGCCCGCCCGCCCTCCCTCCCTCCCCCCAGCTGCGGCAGGGCGAGTCAGCCCCGCACCGCGCCTGGGGGGGGGTGGGATGCTGCATTTGGGCAGGTGTGGCATGGCGAGCTGCTGCGCCCCGCAGCTGCGGAG
>KZ505886.1:131574-167360 GCA_002844005.1 Limosa lapponica baueri
TTTTTCCCGCAGATGCCCCCCTCCTTTTCCGTGCCCCCCTCCCCAAAGCAAGCTACATCTCCCTACCACCTTTTTTTTTTTTCCACTGGGGCGCGGTGCCGCGGGTGGGGGGGATGAATGAAGCCCCACCGCCCCAGCCCGCGCCTTTGTCTCTGCCCGGCGCATGCGCGAAGGCGGGGGCGGGGATGGGGCCGGCGGCGGAACAAAGGCGCCGCGATGAGACCCCTGGACCGCCCCCCCCTACTCCCCCTCCCTATCCCCCCCCCCCCATGTCCCCCTCCCTGGCCTTGCGGGGGCTTCACCCGGGGAGGTGAATGGCGGCAACGCCGACACCCTTCGCTCCCGCACCGCGCCCGGCTGCGCTTTGGCATCTTGATACGGTGCGCGGCTGCGGAGCGGACCCCTGTGTCGTGTGCGTCCGTCCCACCCGCCCCGCGCACCCCCTCACCTCGCCGAGACAAAATCTGGCATTTTCGAAGCGGGGGGGGGGGAAAGGAAGGCGGTGCTGCCCCCGCCCCTCGACCGCAGCAGATTTCGGGTGTCCGCACAGCCCCCCCGCCCCAGGCTCCATTCCCCACCCCCTTGGGGGAGCGGCGCAAAAAAGGGGGAGCAGGGGGGGTCCTCGACAGCAGGGCCATCTGTGGGTCCCTCTGGGTGCCGCAGCTGGATGCCCTGTGGAGCGGCCACGCCGCAGGGACGTGCTCCCTGCCGCGCTCCCTCTCCGGGGAGACACTCGTGCTCTGCGTGTCCGGGCGGGCTCCTGAAGCATCCCCCGCAGCCGAGGGGAGGCGAGCTTTCAAGAGGAAGATTGGACCTTTATTTTTTATTTCTTTTTTTTTCCCTTTTTGAGTGTGTGTTAGTGCGACATCTTGAAATCTCTTTTGTTCGAATTGTTGCATCTCGATGCTGCCATCGGTGCTCCTTCCTCCTCCGCCCCTTTTCCTCCTCAGAGGATGCTCTTGTCCAAAATTAGGAGATAGGTTTCTCTTCGGGGTGAGCGTGCTTAAGCCTGTCGGAAATGGATAATTCTGTAAGCTGATGATTGTTAGTTTCTGAGCAGAGACAACTGGTGTATTTGTCAAGCTGGAGTTGAAGAAGACAAAAGAATATTGCAAGTGGGCTCCTAAACAGAGGATAGCAGTGGGTTTTATTGCTTCCCCTTTAGGGTGATGAGCATTTGCTGGAAAGCATACACCCCAAGGCCCCTCGCATGGTGATTACTTGGTATTTCAAGTGTTTTCAATTAAGGTCCCTTCTGAAGAAGCGCTGCCATCGGAGCTCTAAAATCTGTCTTGCTGTCACCTCTCTGCTTGCCAGATGCTTGTCAGGCACCACCTAGACCTGTGGCCAGGCTTCAAACACTGAGGTTGGTTTTTTTCCCCAGCATAGCTGTTCCCCATTAAGCACAGGAACAGTGAGAGCCTGGGGTGGGTAGTGCCATACCAGGGGAAGATGCGGCATCTGCTGCTACGGCTGTCTCCAGTGGAGATACTTTGACCCTCACAATCCTTTTGTCTTCAGGGGGTTTCTGAGAACTTTGGGCAGACACTCCAAGCTTTGTGGGGGGAGGGAAGAACTAAGGGCATGACCAAAGGTTTTTGCGCTTGCTGTCTCTACTTGTTGTCTCACAGAACTTCATATGAGGGAGAAGCTTTGCTCTGTGATCTTCCTACCTACTGGATTGTATGCAGTGAATATTGTCTTTATGTCTGGCTGTTGTAGTTTCACTGGAGAGCGCCAACTCTGGTCTATGGATGGAATAAATCCACAGTGTAGGGAAATTCATGGTGGCTCTGTCTATTCTTGTATGCTTCATGTATGAAATAGCTGATTGTGTAATTCAGGGAAATTGTACGTAGCTGCCAAAAAGCAATCATGCAGCAGTTTTTTCTGTTGATATGAACCTCCAAGCATATCTAATCCATTTAAAATAATATCAGCTTTAAAAGGTAAAACTGGTAAAATTACTGTTCCGGTTATTGCATGACGCAATGATCATGCTTTTTTTTTCTTTTCCTTTTTCTATTTTTTCTTTTCTTGCCTCTCTTTCCATGCTTCTCTGCATTCCAAATGCAACATCCACTGAAGCAACCTGGTAATAAAAGATTGATTTATTCCAGAAAGTGGCATACCTTTGGACCATACCTTTTCTCTGAGACTACAGGGTGTGCACGCTCTGTCTCTAGAACTATCTCTAGTCCTTAAGTATTTCTGTATTTTGGTCTTTTCATATTAAGTCTCTGGAATAAATTTTGTTTTCCAAGTGAAGCTTCTTGTGTTTGTGCTGTATTCCACTGGTAGCTTTGCTTCATGCAGTGAACCATGAAGTCCTTCAGCTGCTACAGTCCTCCCATGTACAGGACAGCTTCCATCTGAACAATGCTAAATTCTTCCCTTGTGCAGGCATCCGCCCAGGCCCTGATGGGATACACTGAGGGACAGAAGCTGGTGGCAGGGCAGGAAAAAGCCTTCCCATGAAATCTTGAGAGAATTCTGTGTGGCTACATTTTCAAGCATTCAGCTACTATTGAGCTACTAATTATTTGGAAACTTGCCTTTGAAAGTTGATTTTTCACTAATTTTGAAAGCAAGAATTTCCAAGTATTTCTTTTTTTCCCCCCTTCCATCTGCAAGACGAGGATGCTACATTTGTATGTACACATTTATGTGCAAAACCCTGGTCTTGATTTAGGTCTGTAGGTGCAAATGCCATGTCCTTGGCTGCACTGTAAATTTAATGGTTAAAATCTGAGTTCTTCGACTAAGAAAACTGGATGCTATTAAAATATAATGAAGAGCTACCAGCCAATATTCAAGGCTCTACCTTCTTTCCTACAAGGGTAGTAAAATCAGGCCATTTTGAAGTACTGTACAGGTGCATTGAGACAGCTTCATAACTAAAGAAAAAAAAACCGAGGAGTGGCTTGGGTTGCTTCTTCAGTGTCAATCAGGAATGACAAGAATGAGGTAACAACTAGAGAAATCAAAGAAATTCCTGAAAGCATTAAAGACTTGAAAATAGAAACCATATGCAGCATAATAGAGGTTTCATACGTTAGTAAGAAACACTTTGAAGATTAAAAAAACGCAGGGGGAAGAAGGGGGGAAACACCTCATGCGGAATGGAAAGGACTTTAAAGTCTTCTCTACAGCATCTTGTATCTCCCAGCTGTCTGTCTTAAAAGCGTGATGCCAGCTAAGCTTCTTACTTCAAGATGGAGAAATGTGGTTAGTATAAATGTAGCTATTCGTTGTTTGATATGAAAATTCATAAGTTTAAAATAGAAACTGATTGATAGCAACGTGATTCCTCAAACATGAAAGATTACTGACTTGCCAGAATCTGAAAATAAGATCCTTTGACTTTCTTCAGCACACCAATAAGTGTAAAGAGATACTGATTTATAACACATGTGGAATGGTCAGGTTTTGCCTGGGAGCAAGATGTGTAGTAATTCCCTCTTAAGTATGGTTAATGGAATTTAACTCTGAGGAAACAGTTTTATTAATAAAAACCTTCTGTCTTAGGATATAAATCAGAGGCCGATCTCTTTTGATGTGTTTGGTATTGTGTTCTGCAGAATAGAAATTAAGTAGGTTGTAGAGTTGATCTCACTTGCGGGGTATAGACTGCCAAGTACCTCGCCAGTGCTGCAGTGTTGGGAAAGCCACATGCTTTTTAGTCACATGTTGCATAGTTTAGGTTTTAGCCTGGTAAGTAGTGCCACATATGATTATGATCTGCTGATCCAGGGATTTTTTTTTTTTTCTTTACCCTGTAGGAATTTGAATGTCTTCTCAAAAGATTTAGTTTTATGTACACTACCCTAGCAGTTGTTCAGAGCAGCGTGCACTTGGCGCTTAATGTAAACCATAGGAGGGAAGGTAGGAGCTTCATTTTGATTAGAAACTTGCTGTCCTTATGAAGGATACAACACTGAACGTGTAATCAGATTCGGCCTTAACTACCTACCTTTTGCTACTTATAAAGGTATGTTGATGGCTGCTTGCTAATGATGTCATGATGGCAGTTGTAGTGCTGACGCATTGGCACGAAGAGGATGTGAACGCAATGTTGAAGCATAACCTTTTACTCCAGGCAAAAGCCTAGTAACTATAACAGCAAAGCTTCCCATAAGACTGATTCTAATGGCAGAAATCTATGGCATCACGACTTCACATGACAAATGGAAGCCACTTCTGTACAAGTAGTAAAATCAGGGGGCTACTAGCCGTCTCCTGTTTCAATAGTCCTTAAAATACTCAGTTTTTTTTCTGCTATTACTGTTTTCCTTATGTGATCAGTTGGTGAATGATGGGCTCATATTCGAAATTACAACTTGATGTTATTAAGTGTTCTAGGATGAAGTAGAAGATGGGCACATAGCAGGATGTTGTATGTGTGCATCTGCTAGACAAATTTAAGATGATCGTTGAACTATGGAGAAGAAATGAAGCAAAGTGAGACAAAACAAAGAATAGATCAACAATAGTAGAACTGATACACGTCCCTCTCATCTACCTACCTTAGAAAAGCACACACAAAACAAGTGCAAATGAGGATGCAGAAAATGGTGAAAACCCAGTTGTAAACATGTAATCAACATGGGAGAGTAAAACCATGAGAAACCCTTTGCTACATCTGTTTGTCCAAGATAGACTGGAGCCCGAGAATTGTTACATCAGCTTCCTGTAATCATCCTTCCTCAAAGCAGTGGAGTGCGTCATTCTGGGAGAAAGAAAACAAAAACAAAACCCAAAACAGGCTAGAGGTAGTATAAAACTGGGAGTCTGGAAAAGGATGGGGTGGAACCTGTCACCACTAGATGTGGTGCTCAGATGGTTTCGGCATTCCCCATTCATACCCAAAGTTTCCTGTTGCTTGTATTTTGGTCAGCACCGGTACGTGCATGATTGACTTCTGCTACTAATTGTGCTGAGCTGGTGGGAGGAAGCAAATTCAGTGAGCTCTGAGGTGGTGAAAACAGCTTTTCGGGGTTTCTTGCCGTCGCCACAGAAGCTGAGGCAAAGGGGGAAGATGTGCTCGCTGCTCTAACCAACAGGTTTCTGAACCAGATGGGCTGAGAGAGTGGAGCTACTCCAGCAGCATTGCTCAGTCCTGTCTGCAAACTCTACACCAGTGAATGTACAACCCGCACTGAGAATAGCTGGTCTCACTAAAGGGTGGTTGAAAGCTGCCTGTTGATTCTTGCTTTCCTTTTCAGATCTGCAAGCCCCGTGAAGCAAGGGAGACAACAGCTTCCCAGAGTGTAAAAATGAAAGTCTGGACACACTTTCCAGGCTTTTCCACTCCATACTTTGCTTGAGATGGAGTAGAAGTACTGTTGGTTTGTAACTTTGTTTCACTAGAAGCTTTCACTAGGAGCATGCGCGGCCTCTGTAGTGTGTCTGAGTGCTCAGGATAGCCCCGTAGCCTATTAATTCAAGTGCCGAAATTAGCAGACTAAAGCAAATATGGAAATGTGGAAACTCTTTCCCTATTTGCAGTCCATACGTGCTCTGCATAACTCAAAGATTCATAGCGAAGAGCATCCTGATGCCTCTAGAAAGCATGACATTGATTATGAGAGTTCAAGGAGAGTGACAAGCTGTCCATGCAGACAGCTTTTTCTGATGGATCTGGTGTCATTCACAGGAAAGAATTCTGGCAAGACAGATATATCCATTCTCTGTTACTGTATGCTGTTCCCTTTTCTAATTTCCTACCCTCAGAGATCTCCACTTTGAAGAAAACCATCCCACAGTGCAGAGGTAACAGCAGAACCACTTTTAAGCCACTTGTGGCCATCTGACATTCCACCAGTATTGTACACTTTAATGATTTCCTCAGTGCTAGTTTCCCTAGGTGATATTTAGAGGAACACTCAGCTTTCTGCGTAGTGGCCCATGCTTTGCATCCAGTTGCCTTGAACTGATGACATCGCCTTAATGAATAGTACTTTTAGAACTAAGTAAGAGCTGCCATGTGCACTGAAATATGATAGCTCACCCGAGTGTACTCTTTTCCTGTGCATGCAATATTGAATAAAAGCTTCAACAGAGCTCAAGAAAACTAATATTACAGTATTTTTTTATAAGCACTAGAATAATTATTAGGTCACTGAAAGTTCAGCTGTCATCCTCTTCTGTGACTGACAGATTCATGAACAAATTATTGGTGGGGATGGCAAGAGCAATGTGGCACTCCTCATGGTGTCTCAATCCTGACTGAACAATACACTGTATTGGCAATCTGCTACAACACAATGTCTTGTAAGTGGACTTCAGTGTTGAGGTGGCTTCTGTTACCAAGGGTTCAAACTCTACTGCAAATCACCTACAGGTGTTTTTGTAAACATCTCTTGAAACAATGCTGTCACCAAGGCATTATGGAGAAAAGCAAACAGTCAACAAATAACAAATATAATGGATCCCCTGTGCTTGAAGCAGGATAAATATTGTGTCTTCAAATACTTGCCATCTCTATTCTAACTTGGAGTTGACACATGGAGGATTGTGTTGAGAGAAAAGGACTGGCTTTGAACGCTCTCCCACAGCTATTGACCGTGTGAAGCAAGAGACTGAACATCCAAGTCCTTCACCGTCTACCACACAGAGGTGATAGGGAGTGAAGGAAATTCTGCACTGACAGATTTGTGGTTCAGAAAAACAGTCTGTCCAGGAGTTTGCTGTGAAACACTGGCAGTAAATTTACAGTCTGAGAATAGAAATATTTGTCTCAGCACCTTTTTTTTCCTTTCTACTTCAAACCAAAATTTCTTTGGCGTGCTTGCTCCTGGTTAAAGAAGCCATTCAATACACTTCTTGATATAAACTTTGTATTCTAACATATTCAGATATACCTTATTATCTCTGTGCATGTTTGTAAATACGTCACAGTAAAAAAAAAAAAATCTGGTATCTTCAAGCTAGTCCTTACTCATTTTTCAGCCAACTCTGACTCTGTATCCTTCTTTGCCGTGCCACGCCTCTGTAGGTAATTTATCTTTACTTCAATTAAATTATCACAACTGGTTATGTTGCTGTTCCCCTTGGTTATACTCTCTAGAAGTCTGTATTTTCAGCTGTGAACTAACTCAACCTATTTCAGAGAACACCTTACTAATCACACATTAACACGTACTATGTGCATTAGAAGGTATTCAGCACACAGTAAGATTTATGTCCTAAGCTTAAATGTGTACTGTCATTCCTGTGTAATACAAAGCAGGGATATCAGAACAGAACCACTTATTGCAAAACTTTGATTCAAAACTCTGAAATTAGTGTTATGAGACCCCAACTGTTTGCATGGATGTGGCTCCCAAATCTAGATGTTCACTAAAGTGAGATCATATCAACATGAGAACTTGATCTTAAACAAAGTTTTATGCAAATCCTGCAACAATATGGAAATCTTGGAGCTCTGCCAGCAAAAAGCATTCAACACTTTTACCTTCTTGAAGAAATATTAATGTGATTTCTCCTTCTGCTGACTGAAAGGGAACAGAATTTTTTCCTTTTTACATGGTGTTTTAGATTTAAGTAAAACTGACACTTGACTAAATGAAAAAAAAAAAAACCCAACCCCAAGCCTGTATGTGGTAGCTTGTATTCTCAGTCTTACTTTCAGGAAGAACTAGGTGTGTTTGATTCCTGTAGGACATTAAACAAATTGCTGTAAGATCATAATTAAACTACATTAGCAAGTCGCAAAACCTTCAAAAACACACTTTAAGGGGAAACATTTGCTATTATAATAGACAAAGCTTGTCTGTCAAGCTGTGGCTTTGCTGGGCTGCATAAAGGCCAGTAGCTGTCACAGTCATACTGGCCTGAGTTGCTCTCATAGAGAAACCCTTCTTTGGTTCCACTTCTAATTGCTTGAGATTTTCATTGTGTCCAAATAAAGCACAACATCTATAAATGATGGAGAAAACAACAAGTTTGCTGTGCAAATTCATTATGAATGCCATCAAAATGAGTGCCATGTTCAGGCCAAATGAGTTCACGACGGCAAATATATATGCCTTTTTTCTGAAGCACAAGTTTGTAACTACAGATAGAGTGAAGACACAAAATAGCCTTTGGTCACTGTGGAGTGTCCCCAAAAACTGACATGGATTGATTTAGACCATCTCCTGTACATTGACATCCCAAATAAGACCAAAAAACTCAAAGGAAATTATTTTCATTAGAATTACAACTAGTCATCTCAGTTAATTAACTCCTTAAACAGAGAAAACTTACAGTGCTGAGAGAATCAAAATAACAGATAAAAGGTTTATTCAAAGTGTGATCTCTGCCCCTGAGCCCTTGCAATTTTCAAATACTAATGTTGGTTTCAAGTAAGCAGTGGTTTTCTGTGTTGCAGCAAATTTCCACAATCCTCCCTGGTCCCAAACTTCCTTTTCAACACCTTTGGGGTCTGACTGTGGGTCTGCTACGTGCTCCTTGCAGCAATTTTCCATTTTTGTTCCTGAGCTGCAGGTTTCCAGCTTGAATCTCTCGCCTGTCTCACCCTGCTGTTCTCCAGAAACCTCTCCTCTGAGCAGCCTCAGGGACTCCTCCAGGGAAGGAGCTCCTCTGGCCACTCGGTTTTCTTGAAACAAAGAAACTGGGACTGTCCAAGGAGCCTTCTGTGCTGCCTTGCGAGCACAGTGGCTTTGGTGGGACTGCATCCATGGGGCATACACGATGGGAAATGCCAGTCACTGGCTGCTGTGCTAACGATGTTTGTTGACTCCTTGCACTGGAAAGGAGACCAAATAGCTAACTTAATTGCTACAAGTGCCCTGTTTTATCTTAATTAATCTAGCCATATGATTCTGGTTCCCTGTTCTAATTAGCTAGGGAGATAGTTAAATATAACTTCATGCATCTAGGCACATTTAGCTATTCGTGGTTAAATCTGCTCATGGCTCCTAAGAGACTATATTTCAAAGTTATGGAGTCACAGCCGGGAATACCTCCCAGCTGCCCTTCGTTTGAAATAAAAAATACAGAGTTCATCTTAATTAGCATAGTGGAATAATCTTTTATGTTAACAATACACCTCATAACTTACAATTACGTTAAAGCCTTTAATGGAAACAAGGAGTCGTCTTTCTCTGTTCTGCCACTAAGGACTAGCAGGTAACCGTGTTGTACACAAGAAATGGGACTTCCACTGTTCAAGTAGATAAATGTAACTTTAGATTGTATGTAGGAAATACTTGCCCTTTGCTCTGTAACAGATGGAAGATGGCTAGTAACCTGAGTTAAAATAATTGGAATAATTTGCAATGGATAAGTCATAGTAAAAATTCCTTGTTCATGGAGGCATTTGTAATAAAGACTGTACGTGGTAGCCATAAAGAATATATGATCAGAATTATAATAAAGAAGATTTTGTTGGCCAGAAAGAGACAACAAGAGTAACAGAGGTTCACTTCCTAGTTGTGCTAAAGATCCGCTGCCAAAATAAATTGCTTTTTAACTGGCCTAAAATGGACATCTATGAATTTCCTTTCATGTACTATGCATTGAACGTTGAAAGATATTTCTTCCATAGGTCATATGCCACATAAAAGAGAGATACCATTCAAGTGGATGCACATGTAAACAATAGTGATCAAACAGGACCTATGGAAGGGAAAAAGAAGCACATTTGTTTTGTGTAGCATAAAGAAGAGAATGATTATTTTAAGAAGAGGTAAGACAATAACCAGTGAGAGATCACTTAAATGTAACTCATTCTGCCTTGGGGAAAGAAGAGGGACTATATAGACTTCTCTTGAGGTCCCTTCCACTCTATGGTTTTTGAGACTCGGCACATGGGGAACCTTTGGAGCAAGCTTGTTCTTGAGTCCAGAGAAATAAGTTCAGTTGAAACAAAATCATTCCCAAGCGTGCTAATTTATTGGTAGCATGTCTGAGCTCTGTTAAAACAGAGATCAAAAGATAAACCCTCTGCTAAGATGCTTTATGGACATGATATACGCTAGAAAGAAATATACAAATAAGGCTTTTCTAGAGCTGGCAAGAGGAGATTTAATTTATTGACGGTGAACAGCATAGGTTGTTAAACAGAGCATTCTCACAGCATTTTTGACTTTCATTCCTGAAACGTGCTGCAAGTTTGAGGCTATTCTTCAAATAGGGCTGATGTGCAAGAAGGGGTGTAAAACATAAAAAAGTGATTGAGGCTTTTCAGTTCCTAAATTTTATTTCAAGACAGTGATACGTAGTCAGTTTTCAATGTTTGAAAATTGTACTCCGTAAGCCCAGGATGAAATTTTGTGACTGCATTTGAGGACAGCTGTGTAATTCTGATTGATATGACACTAGGATGTCTTTTGTTACTTAATCTGTAGGCTGCAGAGATGTTTGCTGGGTTGTTCCACAGATGAGTGGAGAATCGAACTGCATAACAAAGGCTTTACACACGTTTTCAACACATGGTTGCTCAAACTTAATGGCATAATAACAATAGCTTTGAAGGTTAAGCCTGAAATAAATTAGGCTCATTTCTAAAGAAATCCTTGGTGTGTATTCATAAATGGTTTTGAATAGACTTAATGTTTAGCTGAACAAACATCTCTGTGCAATCTATCTTTTGTGTGCAGGTGGGCAGCTGCCATTGAAGTTCCTGGTTCAATCCCAGGGGCTGTCCATGCTGCGGCTACTTTGGACTACATGTTTGAAATCAGTCGACCTTTCTGTACCTGAGGGTAACCTGAGATTTATTTAGTTTCCATTTATGCTTACTGGAAATTGTGTTGTGCTCTTAAGAAGCACTTGCAGGATTTGTATGTATGTTTCTGTTTAATGAACCAGATTCTTGGCTAGCTGCCTGTATCATGGTGTTATTAGAGACGAGAAAATGCTCACATTCGTTTATCTGCTAATTGTTAGATTGTGCAGCAACATATGGATTTTGAGCCATGCACAACAGTATATTGGCATTCTCTGAAGTGAACCTCTCAATGAGGGAGGCATGTTTGGGAGCAGAACTAGAGCTGTGGGCTTGATTCTGGTTTTATTTACATTGTTGATCAGGCATTATTTGCATAGAATCTAGTTGAGTTGTATTAATAAAGGCAGAGCTGTGAGCTGCTAGAATTCCACGGTAATTTGGATGGTTGGATGGGCAGGTCTGATGCTCTTATGTGATATAACAGTGCTTGTGTTTGCAGTCATAATATGTAAGCATTTGCCAAAACATTAAATCCTGCTGTTCTGTCACCTCTTTGCTTTTCTTTCTGTTTTCCTCTTTGATTCCTTTAAGAAACTAATGGTAGGTTAATTTGGATAGTATTGATGTTGAAGGTGAGTTTCCTATTGCCTGAAGAGGAAGAAGGATTATTTTTTTACTCTGTGGAAGGTAAGTGTGTGCAGCAGCACAGTTTTCATGTTGAGTAGATAGGTCAGAAAAAATATGCCTTAGGGTTAGGATTATTTTGGTCAGAGAGCAAATCCCTGGCATTAAGTCTTATTAATATTAATAAGCTCCTACAAACTGGCAGAAAGGGCTGCAGAATAGTCTGTAGAGCAGAGAATTTTTTTCCAGTGCGTGGGCCTGTACATGAGAAACAGCAGACCTGCTAATTACAGCAACGAGGGAAGCAAGTGCATACTACTACGCAGTGGTACGTACTCGGGCAGGTAGGGAGCGTATACTAATGTATACACGGGCAGTGCTCTCTTACTTCTCTGTGTGGGAGCTATTGAACGAGGGTGGTGGGTTGAGGCTTGTGCTGGGTTTGAGTCAACATGCTGCATCGGAGCTGGCTTCAGCTGTGCCTTGGTGGGGAATCTGGTTTTGGTAAAACTGTTCACAAGTGATCCAACCAAGCCTGTGTCATCAGCTGCCGTATGGAGTTCTGCAGTGCAAGAAGTAGGTAAGCAAGATGAAGTGCTAAAAATGGCCGTGTTGGAACTTCATTCAAGGCTTGATATGCCCTAGAAAGTAGCTTTTATCTTCAAGTGTTATATGCATGCCAATGTTTAAACTCTGGAGCTGGGTTGATTTGTCACAGAGAAATATCTTACGTGTATAAACCGGATATGGCTGGCATAATTAGTCTGCTTCTACAAAAACCTTTTCTACTTAAGAGACAGGCTAAGGAAAATAAACATGAACTTTAAAATCAACCCTCAAGTTTGTATTTCAGGACTAGAATATGCTTTTGAGACTACTATCTGCAATGGTAGGATAGTAAAAACATTTCTATTTTCTACCATAAGGTAACTAACCACTTAATAAAGAGTACAGTTTTTAGAGTTTTGAGATTTAAGACCTAAGTCATGCAATAGTATGCAACGCCTATGGACTAATGAGTGTTAATTAAAGAAAGGCATATATCACATGCTTATTGGTAAAGCACCCTGAGGATGTGCAGCAATAAGAGAACTTGTTGCAAAGACTATAATGTGAATTATTTGAAATTTGAATATATTTTAATATATTTTGTAGCTTCCTATGTAGTAACACATCCTTTGCATTTTTTTCACCAAATGGGACGTGTAATACTGATGGGAGGAAAGTTTAAGTGAAATCCTATCAACAGTTTCTAGTCAAGTGAATAGTACTTTTGACTTTATAATTTTTGTTTTCTTTTACTTTGTAGAAAGATTGTCATAAAAAGGTTTGAGAATTTGCCACGGCATTGGAGCTGGCTGGGAGTCTTTCAATGAATTTTTTTCTACTGGAAAACGTTTGAGTTCTTGCAGCTTAAATTCTGTAGGAATAATCATATGGATTTTTATTTCTAGCTGAAAAAAAGGACAGGCTTACCTACTTTGAGCTAGCTAATCATTTAATGCATAAGAAAGCCATGTAGACAGCCAAGACTCAAATTTTTATTCTTCATGGTTATAGCTGGGGGATTAGACTTGTCTCCTGTAAAGCAAGTGAGTAACACATTCTTCAGACTGTTGTCCAGTTTTGGTTGGGATGGAGTTGGCTGCTCCATCATATATAAACTACTAACTGGCAAGAAAACACCTCTGGTCAGAGCATTCACTGAGGTCTTGAAAGCTGAGATTCAGTTCTGAACTGGACAAAGAGTTGGAACATGCCCTTTTATATTTAAAGCAACTTTATTTAAGTGAAGAATTTAAACCTGTGTCTAATTTTTTGCCTGCAGGACTGTGAAAGCTCATATAAAAATGCCATAAATACCGATCTTTGGGAGATGGGACAGCTTTTTACCATGTAGCTCTAGTGTTAAGACAGTGTCTTTCTTTGGATTCATAAATTAAATATCTACTGCTTCTGCCATTTTGTGGTATTTTATTTGTAGGAGTCTCTGGGAAGATGTTCAAGTCCCCAACTGCCAATTAAATGCCTGGCATGACACTTAATCACAGAGCTGGTCATGCTACTTTATGTTAGAGGCAAACTACATTGTGTGAAAATGTTAAATTTTGGGATTTTTTCTTTATTTGAGAACTAATCCCACCTATGGTGTTAGATACTTTCACCTCACGGGTGCCGGTAGGACAGCTGAACTGAATCAGCAGCTCCTTGGGGTGGGCTGGCTGCACGCTCTCCCCTGTTTGCATTGTGTTTTCTGGCTGGGCTCCTTTTCCCCCAGCTCAGTGAGCTGAATCACCTCGCCCAGGGCTCAGCTAAGAGCCAATCCAGCTGCAAGGGAAGGGGAGCAGGCAGTGGGCCCAGCCCACTTGAAACAGCAAGCTATTTAATTTGGCTTAGCTATATCATCTAACTACACCTTCCTTTCAAGATTTTAATGATTTTTTAATGCTATTCCTCTAAGCATGTTTTTCACCTAAACCCACATATTTAAGTCTGTCCATCTTATGGCTAGAACATGGAAACATCACATTATGGAATTTTTGAAAAAAAAAATGCACAAACTTCTGCAGTTTAAAACCAATTGTGAAATCTTCCAATAAAATGCTTTTTGGTTTAAAACCTAGGAAGTGAATTACCTCAATGCCAAAGGACTAAATCTACCCAAAGGTCACTGTATGTGTGAATTGACAAGGGAGTTCCAGTGTGGGAAATCAGTTGTGAGTTAACTCAGGCTGTGACCTCTGTTGACCATCTATATCTCTTACACCCATATCCATTTTACATAAATGAAGACTGGCTCAAATCTTAAGCTTCCTTTTTTTTTTATTTTGGTCTTTTAAAGTTGTTTCTATTCTTGTAAAATAAGCAATAACTGTTATGGTTTATGATGTGGTCCTTTTGTTTACACCTGAATGTAGATTGATGTATAAATCTCAGTTGTGAGTAAAGTGGTACGGTGAGTAAAGGGATGCCTCAGAGCATCCGACGCTTCTGTGCCTTGGGCAGGAGCCAGACTTCTCAAGGAATATTGTGATCCTGGCACTGCAAGAGAGCTGCAGAAGGCTCACTACATTCTTACTTTAATGTTGTCCTTTGATTTGAATATTAAAAATAGTGAGTAGGTTGTTATGATAAAACTATTAGACTGGACTGGAAACTTGGGTTCATACTTTCAAGTGTTTCTTAATGTTCGTTTAATGCTGACTGGGGGGGAGTCAGGGGATTTCCATCAGTTTTAATCAAGGGGACTACATTTTAACTCCTAATACATATTTATAATCTCTTCAAAGGAGTGCTTATTTTTTTTCTGTTAGTATAAGAGTCACTCATAGTTTGCTTCAAAAGATAAGGGATATTTTAGCTTGACTGTTTCATCTGTTTTTCCTGATTCCCACTACGAAACAATTCGTTGAGACTAGAAGTTATACTCCTCGATAGAATTAGATCAGTAAAGCAGCAATCAAAATGCGTTGCACATAACAAATTGCTATACTGGTGCTGGTTTAAGAAATCCTCTATATTGTGAAGAGGAACTTAGCACTTTTTAAGAAATGTCTTATCCTGTAGATAGCTGCTCAGCATAATTTATGAATATGTGTCATTCTCTCACTTAGTGTACTTAAGAGTTGGCTATAAAACTGAGCTTCATTTTGTACATTTTTTTGTATTTTTGTCTACTGTGTCAGCCATTTGGCTGCAGGAAAACAGCACCACTTGCTCGTGGGAGGGGAAGTTAGGACTGTTAGCCAAACATGAGACAGTTTGTCAGGTTTGCAAGGTAAGTGCGCTACTCTTGTGGGAAGCTGTATTTTATGAGGTGAGCCCAGCTATCATACTGTCTTTTCATGCAGTAACTCATCGGGTACTTCCCGCCTACCGAAACTGCCTGAGAAGTCTTTTCCTGAGGCAATGCAGTAAAAAGAAAGGACTATTGATGGGATTTTTGAGAAAACAACTGCAAGTAAATTTCTTTTCTGATTTTATCTGGAAGTGGAGAACAGTTGGACTAGTCCTAATCCACCAGATCTACAGCTATAGATCCACAATTTACTCCTAGTTTATATTGCAACCATAAAAGTGGGAATATGTAGTGCATTTGGCAGCATTAGAAGTGCCGGAGTTAGCTCTGTTCCCAGCAGCGCCATAGCTGTGTTCATGCGGAAGCTCTCTGGGGGCTAATTTTATCCTTTTGAGAATGTTTAGCCACCTCTTGCAGAATTTCACATGTATTTTACCCTACTAGTTCTACTAATGTGTGTAACAGTACGTTATACTGCTCTGTGTCCCGTAGTTCTGCCTTTTGAGTGTTTCAGTACTAGTTTCACTGTTGCATTGCCTAGAGTAGTAAGTATCCTTGTTCCATGCTTTTCAATTTAATTAAATCATATAAAATAACATGTAAAAAAAAATCTGTGTTAAATATAACAGTTTTATCTTTCATTATAAAGCTTTTTTGGATGCATAGTTCTTCAGAAATGCTTGTAAAATCTAACAGTCCCTCTTAACTTCAACCTTAAATAATTGAGTAAGTATAATTACAAAATGGTAACATGAGAGATGACAGTAATAATGGAGATCCCACTACGTCACATTTGCACGCTTCTACAAATGAATGACACTGTAGATACTGAATCTATCACACAAACATTAATGGGTCCAGCATCAATCCTTCAGCACAGATAGTCAGCATAAATGCTGTTTATAGCAGACCAGTGTTCCCTCTGCTACAGGGAACAGGACACCGACCCCTGTTTTCTGGTGGTTTTACTTCCGTAAAATAAACTCACATTGAACGAAGGAATTTAAGCTGGTAAAAAATGTGATGTAACCTATCCTCAGATAACAAACGTATGGCTAAGCATACTATCCCTAATATAAATGGTAAGAGCCATCAAAGAGAACAGGCTGAAAAAATTACTTTGTGCTTTGGAGTGAAGTTGTGAAGCTTTCTGGCCTGACTAGCCCTGGGTGATGTCAGGTGCCTTCTTGATGAGGGACCTACGGCCCAGGGCAGGGGACAGGCTTACCCCCTGTCCTTGCCAGGCAAGTTGCACAACTCTGCTTCTTTCTCCTTCGGCCTGGGAATTTTATGGCACATTGTTATGGTTTGAGAAACCCACAACAATTTATTGTCATTTAGACAATTATTCTATCACCTGATGACCCCTCCCCACCCAGGAAGGGAATTGGGAAAAAGTAAGGAAACCCAAGCATGAAATATGAACAGATTTAATAGAATAAGTCTAGATAATTAACATTAATAACATTCAAGAACCAATATTTATACCAATACCAATATAAAATATACAAGAATTATACTCAGCCAATTCTGTCAATAGGAACCTGCGCGCTCTCAGCAGTGGACAGCAAATGTGGGACACTGCAAGTGCTATGGCTTTGGGAGGAAGGGAAGGGCTCAGGGCTCTGGCACCAGGGCAAGAAGTTCTCTGGACTGCTGCCATCAAGGCAGAGAGAGCACCGTGCAGCAAACTTCCTAATTTATATTGAATGTGACATTTATGGTATGAAATAATCCTGTTGGCCAGCCTGGGTCAAGTGCCCAGGTCTTGCTCCTCCTCATCCCTGCACCTGGCTAACCTGAAAACACTGAGACCTTGAAACCTGCATACCATAGCTGGCTATAAAGTAAATATTTTCACAAATTCAAACACCAGAGTCTTCTAAAAGTACAGTTTTTCCCAAGGATTAGAAGAAAAATTAGTCCTGTGTCAGACAAGCCAGGACACACGTCTACACTGTTGGTGCTGCTGTGGTGGCTCTGTGATGCACCACTAGTTTTGATTTAGCTCAAGGCATATGCTAAAGTTGCATGGCAGCATGGAGATCAGCAACCTGCAGAAGCCATGCAAGCGGCAGTGTGAGAACCCAAATAGCTAGTCCACACTGCACTTTGGAGTAGCCGCATGACTGGCAGCACCTGGCACAGTTAAAGCTAAGCTGTGTGCATCTGTGCTGCAGATGGTCTTGTACAGACCTACGCCTGGTGAAGTGTTGGAGCACTCCAGCTTCTCATCTAATGCAGGTCTGACTGAAAAACCACTTGTTAAAAAGACTCTAGTGTCTAGCATTGCCTCTAAGCAGAAGAAAGGTGACTCCTTGAGACAAACTTCTTGAGAGAGGGAAGAAACTATATTCATTTTGAGCTGAAACTCAAGTGCTAATAATACCTAATCACTGCAGAAATCTAATCTGAATATTAACAGTCCCCCGCGCTCTTTTGCAAGGACAGACATTTCTTTCTAAATCTCAACAAAGCAAGCTTCTAATGTGGGTCAAATGGAAATCCTGTGTATTAAAAAACTGCTAAAGACAACTAGATTTTTAATTTCAATGGAAGAGGCTTCTCTATGACCCTTGAAGGCATGCCAGTGGACTCTTCCAGCACATGCCTCAGTAAACAACAAATGAATCACTGAGGTGCTCTAACAAGGATTGATGTGTCCACCCAATTAGAGGGATATAAAGAGCAGTCCCTTGAAATTCTGGGTTCATTTGGGTTGCTCTGCTATTTCCGCAATCTAGAGCTGAAGCATTGCTTCAGGGGTATTGTTGGCCTTAACAACTGGCTTGTGTGTGTTGTCCTAGCTAACAAGTACAAGTTTTGTGCAAATATTTCTCCTATGAAGTACTCAAACATCAAAATAAAAAAACAACTCTGAATATCACAGTCAAATCAGTCACTGGTGTCTGTTTAAGCTAAGAGCAAGATATCCAGACTTAGCACTGCTACAAGCGTGATTGATAAGACTTTTTAAACACCTGCTTTCAGGGTCTTACAATTTCTTAATTTTACATGGGTTTAATTTTCTCATGCCTAAAATATGTGCAGTTTTGGGAGGTGAGAAGGTGTAATGCATCTTGTATGGTGTGATTAACGCAACTCGTCAGGTGGAGCAATGCATGGAAAATTCATTAAGTATTTTGAGACTGTTTCCTCTTTCTCTTGGAATAATGATTCTATTTTCCATTTTAACTTTACATGTAACTTGCACTGCTTCAGAAAGAATTTCCTCGTGTCATCTTAAAAGAAAATTTAAAATTAGATCATTTTCTCACTGTGCAGAATATTTCTATTCCAAGACAAATAGTCCAATTGTTTGCACAGAACAACAGATAGAGTAGCCAAAAGGGGGACATCATGCAGATCAACAATAAAGCAAAGATCAGAGTATGTTTTGTTTTTCAGCCAGCTGCTGCCTCAACACAATCGTGGAGCACTTCAAGACTTCAGAGGGTATCTTGCAGGTACTATTTAAGGGCTCACTCCGACAAAGTGTGATGGCAATTCGAAGTTCCCTGACCATGCTTCCAGGAAAACTGTGTCATGTTATTATGTCTCAAGATAGTGAGATATGGGCGTCTGAAATTTTATTTCCTAGACTACAAGTGAAACCCTGACTTCTTTAGCACATTGCCTAGGCCAAGCAATAAATCATTACATAACAGCTGATTAGGATATAATGCTAAACTGTTACAGATGATACTTTAACTCCTCCCCTCCTTTTATCCCTTTAGTGTGACCTGGATCTTAGTAGGGGATTGTAACTTAACTGTGGTTGGCAGCTATTTGAATTCAGGTACAATTACATGTCTGGGTTATATGGTGTTTTGAAACCCAAATTCATCATGTGTGAAGGTCCTTACAACGAAGGGCTAGTAGTGCTCTGAAACACATCATTATCATGCAAAAGAAGATTTTTGATCTATTCTGTAGGTTTTATAAAAATTAAAAAGCTAGCATGGCAGTTCTCAGTTTAAGGAGTGTTTAAGGAACAAAGTTAAACGCCCAGAATAAAAGCCTTGACATCTACCATTGGTGGAGAAAGCCAGGCTCCTCAGTGCTCTTAATTATCCACTGAAGATAATTAGCTGACCATACTTGGACATGGTTATCATACCTCAGATACCACAGAGATGAAAGCAATCTGAGTATTTCTTTTAATCAAAGTGAAAAGTGTGAGTTAGAAAGAGGTTCTGTAAGGCACTGCCTTTCCTCTTTGTATGGCCAGAATCCTGATATGCCTTGTGTTCAGTGAAGCCGCACATGATATTTCAAAAAAGTTGTAGCTACCAAAGACTAATTTAAGTCAAGTTTATTGGAGCCAGTAACTTTTAACTCAGGTCTGTGCGGTTTTTAAACCAGGGAACTTTCCTAGCTTTTCTTTTGCCAATTCTTGATTTTTTATACCCAACAAGACTTTATTTTATTAATAGATCAGCTGTCTTGGGGATGATTTGATCTCTTGTTTCCATTGTTTATATAATGGAGTCACTGACCCACTGTGGAAATTCAGTAGCATGCAGCTGTGATACAGAGTGTATGTGCCTTATGTCACTGGCCTTCGTGTCCATAAACTTAAAAGCTGCTGCCTGGCCATGACTCTGCTTGCCAAATCTGCCTGTTTGCCAAGTCCTTGAGGACATAAAAGAATCAACGTGTTTTCTTAAAATTGAGGCTTTTTTTTTTTTGTGTGAAGCTTTCCCATTAGAGTGGAAAAAAAGAAACAAAAAAAGCAGCACAGTAAAAATATTCTGGAATAACTTCAAAAAATGTCCCACTACTGTACCAAGACCTCTGTATTTAAAATAACCTTAATAGAGTTAAATACTAGGGTGAGTGGAAAAACAGATGATCCCTGTTCTTGCATTTAATCCACTGCTGTCTGCCAATGTGTGTGTTTTTTTGCAGTACTGGGGACTGTTCACCTCTGCTCCTCTTGGGCAACTGCTTCGGGGCTGGACAGCATAATGGACAATTCTTCATTAGCTCAGATAATGGGAAAGGAAAAAACATGGATGAGGAAGCCTTGGTAGAGAAAAGTTTGATTGTACAGAAGTCCTCAATTTTAATTCCTGGCCAGTGCCAGATCTAATCTAGCTGCCCCTGAGCCCTCCTGAATCTTGACCCAACCTGTGTCAGCTCTGTGGGAGGTGGACTGCAGGCACAGACACTCTTGCTCACTATGGAAATGGAACAAAGACCACAATCTGGCTGTATGAATTAAGGATTGCCTTGCTGCCCTGAACAACCTCATTTCCCATTTATCTTCTGCCCCCCAAACCCCAAACCAAAATGAGGTAGCAAAGACTGTTTCCAGCCAGGGCTCTCAACTTAGCCCGTAATCTCTTCCAGTCTCCAACAGGGTGATATTTCCCCCCTCTGGCACTTCTCTGTTCTGTTCCTGCTCTGGGGACGTTGCTCTTGCATTTTGGCACGATTGTCCTACCCCTTATCACAGCAGCGGCCTCTTTCAAAGATGTTGGTTTAATGTGCAGAGCCCTCTCTAGTTAATTATTGGCACAGACATCTCTACCATTAGGAATCCCTCTTGTGCAGTTTCCTCATCCTTTTCCCACATCCTTCATGTCTTTGGATCTCAGGTCTTTTCTTGCAGTCAGTTCCCATCCCAGTTCTACTTCATATGTTCCCACATGGTGCGAGGTAGTCCCAGACCCCTGCCTGACCACAGGATCCACTTCGCCCTTAGCTCTTCTCCTTCCTCCCCTCTCCCTGGATTTCCTCCTGCCTGGGTGCAGCGTAGGTGAGAGCCTGCCTGGTGCTGCCAGGGCTCACGGGAAATCCACTTCCAACAGACACAGCAAAACTTGCCAAAACCTTGCGCCAGGGCACAGGATTTTTTGTGCTGGCAGGCTATCTATCTGCCCCACAGTCTGCCAGCTGGCAATGATTCTTTTGTGTACTTGTAGTATCTCCAAAAATACTGGTCCTTCCTTATTTTGGGTTTATTTTCAATTTCTTGCTTACATGGCCTAAATTTTATCGCGTCATTTTTTTTTTTCATTGAGGGCTATAGAAATGAATGTAGCCTGGTAGGCATACACTAAGTGCTGTAACAAGTGCAGTACATACGTCCTTGAGCAAGGAGCTTCTTTTGTTCGTTTACCATTAGCCACTTCTTCAGTTGCATGGAGTTGAAATTCTCTCATGGGTTAAGAAATTCTCAGAGATAGTTCATTCCCACCCCCCACAGACAGTTGGGTGTTTTGCAAATGTGTACCTCAAAGCAGAAGTCTCACTCTCTGGATTACCTCCTTTGCTGAAGAAAAGAATTAGTTTTAACTGGCAAACATTTTCATCTAAATACTTAGGAAATTTCCTATGTGCTTGGTATGTTGGAAGTAGTGAATAATTGAGGTATGTGAAATAGAAAGAACTTACATAACAGAGTTTCACAGGCCTGTGGGGAGACCTGAATTTGCTCAGTCCTGCTCTACTGCATGAAGCTCTGAAGTTTTTACCTTGCAAATACAGATGAAAACTTAGAAAGTGTATCAGACCAGTCATCTCTTGGCAGATTCTAGATCTGTTACAAACTTTTCCCACTGTCATTTCTTAGGGCATTTTTCACTCTTAAATCAATATTATCAGCTATCACTTTTGCATCTTGCCTTTTGGGATATGTTCTTAGAAATGAATGACTTCACCCATATCAGGAACTCCTAATTCTTTTCTTTCCCACTCGTGGGTCACCTCATTGCTGCCACTGTCAATGTTGAGCAATAATGAGTTTTCCGGCAGTCACTTCATACCACTCACTGTAAACAGCTTCCATTTGACTCTTTAAGGACTTTCTATTGTAATCTGTTGGTGCACACAAAGAAAAAGAATTAAAAAAATGGAGCTGTCTGAATAAAGTTCTTTTTCATCATGATGGCATGGCTGATTTCTCCAAAATAACACTGATTAAGTATTGTCCGCATCACTGTTTTATTTTTTTAAATTTTATTTTTCTTTATTGAAGACACAATAAAGCCTAATCACTTAAAATTGCAAACTTCTTTAAGACTATGTCACAGCTACTGAGATGCGTATTTCTGGGATGATCTTCCATGCTGCCTCTCTCATCTGCAGATTCCTTACCAGAATACTAGTTAGAACTAGTTCTCTCACGTAGTGTTAGCTTTACTAGGTAGGTTCAGACCACCTGCTGTTTATACTTGAATTTTCAGTACTGTTCATTACCATTATGTAAGCTTCATTTCTGATACAGTGATCAGAGGGTAACAGTTGTCTGCTTGAGAAGCTCTGGATATATTTATCAACTAATACCGTGGCACTGATGTCCTTGCATGTAAAACACCTTCTTTCTCCTCGCGCAGATGGATGAGAATAAGTTACTGCATTTCTTACAATAGATGCAGGATGGAAGTCATAAGGTTGACTCTGTGAAGTGTTACTCTCTTTCTCTTTCAGATTGTTGTGCTGAGTCTCTTGCTGCAATTACAGTCCATTGCATTACTGGGAGAAAGCACTGCTTACTCTGAACACACCAGAATGCATAATTCAAATGGGCAGGAGGCCCTATACAAGTTATGCCAGGGATCAGAGTATAAAACTTAAGGAGTAAATTTCATGAAGAACAGAGGAAATGTAATCCTGGATCTGGCATTTTTATTGAGTACAGTGGAGTAAACATCATAACTGTTTCTAATAATAAGACTGGTGCCTCGATGACAGAGTGGCGGTTTATTTTAAATTCTCTAGAATTTGGAGGAATTATTTTTCTAAATATGTTTTACATTTCACAAAACTAATATCTTGGAAGTGTTGGGTTTTAAGGATACTCACAGTTTACAATTTATTCCCTATCGCTAGTCTTCAGACTGCCTTTCTGGTATCGGAATCCAATTCACAAAGGTGATTTCTATCTCTCCTTCAGGAAGAAGTAGCAATGGCACTCCTTTCTCTTAGCATGCCTGGGGCAATCCCACAGCAAACTATTTTCCAGCCTTGTACTTCACTTTTACAGGGTTCATCACTAATATTGAAACGGTTGTATTCATTTGGAGTTCCTGTCTTCATCCCTTTGCAATGGGCAGCATGCAGGAAGGAAGCTGAGGTTTCTCTGGAACCGTGGCTTGTTTTCTGTCTTATGGGGACTCTTTGTTTCAAAGTCTTTTCAAGCCAATAGGGCGAGCTAATTCCAGATGAGGTAGGGCCAGTTTCTTCTAACATTTAGTTGTTGGTTTCACACAGTGGACACATCTTGAAGAAGAGGTAGTCCTGGACTCCAGGTCAGTCATTCATTCTTACAGAAGCCGACATTAAAACTGAAGTGTGAACCAATTTGTGTTTAGGTCTGGAAGAAACAGAGTACACACATGCCCTCTGAATCCTCTTTTCTCCTTGCTTAGGCTTGTACCAGACATGTTTCGCACTACCCTGGTATGCAGGTGGAATCTCATATGTTGAAAGATAAAATTTTGATGATCTCCTACTCTTTACTTTTGGCCTCAGAACTGTTACTTGCAGGGTGATGGCAAAAAATTTCTGTGCAACCCTGAGGAAGCCTTTCGTGGTTCTGACTGAAATTCCAAAGGTGCCTGTGCGGCTGCTGTATGGAGTGAGCCTATCTCCTTTTCTGCTATTAATTCATCCAGAGCCTACAGTCATCCCAAATTTGCAGATTTTGAGGACTCCAGCAGCACAACCTGATAGCTAGCCTTAGATGTTTAAATGAGTTCTGCTGCAGTACTTCAAAGGTATTACAACACCGAGGTTAATGATGACCTGCTGACCTACCAGACTCTTATTTTGTTAGGTTGCCCAGAGCTGATACTGCTTTTTAGACAAAAATGAGACTATTTGTAAATTTGCTTTAAAAAACTTAATACACATCAAATATCAACCTGTTTGGGTAACCTGTGAAATGATTTAAATTAGAAAGGTCCAGATTAAAAAAAACCCCATAAGTTCTTTACTATGCATTTTTCTCTCTCACTACATTGCATGAACCCTGTCAACTCTACTTTTCTTCCACTTTTCAGCTAGCTTGTATCTATATTCAGCTCTGTATTTGAAAACTTGTGAACTTACAGTAGTTTCACTTCCTGCACAATTTCTGTCGTCCCAGGCTGGTGTGCGGTATGCACGCCTGCTCTGCCGACGCCATGTTGTGAAACTTTCCTCTTTCAGAAGCTGTGCCCCGGGGAGTGGGAAAGGTATGTTGTAATGCCAGGAGGGGGAAAAAAACCAACCCAGCCTCATCTCTAAAATAGTCATTTCTCATAACCTGAGTGGTCATCTTCTCCTCTGAAAAAGATGAAACCTGGGCTGAGTTTATATTATTTTTTTCACTTATTTTTTTAGTGGAAAATAGTTGACTAATGACACTTGCTGAAGGAGTAACTTTGCGTACATGCTACCTGCGCTGTACCTTTCCTGGACAGGAAAAAAAATAACCCCGACATTAACCGAATGTCTCTGCAAGTCTCAGCAATTTTGACTTGACAGAAAGACGGGGTCTGGAAAAACAGTTCTCTGCAGTATTTACTTGAGCCTTCCTTCTGTCCACACAAGCCAAAATTAGCAATGTCAGTGAAGACGTTGGATAGTTGTGCCACACACAGATTTATGAGCTTGCATAAACATCTTGTTATTAAAACTTTAAATATTTACACTGAGATTCTGCTGCCTTCTGGACTCTTCTGAGATTATTTCTGAGCAATGAGGTTGGGATTTTTTGATTTTGAATATTTTAAGATTGATTTTTTAACATAAAACTGCTTTGGTATTTTTCTAATCAGTGGTTACAGATTAATTTGCACTGTCTCAGGGCTTAGGTTTTGCTTAACCCTTTTATAGTTCTAGCAAAGACTGACCATTTGAGTAAGATAATGTAACTATAAAAAATGTAGCTTTAAATAGGACATTGAAGCAAAATTACGGAGAGCTCAGGGTGCAGACTTTTGCTGGTATCTCCACGCTTGGAGTCAGCAACAATAGGGCATATTTCTGCGTATGGCCTTTAGGAAATCAAGGCTTGTGCTGACTGTTCATCTTAAGGACCCAGTATAAATCCCCCTGAGACTCCTATTGTTTTTGGTGAGATCTGAATTGAGGCGTTAAAGCAGAAATCATTGTAGTAGGTTAAACTTTAAACTCTTTTCTGTTTAGCTGTATATACATATAACAGAACATGCCCTTGGCTTGCCAAACATTATCCAGTTGGCAATCACATGACAAACAACATGCTGAAGATCAAAAGACTCTGTGGTTTAAGCAGCACTTTCCATGCTTGATGCAATATTCCCTTTTAATTATGTAGAGAACTAGCACTGTTAAGTGGAGGCAAATAATTGCCATGAAAATTTTCAGATTTTCTGAATAGAAATATTTCTTCAAAATAGTAGTGGGATATAAATGGTGGGTGGTGGGAGTTAAGAAACAACCGAGTGCACCTGATGGAAGGGCTGGCTTTTAAATGACTGGGTGCTACACTGGAATATGGTGGGATCTGGAGGAGTTGCAGACTGCCAAACATCACTCATTGATTAATGCAAGGACAGCTGTCTTTTTAATAAAACAGCAATGGCCCCTGGTCAGTGTGGAGAGGGAAATCATGGGATGAGGCAATTTGTGCCCATTGTCTGCAGTGGATCTTTTAATTTTAATATTCTTAGCATAATTTTAATTCATTCAAAGAACAGGCTAACCCTAATTTTTTTCCTCTTTTAGAAGTTTGGAGGGAGGTAAAAGAAGGATTAAGTAATGACTTAGGAATTTTGCAGTGAAATGGATGTTGGCTTTCTGTTGCTGTAGCTACATCATCCATCTCAACATACAGTAGCTATGGGAACAGAGCTATTGGACCTTGCAAAAGGAATGCAAACATTTCACTGCTGGTTTGCCATTTGTCAGAATCCTTTTCTCAGAAGCCTTAACATAATTTCTATTCTAGTCTTCACTCTTTCAAGCCTAAAACTCTAACTGTGACATCTCTCTCCTACAGAGTCAGTCTCAAGGCAAACAGGTCTCTCTTCTCCATATTCTTACAAGTTTTTCTATCAAATTCTACTTGTTGACAGTTTTCTTGGGGTTTCTTCCTCCTTGCTTGAGCAAGGGCACAGAGTAAAATAAAGCTGTAGACAACAGAGCTAACCAAATGGTCACGGAATAGCCACTCTAGCATCACAAATAGCTTCACTGCTTAAGACACACCTGCAGTTGGGCAGTCGCCAAATCCCATGGGCATTGCGAGCACAAATGCTCAGTTTATCCTGGATGTAAGGGAATATGGTGGTGGCGAGCAACATAAAAATGCTTGATAGAATAGCTTATTAAAATAAATAGTAACAAAAAACTTACTGTATTTCAGAAAATGTAGCAATCACCTGCAAGGAATAAGGGGCATTAAACAGCTGATCCAAGGAGAAACTTTGTAAACGAGGTGCTCATACTCGGTAGAACCTATATATGTATATATACATATATATATTTATATGTATACAAATTCTTAAAAAGAATGCAATTTAAATATAGATACAAATAAAAATTGTAACTGTTTAGTGCTCTTTTCCACACTGTATCCTGACAAATGCTGCAAAATTCCTGTCCTTTCCTGGCTGAAGAATTGACAAAATTAGGTATATGTATGTTAGGCTACTTTACCTGAGAACTATTAAAAATTGATGGGCTTAGGGAGGAACAGAAGTACCATAAATATTGCTCTTTCAGAAAGCTACAGCAAAAGAAGCAGGACAGTTGAAGTAAGAGATACTTATGTTGATGAAATTAATGTTCACAGTGTGACTCTGTCAAAACTTGGCTTAATACATTATAAGCAATTTACCAAAGAGAACTGGTGTATTTAAGATAAAGACAGCCACAGTGTCCTGGTTTCTGAGAGCAGAATATAGTTGAGTTTGAATCTCAAGAACCTGATCCAGGCTTACAATTTTTGGCTTCAAATCAAACCAGTAACATCCTACTTCCTAGGAGATGAACTAAAATAAATCACCCGTGAAGCCTGATTCTGTTTCTTGCTTCTATCTATTCTACTGCAAGCAAGATTTCTTATTAAAATCACCATGGATACATGATCCTTATAATCCTGTGAGTCCTTTTCTGATTGTCTGCTTAGCTGCAGAAAGTTAACTAACACTGCGCCCAAGAGCAATGATCTGCTACCCCTCTCCCAAAATCCCTAATCAAAGCAGCTCACTTCTGGATCAACCGCGGGCATTTTGACCCAGTTCCACCATGGCAGACGCATTCGATAGTGCTCCACGTCCATCCCAGTGGGGTCTGGGGTGTGTGCTCTGTGCTGTGTGGTGTTTCGCAGTCGCAGAGAAATAAAACATGGTGCAGAAAGTTGCTTAGGCATCTTTAGAAAGAGTGGAGTAGCAGTTCAGAAGCAATTGCCCTGACACAGAGCTCTTTTGCAGAGGCCTGTGCATACTTCAGCAAAAATAAAAAGCCTTTATTCAACAACCACTATGATTGCTATGGACCAATTGGTTATTACGGGTAAACTGGTAAAATCAGTACTCTGATTTGTATCAGCATGTCCCTGCTGTGAAAACATGGATGTGTAGCCTCTGATCTTCTACCCTGTTGCTTATAGGCATGAATTCAAGTCCCTTACACTCAGGTGACGTACAGTACATTGGGCTGGACATACAGTGTACAGTACGTTGTTGAGAGCATCTCCTGGGCTGTCCACAGCTGGTTGCTGGAAAGGTAGTGATCAGAAAGGAAGGGCAAGGACTGAGCATCCTGATTTAAGTAACTGGAGCAATATTTTGTACATCACCATACTGCTGTCATTACCTTCTCCTGGTATGGGCTTTCACTAAAAGGTAGCACAAGTGACTTATGCTGTATGTATCCTTTCTCGGTTCCTCCTTAGCAGCACAGATGTGGTGTCATTACGTGCTTCTCAGTGAAAGAAGCTACATTAAACATGACTTCTGTTACTGTTTAATGTACTGCAACAAATGCTGCGTAGATCTGTAAATCAAGACATTTGTTCTTCATTTTTAGCAATGCCCTTTCCCTGAACTCGTTTAATGAGACAGAGTTGTAAGATGTTTGTATGTTATCCAGCTGGACTGGGCGTGCGATTCTTGAACTCTGACTCTTACTGCATTCTCATTTTAAAAGTGTCCTGTGTCAATAGACAGTGGCAGCTATACTCTTAAGGCAACCTTGTTTCACATAACACCGCCCTAATGTTGTAAGCAGTGTAATAGACAGGGAAATGCCTGAGACTGGGAGAATTTGGGAATTTCTTTGTTACTGAAGTCTCCTTGACAGCTGTGTTTCATAAAAGTGAAGGGACACTGTAAGTGAAGGGGGAGAGTAAGTTATGAACCAAAATGTGACATACAGCAGAAGGTGATGGTGGAGAAGACTGTGGGATTTATTATCCCTGTTTGTCACAGGAAACATGCCCAGAAATCAGTTCCAGCATGTAAATGCACTTTATGTAGTTATAACAATATAAACAGTTATAAAAGTACTTATAGAGGTGGAAATTATTGCCTCTAATTTCAGATATCTGTTAAAATAATAAAAAATATGTTGCTGACTAACCAAACTATTGTCTATCTGCTCTAGATTAAACTCAACATGAGATTTTTTTCAACCTGTTCATTGATTTTTATACCCCTTTTCTGCTGAATGTCGTGGCAAATGTGGATTTCTCAGATTCCTAGGTCAGCTATGCATGTCAACCCACCTACACTGAATAGCCATCTATGGAGAATGAGTTAAATATACTGCTTTTTTCTGTACGCTTTGCTGTTAAATTTCATTTGATGTCTTGCAGGGCCTAGTCTTGTGTGGTCAGACTGTGCCACTGCCTCGGTGACAGCAGGCACTTTGGACAAGCCAGGCTTGTGTCCAAGCAGATGCTAAGCTCCGGTGCTGGAGTTGCTACTCCTGCTCTGAGAGAGCTTTTGTTGTTTGCTGTTTTGCTGCTTTGTTGTGATGTTTTGCTAACGCTGTACTTTTCTTATCCAGTCCAGGAGAACATCTTACACCTGTGTACAACATCTAGTGTGATGGGACACTATCTGACTTACAGCACTGGGTAGGGAGTACTCTTTGTTTGCAAGGACCCCATGGAAAAGTAGGTGAAGGCTCGTCTTGAGGCAGCTTATTCTTGCTCTTTTTGAACATGAGAAAGATAGATTTCCTATATATCCTTTTACCTAGTTTTCTGTTTTCTCTTCAGTCCCTCTCCTCCCTTCCCTCACAGTGTTAAAGTGAATCTCCTCCTCTGTGTGTTTTCATCTAGTGACTCTATCTTCTTTTGTGGGGTCTTTTGCTTCACGCCAGTGCAGAGGAAGCAGGAAGATGATACTAACTGGTGGCAGGAATGGGAGAAAGGGGAACTTCCCATGCTGAACTGGCATAGGAAAGCTTGGAGCTGGGGTGCTCTGTCATGGTAATAGAGAGCTAAGCAGCAATATGGACCATACTGACCCTGTATATAAGTTGCTTTGGTCTCTTGGTCAGAACAGAGGACGCCTTGCCTTCTCTGTGTGATGGTCCACATTAGCCTGCGTGCTAGGATAATTTACTGGATATTCCTTCAATGAGCAACGTGGTAAAAAAAGGAGAAAAAACAGTGGGAGGGAGGTGATCTGCCACATTCCAGTATCCAGTAGAAGCAGAGAAGAGGCACCGTTTCTTCAGAAATCTTCTAAAGGGAAAGTGTCGCCCTTTCGTCCTTTCCTCTTTTCTTGCAAATTCTGTTGGACATAAAGGCAGTTTCAGTCTTTAACATTTACACAGATTGACCTCAGAAATACTCAGCGGCATCCTAAAATGACTGCTAATGCTGGGGGCTGCAAAGATGCCTACCACTTGTCAGATACTTACACAACATTTGAATAATCAGAAAAGCATAAAGACCAATTTGGTAACCTTTTCCTGGCATTGCTTGTTACACATTTGCTGTCAGGCCATGCTCAGTATGGACAATGGCAGTGAGTAACTTAATTTTCTGAATTACAATAATTCCTAGCACTTCAGTAGCTCATATTCTGGCTAGTGGTCTTAGTTTAAATCTTAGTTTTAACTTTCCTCGGCACCTTCAACTCTCAGATCGTACACATGAGCTTTTCTTGACAGCTGTGCTTATAATGTCCAGGTTGGTTCCCTAATGCCTTAATTTTTTTGAGATCTAAAATACTGCTGTAGAAAAGAATAAAAGCATAGCCTAGGATCAAATAACTATTTAACAATTTTTATGCCCCTTTTCCATGGAATGTATTAGCAAGTACGGATTGTTCACACTCCTAGGTCTACTATGCACTGTGACCCTGTGATACCAAATAGTTGGTTACAGCTGAGATGCAAAATTCTGTAGCTTCTCAGGGAAAAAAAAAAAGTAGGATTGTTTGCAGTTTTTTTATTTTATTTATTTTTGCATTTAAAGTAGAGTTGAAACTTTACATCTTGGGAGGATTTAGGTGGACAGGAATAATAACCTCCATGGACCTATTGTACCAAATTTATGCTAGTATCTGATAGGAGAGTGAGTCTTGTTAGTGCTAAAGAAACCTTCCAGCAAAATCATGCTCCAAGAATAAAAGTACAGCTTGGAGGTGTTCATACAATAGTTGTATGGAAGTGTCTTCATCTAGATGTCAATGTTTCAGGCTGTGACTGGTTGTTCAGCCCACAGTGCCTATAAATCTGTATAGTGCCCTTGAGCACTTGTGGTCTCTTAAATCTTAGCAAGATCAGCAATGGAGCATGGAGCCTTTCAGAGCTGCAAGATTGCTGATCTTTCCAGGTGGGGTATTGAATGGAAAATAAATAGCTCGGTGATGTATTCCTATTTTCTGTGGATAAATATTGATTGAAAACGAGCACAGAGTGGCAGGCTCAATGAAGTACTCACAACTGAATGGGAATGCAGAGTGACATTTACTTTTTTTTTTTCCTATGCCTTTCCAGTACAAAATAAGAAATAGAAAGAGTACCCTTTTCTTAGACCTTATTACCTCTTTTACAGACTCCAGATTTTGTTTCCTGGTCAATTTAACTGTATTCATGATTTAATGTCTCTCTTTTTAACACAAGAATGTGTACATGCACAAAGTTGTTCTCTTGTTACTCCCTGTTGCTGTAGTCAAATATTTAACTAATCGTTGCATGTTTTTGCAGCTGAACATTAAGACTTTTGTTCCACATGCTTAATCACATGTGTCGAATCTTCATAAGCCCGGTGGTGCATTCTGCTCCACAGCATTGTGCTGAGGTGCTAGCCAAGGAAGGCTGTAAATCTCAGCTATTTACAACAGGGAAATGTTATTGTACCTTGCAAATATAAAGAATATGCTTTCAATAGGATTCTAAACAATTTTTTAAAGTACTTAAAACGCCCTCTGAGGAGGGTGATGCTCAGTTCAGAAGAGAGTTAATCACTCTCAATCTCTATAGGCAGGTGGCCATGTACAACTCTAATACTACTTTTCTCTGGCTATTAGCTTGCAGATATTGATATCTATCCAGCTTTACCACTGATAGTAATGTTTTCCAGCTGCTGCTCACTAGTATGCACATATTTTTGGTAACGAGGATCGTATTTGAGTAACTGTAGATGTCATACAGTTGGGCTGCATATGAAACACTTGATTTTCGAAAAAAAAATGTTGAATGTGAGGCTCAACAAAGCCAACTGGCTTCAGGGCCTCTAGTTCAGTATTCTTTGATCCAGCTTCTAACTTTATTCGTCGAGCTAGCAAACAGTGCTGGAGTCTTTCTGTCTCTCTTTTTCTTGTTTTTTTTATTGAAAGAGAATTGTACTGGCAAATGTTAGAGATGTGATCAAAGATCCCAGCTAAATTTCACTCTCCTAAATATAAAATTTAGTATTTTAATACTAATTTGAAAGTACTGAATTACAGACTGTCGTTGCAGATAATCTTTTGTTTAGCATTTCTAAGCATTACCTTGTAGTTGTTTGAGTGAAACTGCAAAATTATTCTTAATGATGGTGGCATTTTGTAAAGACTGAATTCTTTGTTTGCACTGTTATTTATAGTTATCTTTGAGGGAAGGATCATAACGAAAAGCTCTCAAGAGCACTTAACTGAATTTTGAAAATGTAACTCACGAAAATAAAATTTGGAACTTAAAAAGAAGTCAGGAAACTCTCATCTCTTCAGCAATACTGAAATTGCACATTGTTTTGTATCTGAATTACTTGGTATAGCAGATAATATCAGCACATTGCTCCAAACAAGTTTTAGAACTGCTTTTATTTTAACCTAGCCTGATAACAAATAGTTATTTGCCAATCGCTAAAAATAGGAATGAGACAGGAAAAAAGATGGTCAAAGATACCCAGGCAAAACAGTTGAAATGGCCTAGCAGGCAGCCAGTTTCAAATTCCCATGTTTTCATTTGTGGATTAATTCTATGCTATAAATAACATAAATAAAATCAAATGATTGTTATAGTGCTCCAGCTGGAAAACCACTCATAGCACCAAAAATATCAGTTAAGTGCAAATGAGCACGGGAATTTTATGTCAAAACACTCCAGAAGCTCAGTAGATGGAGAGCTTAATAGCATAGACCATCTTGCAGTGATGCACTGTAGCTAGCTTGTAGACAACATCATTGTTCTTGACTTTTTCATTTTAACGTTATTTTAATTTTTTTGGGACAATTTTGGATTTTCCATGTAGGTTTTAAATTGAAAAATTGCTAGGAGTGCCTCCTTTCTCTACCTGTATAGTGATTTTGACAGACTCCCATCTCTGCACTCCTGTCATACCAGTTACCAGAAAGTCAGTTCTTTTCCATCCACAATTCTTCTGTCTTCCCTGTGGCTTTGCTGTACAGTACTTTGTCAGAATTATTTGAAATGGTGCTAGATGTCTTGACTCCTGAATATGTAAGGTTAACTTGTCAGAACAAAGCACACTAAGGAGAAACTCTCACACAAATTTTAAATTAATTTAAAGAACTCTTGTGTTTCTTGAATTTATCTGAATACCAGGCTAACAGGTATGAATGACTGAAATGAGCTGACATTCATTTTTTAATGAATATTTCAGATACCTTTCTGTCCTTGCAGGAATGCAGTGTTCCCAGCCTTAAGCATTTAAAATGAACGGTGTCGTAAGAAACCATGAGACAAAAAATGCCTTCTGGGTTTAGGAATCTTTCAGGACTGTTCTTCCTAAAATGAGGATTAGACAGGAAATCTTAGATTATTTTTGTAATAAATAAATGCTAGAGATAATGCTTTAAAAAAATTCCAAATACTCTGAGGTTATGATAAAATTATGCGCTAACAACTTACAAATATAAGAGTTCATAGAAACTGAGTTCATTTGAAACTGAGTACTGTATGTTTATTATACCATATTATTTAGTTACTTTAACCTCACTTCTTTCTCAGGCTAGAATCTTTACGAATTTTTGGCACACATAACATTTTTCCTGACTGGCCTTTGACAAATAAGATAATGAAAGTAGTTTTCTTTTAGTTTAAAAGAAAATAAATTCTATTAATCTTTTCTTTTTTTTTTTTTCTTCCCCTGTAACAGTTATTCAACTTCTTTCATAGAAATTATGCTTTTTTGAAATTAATAAAAAACATTTTTTATTTTTAAGATAAATTTCTTTTTCAACCAGTGACTACAAAATAGGTTGTGAACCTGCTCAACAGACACTGATATGAGATTTTTTCAAAAGCCTCGTGTTTACACAATTGCCACGATGTAACCTTCATGGAAGTTGAAGTCTCTGCAACAACATGTATATGCCCTTCCTCTACTCATAATGAAAAAACAGTTACATCAAAATGTACATTAAAAAAATTACATTTAAGTCAATGGGTACAAAGTTAGAGGTGTAGTCCATTGTAGCTTCTTGCCCCTTGGTGCAGGTACTAAGGACTGAGACCTACATGGCTGTTTTTCATTCCCCTGATATGATTAACCTGACCAAATTTGCACTGCTGATCTTAATTCACTTACCAAGGCTTCTGAAACTCCAGAATACAGACTAGTTTGAGTAGGCAGTGTGAAAATGCTGCTACTGAGGGGAATTTACCTAAGCTTTTCACCCCTCAAATCCCTAATTCCTGCCATTCCTTGCAGATGATCCTTTCATACCCTGCCCTGCTGAGCATCATTTCCAGCAGTGCCGTGTTGCTATGTCTGGTTGATATTTAATCGTACATTAAAGGAAGACACTTCCAATTTTCATGACTTTTCATGACTGTTATAATGTAGTCGCTACAGCTCAGGTAGGAAAGGCAGCTTCTGCAGCATGTGACAAATATAACTCAGAATTTTCAAACTTGTGTAACCTTTAAAAAAGTCTTGGAAAGTTAGTGAACCAGTTTAGAGCTTCCTTTTGCATCTTCTCAAATTTGAATAATTACTCTTAAAAAGGATATCCTTTTAACAAAGACATACATGTAGTTAATAAACATAGCACTGACCATGACGTGCCAGTGCAACACCTGAAAACCTAATGAAAGCAGATTAAAAGGGGTTTATCGTAGTTTTTCAAGCATTCACAGTGTTCTGTTTAAGCAAAATTATTTTGTTTTCTTACATCTGTCTTTAATAAATCACTAAGATGGCTGCCAAGCAGTAGCTTCATCTTTATCCAGCTGGATACACCTAAGCTTTCTTAGCTTGAGAAAAAATCCTTCTCATCAAGTGAACCGAAACTGAGCGAAATGTGCATATTTGGAACGATAAATCAAAATGTCCATGTGCAGATGTTCTCAGCCTAGAGGCATAAATGCAAAGGAGCTTGGTTCCAGAAGGAGCTTTCAACAATACCTGAAAATGTTCAGAGATGCTTTTCAGCTCCATATTACAATATGAGCACAGTACTGTAAAATCTAGATGAGTGACTTGCTCATTATGCTATGCCAATATGTGTGATATAATAGCAAGCTTCAGACACCATAATTTAGTACGGCAGCAATAAGCAGAAAAACAGCCTTCTATAACTGAGATTTGGGGTGGAGAAGTCATATGGAACGAGCTTGCTTTTCAAAGCAAGCAAAAATATCACCAACCCTTTATAGCACTTCTTGGCATCAGGCAGAGCTTTTCTGAGGATGAAAACTGATATTATCCCATTTTGCAAACAGGGAGGTTGGGCTACAAATGAGGTGGCCTTCTACCCAACAGCAACTGGAGGAGACTGAGTAGGTTTTGGGCTCTTACCTCCTCTGACTCCAGACTGGTGTGGGCCCCTGAAAACACGGAGAGATATTCTTGTGATTTTGTGCTGTGTTACAGCTCTATTACAGTAATATGTGTCTGCATTTGGGCTTTGGAAGGGAAGATCTCATCTGTCATTTTTACCATGGTACACTTTGTACTGTGACAGGTCCCAGAAGCTTAAACCAAGGGATATTGCCTCACTGCTCTAGGGTGGCAATTTCACCTTGAGACAACTCCTATGCTAAATGAGCGTGTTGTGATTTTAGAGGTATGAAGTTGGTTCTTTAGACTTGCAGGAAGTTGCAGAGCTGGGACAGGCTTCACACATAAAACTCAGTGTGAATGGCAGGGTATGAAAAAATGTAATGGTGTAAGAGTAGTTTTGCACGATTTATCTAAGTTGTCCTGAATAAAGAGAATAATTCCTTCTGTATTAGATTTGTGTGTTTGAATGAAGTGGCTCATGTCAGATTTTGTCTGAAGTCTGTGACATGAGAGAA
>KZ505886.1:175735-201542 GCA_002844005.1 Limosa lapponica baueri
TATGTATGTGTGTACATGCGCAATGGAAAGCATGAAATTGTACTTGATATTTTGAGAAGTAGTGGCTTCTTTTTTTTTTCTTTCATAAAAGTTTCCAAAAAATTCTCGTAACTCGCTTATGGAAATTGCTGGTGTCCTTAAGTTCCTATTTCCGTCCATATATAAAAACTTGCCTTTTTTTTTTTTTTTTTTTAAACTGAGGTGTAGGTGAATCAGTGAGGTACAGAGAAGTAATGATTTCTTCAAGACCTTTTTATTTATTTTGAGAAGCTGGGGGGTGGGGCAGTTTCTGGGATCCATATTTCCTTTGATTTGGAGTGTTGAAACCCTGCTTTGGGAGGGATGTGCATTTTACAGCTCTTGTCTGCAGGAGATGTGAGATAACTCATGCCTGGGAAGAGGCTTGTGCAAGGGCTACTTTGGCCTGACCCACCGCACGTGCCTACATTGTGCTGAAGGCAGTGAGATTTCAGAAGATACCTATTGTCTTCCTGAACTGTTTTTTCTGGAGGTGGACTGAGCTCCCCACACTTTGCATGAAGTTGTACAAGAGCTTTGGAAGTGTAGCTTTGACAATCAGACTATGGTAATATACAGGTGATGTCTGTGTTTTTGTCCTTTCCTCATGTGCTGTTCTCTGTACCGAGAATCAGGGTGATAGCAAGTAATCTAATAGCCAGACCCTTTCGTGGGATATGAAAGTGTATGCTAAATGAAACGTTTAGAAATTTATAAGCACATAAGAAATCTAATTGGGCAGGCAAATCTTAACTGACAAAAGAGAGAGATAGTAAGAATCTAATTCTATGGACTTTTTCAATATAGAAGCACAAGTTGAAATATAAAACTTTGAAATAATATTTCTTCTCCCAAACTGTACAAATATATGCCACCTGTGTTCCAGGGAGTCATTTCCATCAGATCAGTTCAGTCTTCAGATGTAAAATCTGAAATGTTCTGTGAGTTGTTGTTCCTGCTGTATTAATTGTCATGAACTCTCTTTTTGACACTGTTATCCCAGGAAATCCTGATTATCATGAATGTTCGCTTTTCAAAGAGTTTAACGTGCTCTAGGTGACATGTAGACATGGTATTTTGTAATACAAATATAGTCAGATCGTTTCTTCAATAGAATGAGAAAGACACCTGTGCAAGCTTTCCAGTTCTCTTCCTGCTTTCTGCAGGAGAATGGAAACTTCAGGATGGGCATAATGAACAGCAGCTCTTAGAAAGTGAAGATATCCTTCTTCCTGTTGTAGAAGTCCTCCACAGTGGTCTCTGGATTTGTTTCTTCTTCCATGAGAAGAGCAATACAGTCAAAGAATACTGAGCACACTGAGAAGCAGCTGAAGTCCATCATAACTTCAAAGTAGTGTATTTAACCTGGCCCTTCTGAAGACTGGTCTACCAACTGGTGTATCAAAGTTCCCTGAAAATAACTGATATATTGCAACTTCTTATATAAATTCTGCTTCTAGACTGTCTCTCTCTAGACCCTTTTCTATCCAACAATGAAGAGGCACAGCATCAAATGCTGCGCCATTTTATGGGAATGGTGCTCAGCACCAAAATTTTCAAAGGTCTTCCTTTTGGACATGCTTGCTACACAGTGCTTTGCACTCAGCTGGTAGCTGCTAGAGCTAGTTCAAAACTGCTACATGTCAATGGTAGTGTAAATAACTGAAGCTGTACTGGGTTTGAGCCTGTATGGTAAATAGTTGCAGTCAATTTTGTTTTTCTGGGTCTATCATTCACAAGGTGGATGCAATGATCATGGAGATTAGGGAGAGGCAGGGGAAGTGGGAGAGGCTGAGCAATAGAGCCAGGGCCACCAGTCTCACTGGGACAGACAGGTTACCTCCGTTTTGTTGACTTTAGTCCTTTTAGGGTCAAAGGGGAGCAAAAAGGTCTGTACTCTTGCAAGTGTTAATACGTAGGTAGGAATACAGAGTGGATTTAACACTGTATGAATACCTACCTTAATGACTTAATGCACTTCACTGCCTGTTTTACTTGTGAGACATTTCGCTGAGATTCACTTTCATGTGGCAGCAGACAGGATTATCCCTGCAAGGATATCCAGCACAGTCACAGAGATGCTTAAGTGGCTTGATCTACATGCTCCTTTTCTTCCAGGTATAGCTGGTTGTAATTTTAAAATATTTTTTAAGGTCTGCTTTGTGTCTGCTGCATGCTGAGACTCTGCGGTGTATGGTTCAGAACTCTGCTTCAGGCACAGACAAGGTGGGACAAGGACTAGATAAGCATCTGTTTGAGGCAGTGAAGCACGTGGTGGGTTGTTTCTGGAGAATGTGACAGGGGAGCCCAGATACGTTATCAGTAGGCTGGGGGAAGGAGGAGGAGGAGTATTTGTAATTCAGATATAGGAGGAAAGGAACATCGTAGCATTGCTACCTGCAGGGCTGGGCAATGACCCTGATGATTGCTGGGCTTTTGCATGATAGCCTGGCATAGCTATTACGATGATGATCTAGTCGGCTCTTAAATAGGGAGATGTGAGATTCAGTGTCACAAGGAGTGAATCTATTCTGTTATAAAGTAGTTGAAACTATGCTGGAAGGTGGCAGTCCACTTTTAACTGTAAATATTTACTAATAGAGCACAATGGTAGTCTCTGAACCTCTTCCCCATCTTCTGCTCCAGTATCTTGAGCCAGCTGGCTGTGATGCAAATTGAGACACAGTGATTTCACAGCATACCTCCCAGCAAAGACAGTGCATGTTTCTTTTCATAGTTTGGGAGCACATTTCTCGTATGCATGCTTCTCTGCTTATTAAAGGTCCTTTGGCATACACATTCTGTAGCCAGCTGTATCAGAGGTTAAAAGCTTTTTGTGGATGAAAATATAAATTATGGTGAGTTACTACTAGCCATGAAATAGCAAAATCTGGAAAAATACAGAAGATGCAGCAAATGAAATTAGACTCACAGTACCTGTGCTATATCAGGGAAAAAATACAGGCTTAATTAGGGATTGCAAATTGGGATACACACATGACTTTAGTGTAAACATCTGATCCTGCTGACTTGCAAAAGCCGTTTCAAAGTATTTGATTGCAACTGTACATAAACAATTAGCTGGAGCAATATTTATGGAGTATCAAGAAGCCTGTAAATTTGTCAGATAACAAACCAATGTCCGTAGCCTGCCCTAAATAACTAAAAAGTTGGTATCTCTGCCATGAAGGCAGAGGTTAGATTGCTCAACTGTGGCTCTGTGGAGGTTAATCCTTTTATTGCTATTCTCCATAAAATGTCAGAGAGCAAAGTAGTGTTTCAGTACCATTACATTACCATTTCGCAGGGCTGTGTTCTAACCCTTCAACAGTATTTGCAAATTGTTGTTCTTTTTGAGAGCTTAATTCAGAAAGATTTCTGCTGACTGTAATATCTCATTGTTGCCCAAGACATATGGGAAGTCTGTTGTTGGGCTGTGCCTGGGCCTTGTATCTGTTGTTAGCAGAAAATCTACTGAAAGACAGATAGTTCTTAATGATATTTAAAATTATTTAATATTCAGCCCTCTGTGAGCACTCCTATGAATTTTTACTGGTTTGTATTCACAATTTTGGCAAGTGTGTGAAAAATGTAGGGCCTATAAGTCTATCTACCTTTGCAAAACAGAAAATTAGAATGATTCATCTTTCCTGGAGAAGTTCTTAAATTAAATATTTTTTTGACAGTACTTTGAAAAAAATTCCTTCACCCATTTTCAAATAGTACAAAACTAGAAAATATTTTTTCTTAATCTTTCATTGAGTATAAATGATACATTTGTTTTAATACCAAAAGTGTATTTAGTTAGCAATCATAGAGGTTTTCATGTTCATTAATGACCCAATGTATCTGCAGGTGTCTCCTGTTTTAATAGACAAAGTTTGCAGTACTGTGAAAGATTTTATATATTCTTAGTTAAGACTCTCACATGGGGCGTATGTAAATACTGATACAGTTACACACGTGCTCAACTTCTTTTAAAGAACTGAACTGTGTACCTTATCTCTTGTCATGCTTGGAAACTGTGAGCAGATGCTACAAAGCATGCACCCCTCTTCCCCTCAGCCCCCAATTTTTTATTGCGTCATGCCACATGCCACATGTGAGGTTGTAGTCACAAGTACCCGTATTTGCTTCTGTTTTCCTACTGGGGGTCACAGGCTTGCTGTGTTTTGGGCTCTGTGTTTTCCATCCTGCTGTGGGGACATGTGAGGTGCTGCCGTGTGTGGGAATGCGGAGCTTGTGGTGTGTGATTCCTGCAGGAGCTGCGAGGCTCTGTGGGTGGGGACATCCCTGCTCGGGAACTGCTCCCTCTTCCGTGGTGCCTGCAGCCCTCTTGGGGAGGGAGGCACATGCTCCTGGCCTCCGGGTACCATCAGCCCTGCAGATGAGCTGTAGCTGGCTGTGTGGGTAGAGGTGGTGAAAGCAGAGTGAGTAGATGCAGTCTTCTGTTTTATGGAGAACATCAGTCTTCTCACTGAGTCTAGGCTTGATTTTATTTTTCCGGGCCTTATGAAAAGCTTGTTCATATCCTTTGCTAGAGTGATAGTGGACTTTGTGTTAACCAGTGGTAGATGCCAAGATTGACAGTCAAATTCAGTTTGTGCCCAACCTGAATATAAATATGGCTCTTTTCTACTTCCGCTCTTTATATCCCTTTCTCAGGACACAAGAGACCGTGATAAATGTTAGTCCTCCATCACCTTGTTCCGTCTTCCCCTTCCTCTCCCCCCTGAAAAGCACCCAGGGTTAGAGGGTTTCACAGAAAGACTGAAACCCTCATTCCCAGGGGCACGTGGCAGAAGGGGGTTTGCTGACTGAAATGCTGCAGGGCTGAGGGGGATGTAAGCTCAGTGGTAGGGGTGTTCAGCAGCGTCAGTGCATTCAGCTGATAACTTCTGACCAACCCTGTCGTAGTCTCCTTTTTAAGGGAGCCAGTATCAGTTTTTCTCTTGCACCTCAGCTGATCTGATTTTGATTCTCTCAGTGACAAATGCTGGCCTTTGGGTAACCACCTCCTTCTCTTTTCTGTTACAGAGCTCCAACATGGGAGGCAAACTGAGCAAGAAGAAGAAGGGGTACAGTGTCAATGATGAAAAAGCTAAAGACAAAGACAAGAAGGCTGAAGGAGCAGCAACTGAGGAAGAGGAGACTCCAAAGGAGGCTGGGGATGCCCAGCAAACCACAGACACCACAGAAGTGAAGGAGAACAACAAGGAGGAGAAGGGCGAAAAGGATACTCAGGTCGCTGCTAATAAGACAGAAGAAAAAGAAGGGGAGAAGGAGAAAACAGTGACCCAGGAAGAAACCCAGAAACCAGAACCAGAGAAGTCAGAGTCTGTTGTTGATGCGAAAGTAGAGCCACAGAAGAGCAATGAACAGGCACCCAAGCAAGAGGAGCCGACTGCAGCCTCTGCTCCCGCTGCCAGTAGCGAAGCACCCAAAACTTCTGAGCCTAGCAATGATGCAAAAGCTTCCCAGCCTTCAGAAGCCACAGCTCCCAGTAAAGCAGATGACAAGAGCAAAGAGGAAGGGGAAGCCAAAAAGACTGAGGCTCCCGCAACACCTGCAGCCCAAGAAACTAAAAGTGAAGTGGCCCCAGCTTCAGACTCAAAACCTAGCAGCAGCGAGGCTGCGCCTTCTTCCAAGGAGACGGCGGCAACAGCAGCACCTAGTTCCACTGCTAAGGCCTCGGACCCTGCAGCCCCACCAGAGGAAGCGAAACCTTCTGAAGTTCCAGCGGCTAATTCGGATCAAACCATAGCAGTGCAAGATTAAATTGGACAGCCTGTTGAATCAACCACTTAAAACAACCTGTGTCTTTTTTTTATTTTTTCAGCTATACTAACTCGTTTCAGATCTGAAATAACAAATATGTATTGCCCAGAAAGAAAAGGAGAAAAAAAAAAGAGAAAAAATGAAAAGGATGTCCCATCAAGTTGGGAGGGAGGGAGGGGGGAGAATCCAAATAGTATTTTTGTGGGGAAATATCTAATATACTTTCTGCCAGCTTGACACAAGTCCTGGATTAAAAAAAAAAAAGTAAAATAAATGGATGTCTGAAAGTACAGCACATCTTTTGTATTTGAACTGCTGTAAATGCACTCCACCAATGTATCAAAATCTTCTTTTTGTTCTGTAATGGGGTTTGGGAGTGATGCGTTTGATTCTGCCCACTGGGTTTGTGCCAAGGCAATCAGATCTTTATGAAAGCAGTATTTTCTGTGGTTTTTTTATTTACAGCCTTTCTTATTTTGATATTTTTTTTATGCAGTGGATGAATGCCAACTTTCAGACAAAACCCACTTAGCTGTCCACATATTTCTCAATGCCAATCCTCCAATTCTTCCTCTCCAAATATTTTTTGGGAGTAAAAAGCATTCTCATCCTACTTAGCCTACCTAGATTTCTCATGACGAGTTAATGCATGTCCGTGGTTGGGTGCACCTGTAGTTCTGTTTATTGGTCAGTGGAAATGAAAAAGTCTGCGTTCATTGCAGTTCCAGTTTCTCTTCCATTCTGTGTCACAGACACCAACACACACTCATTGGAAAACAAATGAAAAAAAAAAAAACAAAATGTACAATGGATGCATTGAAATTATATGTAATTGTATAAATGGTGCAACAGTAATAAAAGTTAAATAATTTAAAAAATATAAAAGTGTAAAGACTGATTAAATCTTTGCTTTTACCCCTTGGGAACTAGGCAAAGGAGATTCTTACACTTAGAGAAGATGTGTTACATCTGGGGTTGTTTATTCACCTATTTATAGTGAAGTAGAGGCAAAGAAAGAACCATCAACCTCATGATCCTAGAAACACGCTGCCATAAACTCCTACTTCAACAGCCACAAGAATTCAGAGGTGAAGTTGGAAGAAGTGGTGGATGAACAGTACATCTCGTATATGTTTTATCCCAGGCAAAGTAAAAATGGCTTTTGCCTGCCTTAACATGTGAAAGAAATGCTCTCTTGCTATTTTAAAGAGCCAGAGGCATGCTGACTGTGTTTTAACTGGGAGTAAGACAGTGGATTTGATAAACTCATCTTTTAAAATGAGGCAATTATATTTAATCCTAGTCCTATTAACATATTCCTAGTGCTGATACATTTTGTTCTTTTCCCCATTACCATTGTGCAGGAGATGAACCGCAGCTGCCACAAAAGGCCAGTTCTCTGTATTTCAAATATAAATAACCTTGTATAGCTGAGCAGAGTTTAGCCTAGCACAAATAACATTTTTCAATAGTTTTACCTCTTTGCCCCATTGCTGAATAATTGCAGTTCTGCTGAGTGGTGTCATTGCTGGATACAGACAATTTTTTCAGTGCAGAGCCCTGGATTCGCAAAACTGGTAAAAGAAGCATATTTGATCTGCCCATCAATAAGCTCTTAGGCTGAGTAGAAGTTCTGAGAGAAGTGGGCAACGGTAAATAGAAACACAGCTTATACACGTACTAAAGGGATGAGTGGACTTGTATTTAGTAAATAAGGGAAGTGATATTTTTAAATGATATACATTATTTCACTTTCTCTCTCTCCGTGCAGGGATGATGATTCACTCTACAGACTTCCATAATTCTTATCCTTTATTTTACTCAGAAATACAGGAATCCTATACCTTGCTGGGGATGCTGATGTGCAGTTGTGCACCCACGGAAAGCTTACTGGAACAGGCAAGAGTAGTTCTGTTGTGTTTAGATCAGATCCTTCACTTAGATGAATATTGCATCACCATGATGCTTTTGCATCCTTAATGCAGAGTCAGTTTCATGCATAACATGTCAAAATAAGGTGGATTCTTTTGCACAGAGGGAGGTCAGCTAAATACTCTGGCTTAAAAAGAAAGCAGGCTTTTTTGGATTAAATAGCTGAAGCACTGCAAGGGGGCCAGACAGACAACACAGTTGCAGTAGTTTACCAAGTTTTGCACATATATAGCTGTCACAATCTACAGCATCTTTGTGTGGCCAAGTTTGTGGCTTTCCTGCAAATCTATAAGAGCCCTCTGCCATCGTTTCCCAGTGTAGATGCGTCCTGGAAAGGAAGAGCTTCTGTCCACAACTCTCCCAGGACTTTTCATGAGGCAAGTCCAGAACTGAGAGGAGGAGCGCAGGGTTCTGCAGTACTTCATGGTGATGTAATACTGAATCGACCTGAAGCTGATGGGACTAAATTTATGCTCTGCCTTTGGGCTGGAAGTGGCTGCCAATGGAAAATAGGTATGTAACTTGTTTCCTGGGATGGTATGTGAATGTACCTACTAACAATACTGCACCTTGGCTGGTAGCACACCCATTCACTTTTAATATAATGTTCAAAACAGTGCTTAATCTCTAAAAATTCTTTGACAATCAACACATGCCTCAGTTTTCCCTTGAACTTTCTTCAGCTGGCATACTTAAAGCTGATGAGAAGATCTTGAATCTTACTTTAATTCTTTGAAGCAATTAAAATACCCCTGTGCTCCACTTCTGTATCCAAACCCAGCAACCCCTGCGGGAGTCGACAGCAAACCCTTAACACACACGCTGCAGTTCTCACAACCTGCTTGCTGATGGTAGCTTCTTCCTGACAGTGTCGATGGTGCAAGGGAATGTTATGGCCCGTGTGGCTGGAAATCACTAGCATATGGGCAAAGAAATATGCACTTGTGTTTGGGAAGCCAAGAGGCAGTACAGCCAAAGATCAATTCACTTACTTATTTAAATGCTCAGTATTCTCAAAAAATAAAAAGGAAGGTTGCCATATAATGTTTTTAATTCTTTTATTAATAAAGGGGGCTGCAAAATTAGCTTTGTCATAGTAGTTAAAATTCTTAGTGTGTAACTGGCAGTGCCAAGGCATTCTGGCTTGGGCCATTGTTCTACAGCACTGCTATCCTATACCTATATATGCAAGGAAAGAAATCATCTCAGTTCAAAGACCTTATGAACTAAGCGTACATGGTTAACAGACATGTTTAGCATGTTGCTTGCCTGAAGTGACATGAGAAGAGGTTAGAGCCTAGAGCTCTGCTTTTCTTCACCTCAGTCCAGTATCTCATCTCCAAGATCCTCTTTTTCTGAGTTATAATCACTCTTTAATAACAGTAAAAGTATGCTAAGGGTACAGAGCTAACAGGCATGTTAATGCTTTGAGCGTAAGCACATTGGAGATAACCTCAAAGGACCCAGCCCTTTTGTGAAAGCCTGCCAAAGGAACAGAGAAATTCAACCCTGGGAAAGAACCTTTGCTATTGTTTAGAGCTCCTACAGAGAGATGTTTGCAAGGTCTCCCTTGTTTTGCCTTGGAGACTGTCAAGAATCTGTTGCTCTCCCTTTGACAATAGGAAGGTCAGTGCCATTGGCTTTGCTCACGCTTTGCTCGCACTTTCACAGCAAGGAGAAATGCAGCAGCTGTTAAGTGTTAAATGCACAGCAACTTAACCTTTCTTTCTTTTCTTTTTTTTTACTGTACTTGAAATGTACCTGCAGATATTTTTATAATGACATTTTGAGATGGAAAAATAACTAAAGTTATGTTAAAATATTCATATGAAATAGCTTCCTAGGAGCAATATTTACCGCTCACCCTGTAGCTGGTCTCTGTACACTTATTTATGTGTCTGTACAGGGTAGACACTTCCATAATAAACAGTAGAATGAAACATGTCTTCTGTGACACCACTTCTAAGCATGTGACTGTGTGACTCCCAAATTTCTGCTGGAGCTTAACTAGGATGTCTATCTGTTCTTTACCTCACCTAACAATTGCCTTCTCTGGATGGGCTTGAACTCCAGCGTGGTTCTAGTGTACTGAAATGAGCCTGAAGCAGTGGGCAAATTAAGCCCTCAGTCTCACTTCAGGAGCTTCTTATCACTAGATTGCATTTCTGTGCATTTATCCTTATTTAGCCAAACTGGTGAATGTGTCAAAGAAATACCTCAGATTTGTTGCCAGTGCTGCAGAAGGCATTTTCTCACAGTACCTTTCTTCAGTACATCTACTGCTATACTTTCATTGCTGTCTCCTTGCACTGAATTCATAGTCTTTAAGGCTCTTTTTAAAGATTTTTAAAATGCTAATCACCTGGATTGCTCTTTTTTTTTTTTTTTGGTCACATTTTTTTCTGCACTAAACACTCCACATTTATTCTCAGTCTGATTTGGTTGACTTTCTGCCTTTCGTTTACTGGGGTTTTTTTTTTGTTTTCTTTTTTTACATCCTGTTTATATTTAACCTCCCCACCATATTTCATGTAATATGAATGCATATCGTCTGTTAAGCAGTCAGATTTGGAACTATGGCTCTCCAGTCATGGGAAGAACACAGCACAAGGAACAGCAGCATACATGTGTTTTTTCCTTCACTGCTGTGAAAAAGAGTCTTCTCCCAGACTGGCAGAGCTTTGCTTGCTGCATTTATCATGGTGGGCTCAAGGTCTGCCCACAGAGTCAGGTAAGCAGGAGGAAGTACTTTTAGTTTTTGTTTTTTTTTTTTGTTGGGGGGAGAGAGGGAAGGAGTGGATATTTCAAAATACGGCCACAGGAGTTAGGACACAGGGCATATGACACAATCCTTTTGTTTCCTGGAGACAACACTATCGTATGTTAACTGGCCACCATAGGGTTACCAAGTTTCACCAGCTCATCAGGGTACTTGTCTCTCTTTTAGCATATTTGCTTTTGTAGGCAATAAGTATTACTTACAGCTTTTACTCTTATGGTTGCTTAAATGTATTGCCTCCATCTTTACCTTGTCTTCCCTCCACAATTAAGTCTTAGAACTCTGAGAGTCTCCTGTTCCATCAGGAGGCTGACTGAGCTTCTTGATGGTTTGGCTCAATCAAGATGACTCTTTTTGAGATTGTTCAGTCAAGTGAGGTGCAGATTTGATTGAGTTACAACTTTCTTTCGCTTACTAAGCAAAAGTTCAAAGACATTACAAGATGTTCCTGCTGAGGGTAAGGTGAAATCTTCCTACAATCCCTACCAGTCTTTTATTTGGAGTGTCATCAGGTTGCTGCAAAATTAATAACTTGCTAAACATCACTGCTGGTTCAGCTGGCAGTAATTTTAGATTAATACTTGGTAAATTTTGACATTCAATCTCACTTGAGAATTAAATGAATTGTACTGGGCTCAATACAAGGACAAAATAGAGCTGATCACATTAGGAGGTAGAAAAGTAATAGAATTCAATTTTTTTTTCATCCCCTCAGCTCCATCCAGTTCAGAAAAACAGTGTGAACCAGGAGTCTGTCCCTACATGGTCTTTTCACTTTGAGAAAAGGGCAGAGTTCATAGCAGTCAGACTGTAAGTCATACTAGCCAAAAAATGGTCTTTAGTACTTAACAGTTAGTACTTTAAACCTTAAACCTGAATTGTAGGTGTTTAAATCACAGGCTACACAGCCCCCTGAGAAGCTGGGCTACTGGAGATACCCAGTCTGGCAGGAAGCCAGCTGGTGGCCTTCTGTTCTATCTATTCCAGTGGCTCTCATTTTTAGTGCTCCTTTTCCTCTATCCTTGTTTTATTGGCTTTCTACCAGTTTTAGGTTTATTATGTGTTAATGAGAATAGTGTGCTGTAATGACAGACCATACTGATGCTCCATTAATGGTGTTTTTCTGGCTTTTAGTTTTTTTGGTAAAGTTCTGGCATTACTTGCAGTATTCTGGACTGGGTCCATTAAAACTCGTATATTTACCAAGTAGAATATGAATTGATCTGGTGGAAAGGAGAAGCTGAAAAAATAATTATATCACTGGAAATTGGTGCAAGCCTGAAAGAGCAAACTCTTTATTCTGCAACGGTCCGAGATTCTGAAATGGCTCACTGTAAGCTAAAAGACCCTATGGAGATTTCAAAAGATATCACGTGTCAGTATGCTGAATACATTGTTGGTTTAAGCTCTGCTGCTCTGTCCAATTATCTGAACTTTGTCAGCTGCACTTCATTTTTTATTTTTAAATAAAAGACAGCATTTCCAAGCTAGCATTTTTGTTTCAAAAGGAAAACAACAGTAGCTCATAATGAGTACGTTGCAAAGGAAAATTTCAATCCCACTAAACCTTGAATAACCTTTCCCAGTAGAAGAAGTTCTAAAACTACTTAGGAGTCTTTTCCAATATTTTATTTAAAAGCAAAAGTTTCCTGATAGCCAGTTTTTCAAGGACATTCATAAAAAAATACTTTTATAGCATAGCTGTTGATGATAAGCTAAATGGACAATCTAATAGAGTCTGGCCACACATTGCAGGCTAGGAAAGAAAACCTGAAACATGGGAGGCCAGTTCACCAGCTAGCAGCATTATTGATTCAGGTCCAGTGAAATGCATGAAAATAATTTTATTTGGAGCTATTCCATATAGATCTGAAAAAAAAAATATTAGCAATAGAATATCACATTATACTAGGTAACATTGAGTGATTGGATATGAGAGAATTAAGCTGTTAACCTTAGTGATAACCTAATAGTGAACAGATTTGGATTTTAATTGAAGTATTGATAAATACTAATTAGGAACATATTGTAAGTTCTGAAATAGTAAATTTAAAGGATTTGTTCAAGCCTTTAGGTAATCAGTTTTTATGAATGTTTCACACTTACAAATCCGAGACCTATTTTAGATTACAAATATATTTTGGTACACTCAAGAAAATACTTTTTGGTATAGTCAATGAAATTTTGCAACAGCATAAGCAAAACCTTTCTACAGCAGGCCGTAGGAGCATAAGAAGAAATGAAGTGTGGTGTTGGTGAAGTACAAGTGCTTAACTAGCACCCTGAATACATACAATGTTTCCAATAAAAATGAGAGGATGGGATAAAAGCTCTGGCCACAGATCTACACTGTGATCAGAGCTAATTTTCAGTGAATGGGAAGTGTTGTTTTAGTGGTTGTATCATGAGATATCGTTAGATCCAATGATACTATTAATCAGATCCAGTTGCAATCAATTCTAGTCATAATGCTTCAGCAGAGATATGACGTTTTTGAAGGAGCAACTTTTATGTGCATGGCTGTTTCCATTGATTTTATAACCTTGCTGTCCAGCTTCAAAATCCCAGAATTAGTTTGATAGCATTGAAAGTAAGAATTGATCTGTCTCTTGCAAGTCAGTGACAGAGTGGGTTTAGCTAGAGAAGAAGACTAGAAGAACATTGCAAGGTCAGAGAAGCATTTGGAAAGAAGTCAGTCACAGGAGGAATGTCAGGAGAAGACTGCAGTCCGTGTGCAAGGCCAGGATAATGATTTTCAGAGCACCATTTCAAATGGGTATGAAGACAAGACACAAGCTGAGAGTCTGGACTAGATAGAATGGGTTGCAGGTTAGAGACACTAAGAAAAAAGAAAGTACAGGGGTTTCACCTGCATGTGAACTCACAAAGTCACACATTGCTATTTTCTCTTTCACTCCAGCTCTCCTGCATTGATGTTTACTTCCTCCTGCAGGCATAGCTTTTCCCTCAAGGATGTCTTTCTTGTCCCCAAGATACGCTTTAGTCAACAGGCAAGATTTTTTTAAAGTTGCTAAAGCACCTGTTTAAAAGGAACGTGATGCATGCCACATGTCTTCCAGAGAACTCCTGTGCTTCTGAAGAGGCAATTGATGTACAGCCTTGCCCTTCAAAGCATCTTGTACGAAACAAAGACGTACTAGGTCACCTGGTATCTGAAACCATTGCATGCCTTACCCTGTTACCACATAGATTTTCTTCACTGTTTTATCACTGTGCAGATACAGGCAGGTGTGTAATGTTTCAGTACTTGCCTGGAACAACAATGGTCCTGTTAACCCAGAGAGGTCATTTCATGAACAACTTCTCCGGCTGCCTTGTGTGCTGCAAGGCCTGAACTGGCCTCACATGGATGAGGAGGGGTCCCCACCTTTAGCTCACCAGGGCTGCCTGCAGTGGGCTGCAGGTGGGCTGCCTCTCCCTGCCCACCAACTGCTCCTCCGTTGCCCTGGGGCATATCTGCACCAGTGTCCTGCTGAAGAGACTTGGCTTGTAGGACAATAAATCACCTGGCGAGGCCATGGAAACACCTTGGGGGAGCTTAAGGATGGGGAGGAGAACCATTTGTCAAGATTTCTGTGGATATGGTTGCATCTCCCTTAGGACAGGGGAATGGGAAGCCCAAAAAGACTTTAAAAGTCAAAGTCTTTTAAGTTTTCTATGGTTCTACAATAACCAAAGATTGTCCCAGCAAGAACTGTTTTCCTTCACCTAAATAAGAGCTAGACTATATCTGCTTTCATGGAATAATAATTCACTCTAGATTGTCTTCAGCAGGACTAAGGGCAGTACGAGATACCATTCAGTCTTAAATAAGTCTCACAGTGCTGTACTTAATAGCTGCACACTGATACTCTCAGATACTGAGTGTCCCCTTTTTGAATGGATTTCTGAAGTGATGTCTGAGTGCCCAGAAGGAACTATTTCTCGATTTTACTTTAATTTTTTCCCCTGTCTTACATGATTTCATTCCAGCCATTCTTTTGTCAAGTAGGCCATCAATAGGCAAAACTATTTACTTCTTCCTGTGTACATCAATTACACCGCAAATGATTAACAACAGCACGTGTTTTGGTCACAACCTTCTCTTGGATATATTTTTGCCACACTTCAGTTCATGTCTCAGCCTGCTATAGGTAAGGACTGTATTGCCATTTCAACTGGGCAAACTCATCAGTTGTTATAAATGACTTGAGGATATGCAGATGTCCAGCAGTAGTGAGAATTTTCTAATCTTTGTGTGCTCTATTTAAAAGTGCAATTCACAGTGGATCTCTGATGAAAAGTGTTAGTAACTCTGCGAACTCTTAGAGTGCTGCCTGCGCAAAACCAGATGACGTTTTCTTTTAAGAAGTACTTCTGCTGATTTGGCAGAATTGGACCAGCAAATTGTAGTGATGAACTGGATAAAAATGACCTGGAAAATCCCTGCCTCATGTACAGTGCTGACTGCTGAGCAATCATTGCTATTCTGTGCTTTTTCCTTTGTGCTGGCCTGTGCGCAGACATACTAGTACTGAGTTAATTCAGAGCTGGGATAGGCATAAGGGAAACCACAAAATTTTAAACTCCCTTTTTTTATTCTGAAGAGAAAATTATTTTCTAAGCCTTTCATTTTTGTTGTGGGGAGGGACCAACAAGACTAGAAACTGAAGCTAGGTCAGACTTTCTCAAGTCCTTGTGCATCTCCACACAGCCACATCCAGGCACTAGAAGATACTCAGAAGTGACTCAGCCGCGTGTGTGATAGTAATTAGAACCATTTGAAACTCAGGAACTAACAATTTTGAGGATTCTTTCAAACTCTTTCCAGTTGGAAATTCCATGGGTTCATCTCCCTCTGTACTCTGTCTTGACTCCTGGCATCTATTAACACTTAAACCTCAGAGCAACACATCTGCAAAAATTGCTGCATTTTATATCAAAAGTCTTGGAAACCACCACAGCTTCCATGCTTCCCCCACTCCTCCCATCTTAATTTGTCCAAATCCATCTAAATTTCAGTGAACTTAAGGACCAGAGTCCACGTGCAGCTTCCCGTGATTTTAGCTAGGATAATTATGCTGTTAAAATAACCATTAAAGCTATTAAAATGGAAGGAAAAAAGAAAATGAAAGTTTGTTCAACTGGAGGAACTGCATGCAGTCAAGACGCTTGAGCATCTTTTCCATAATAAAAACTGGGACTGCTGAGTAATCAGCCATGCCCTTCCACAGAATCTGGACTGTTTATTAATGGGTGTTTCCCAAAGATTCTGCTCACCTGGTATCTGAAAACAACGTGTGTCTTACCCTGTTACCATGTAGATATTCTCTACTGTTCTATCACTATGCAGATACAGGCGGGTGTATAGTGTTCTAGTATCTGCCTGTCTGTATTTATAATACTCCCACAAAGTCTCTAATCTTTATTGAACAGCTTTATCTTTTTCAAATAAGAAACATGAGTTTCTTAAAGAGTGTACAATTGGACCTGTCATAAGAAATTACTGAATAACTAAGGGGAGAGCCGAGTTCCTTGAGCCATTGTATCAAACCTAAACACAGTAATAAAAAGAAGAGAGCTCCTTTTTCTCTTCCTGAAGTGGTTAACAAAGATCTAAGAGAGAAGAAATAGCAGTTCATTTTCAGTTCTCACAGTTTTCTTTTAGGGAAATATTACAAACTTCTCCTACGTGTAAAATATTTGGCATTACAATGATTGCAACTGCTCATAATACTCATTATATGCATTCATTGTGCAAAAGTGATGCCATTTTAAATCATTAAATGAATGCAACTATGTAATACATATTTTGGCAACTTTTACTCATGGACTGTGAGGTATATTTGATTAGCTGATTTCACTATGGAAGGCAAATAGCAGTATATACACTCCCATGATATATAGCTGTTACAGTGGGCCCAGTCATTTTTTATAGTGCATGCAAATGGAATCCAGTAGTGCCACGTGGTAAGAGGTACCACTCCTGCTATGGCTGATAACTCAGACAATCATGGATGTCACTAATCTGTCATGAGTTTGTGTTTAATGGGATATTTTTCCAACTTGGGACAAAGACAAAAAAATTTTTTAAAACTTGCCATTCTGGATTTGCTTCGTTTTAAAGCAATTGCCTAAGAGGATAACCAGAACAACTCCTGAGACATGCTGGAGGGCTGAGGGCAGGGAGTGGAAAGTTAGGAAGAGAAAATATTTTTATTTTTTATTACTTGCTTATTACACAACATTTGGAAGTTTCTTTACTAACATATATTCTTTTTAGGAGATCACTTTTCTTTTTAAGTTTTTAGAGTCTGAAGCTTTTTTTAGATGTTCTAAAATGCATGATCCCTACCCTTAATGTAGGGAAAAATAATGTAGAAGGTTAAAAAAATGCCCTCAGTCCAAAACAAAGCTTCAAATTATTCTGAAACAGTCACACCTAGTTCAGTTTTTACGTGCATAAGCGGTAATGCAGCAGGTAGAGAAGTAGCATGCATTACAGAGTGACAGTCTCATTCACTTGGGTTTTGGAAAGCCAAACTGAAAACAACACAGCCTTGTCCTGGGCAACATATCTATGCTGTTCATTGTTGACTGCTGTTCTGAAATTACTCATGTGCTTGTTACCCATGTAGCCCACTCTTCCCCCCACCTTCCCTGTATGTGAGAGTCTGGAGGAGTTCTTGGTTGGCAGCCAAGCATCATAGTCTGGGCCAGGCATTGTCATCTGAGGGAGAAAAAGTGTGACGTGGTTGCTCTGGCATAACCATTAGTATAGCTGCTGATAAAGCGAGGATAGAAATAATGCTGGTGAGATGGAAAGCTTAAAAGCTTATGTTTTTATATATTTGTAATAATAGCAGCTCTATTAAATTATCTGAAAGTATAAGGATTTATTAAACCTCTGTGTACAATGCTGTTCCAACTGGGTATTTTGGTAAGCTGTCTTTATGTAGATATCTGTACAACATAAGTTAATGCTCCACTAAGAAAGAAAATGTTTGGGATTATCCTGGAACAAAGAGGAATCGTGTGAATTACAGTAGTATAAATTACTGTCTATTAATTTAATTAGTCTATGGGGGGGGTGTGTGTGTGTGTGTGTAGTTTGCCAGAACAGCACCAGGGAAAAAGTCAGTGAAAGGATTTAAAAGCACTAACTAAACTTAAGAAATCAGGGAAGCACAAAGAGTGGAGGCTTCCTTTCTCCTTTCTTCCTTTCTCCTACTCATTTTATTTCTCCACTTGTAGACTCAGCAGTTTTTGGCACTTCTCCCTTTGTAATATTTCTGTATTTCTATGATCCTCTGCTGGTGGACACCACTGACATTTTAAGTATAGAGTCTCTGCTGTGCACCTTCTCTTTAGTCTGTAGGTCTCCTGATGAGCAATTCTTTTCAAGAATCTATCAATCAAGTGCACTCTAAAAAACTTATCTACATTTTTCCTCTTACTTACCATCCTCCCACTTTCTTCCTGCTCCAAGTACTACAGTAGTGATCTCAGAGAGAGATGTCTCTGGGTTTTTCTTTGTTTTTAAGGCTTTCTTCTTTCTTTTTTTTTTTCCCTTCTTCAAAATTTTGATAGAAAGGACATGACTGTTTTCTGTTTGGGGAACAAAGATCCCAATTAATCTGTTATTTTGCTCATGGAGTAAGAAGTCACTGAACTTCAATGCTCCAATAATCTCTCTACTTTGTCTGTGTTTATCCTAGCAAGTGCTGCTTCACACAGTTAAAAAAAATAATAATAAAAAAAGAAAGGTATTCTAATTCTGTTCTGAATGAAATTGAGAGAAGTTTTGCTTTGACTGGTAATGGTTGAAGAACAAGGTCCTTGCAAAACAAGGATCAGGTTGTGCACCACACTGAAGGAATTAATTATATCACCACTAATTTTAGTGTGGGAGAGGATAAGTTCAAAGTAGTATCAACAGATGATTTTTTCAAATCACCATTTTCTCTGATTTTCTCTTTGACTCAGAAAAGCCACTGCTGTGAACAAACAGGCAGGCAGAGAAGATGGAGGAGGAAAATGCGCTTGAAGGAGATGACTGACAATGATTTTCATTTTTCTCTTCACAGGGCAAACACAATTTGGATCCTCGTTAAGGTGAAAGGCCATCTAATCTGAACTGAAAACGTTTCTATTTTAAAATTTCCAACTGAACCCAAACTTATGAAAGTTGTAATTCTGCAAAAGAAATATGTTTTGCTATTTAAACCATTTGAAGGTTGCAAATATGTACAATAATGTGTGTTTGCATTCTGTGTTTATACATGAGTATAGTATTTGTAATGAATGTCCTGAATATTTGTATAAAAATACTAACATCACCTCAAAATTATAAAGCTGCAATGACATTTATCAGCCCTACAGTTATATATTAGACCTGAAACTATTTGTTTTTATGTTTCTCGTAGGAAATGAATGGTTTTGACATGCTTCACTTTTGACAATAGTGCATTTAAAGCAGTGGTGAAAAACTTTTCCAACCTTTCAGGGAGACCTTAAAAATTTTATATTTCGCTGTTGAGAGGAAACAGTGTAAAAAACCTAAAGAACACATGTCAGAGCAAGAACTGAAGTTTGGCAGGAGAAATGCTGAACTTCACACACTCAATACCTCCCAGGAATCGGCTGGGAGCCCACTGAAGTCAATGGGAATTTTTCACTGGCTTCAATGTGCATTGGATCAGACCCAAAAGGCTCTATGCAGCAAAATAGTTATGTGGATTTTACTTTAGGCATGAGCTTAATGACAATTTAGCAGATACTTAAAAGTCATGCGTCCTTGCATTTTTTTGAAGGTATACTTGAATTTTTTGAATTCATTAAGGTGTGTAAGTCGTTTCAACGTAATAATAAGAAAAATCTTGAAGCAGTGGTCTTTAGTTGTCTAAATACACAAAGAAATGAAAGTTCAAGAGGATATGCTGGACTACACTTCTCAAAGGAACCACAAAAAAGACAACTGTTTCAGAATGGGAAGTGAGAAAAAGCAGACATTATAACCACGGGGTTTTCCAAGTTTTAAATATGAGGTCAAATTTACACTGTGGTAGGACTGAAAGATCAAAGCCAAAGGTGATGTAAATTGGCATATCAATCACTTAGATTAAAGGTTTGGTTCAGAGTGTCCCTGCCCCAGAAGGGAAAAGAAATGTGAAACAGCATTTAATAAAAAAATTTTCATTTCTGGATTCTAGTCACTCCTGTGCCAGTGCCCGCTTAGTCACTCCTGTGCCAGTGCCCGCTTCACCTACAGCAGAGCTATTTGTAAGTGAGAAATAGATTATTTTTTTTTTTATTTTTAAAATAGGAGTAGAAGAAATGTTTAAATACCTCTAGAAATTAAAATGCAGCTTAGAATGCAGCCCTACAGATTTCAGCAGCTAAGAGATACTGAACTAAGATTGAAATTTTCCAAGAGAACATTTCCATTTTTACATTAAAGAAAAAATATTCTTGGGGTGAGGGAGGGAAAAGTAGATATGAAATTGATAATAAATCAGGATGGGTTAGAAGCTAAATCCCAAATTTGGATCTAGACAGGCTTCAGAATTCAATTCTCATTGTATAGGCTGAAATCTGAAGTCTGAAGACACGACATTTGAGTAAGTTTGGATTTGTATTTAGGACTAGAAGTGATATTTTGAAAGGATATTTTTCTATTAGCTTTTAGTAAGGGTGATCCTTTCATGTCTCTCAATAAACTGGGCCCTTTAAGTTGGTATATTGTACTTCCATTTACATTTTAGCCATTTTGCAGTGATTGAGTTATGTGGACCTGACTTACTGTTCTGATGCAGACATGTCTGATACGCAGTGCCCAGAGAAGTTGTGGCTGCCCCATCCCTGGAGGTGTTCAACACCAGGCTGGATGGGGCTTTGAGCAACCTGGTCTGGTGGGAGGTATCCCTGCCCAGGGTAGGGGAGATGGAACTTGATGATCATTAAGGTCCCTTCCAACTCTAACCGTTCTATGGTTCTATGATAATCACAAATATATATACTAGGTTCTCTCAAGACCACCTTAGAGAGTCCTGTAAGTGTAGTCACCATGTTAGCATGCTGCTTATCTAGTAACAAAAACATTTCTGCAATTTTATCACAGCACTCAGAATGAGTCACTGGCCACCCCTGGGGGATGCTTCCATCAGATGCATTGTCATTTTCTGGAATGACAGTCCAGCAACGTGAAACCTGAGAAACAATAAACCCCTAATAAGTGTAATCAGAAAGCCCAGCCCTCACAAGCCCAGTTCTGAGGTCAGGTGACTCATGTAAAAGCAATCCAGGCTGGTCATGAGACAAAGTTTTTGTGGCCACATCAGCTTTCCAGCATTTACTGCAGCTCCCAAGTCTGCCTTGTGCTCATTGTGTTATTCAACAGATTTATTAAGGCATTGTTCTGGGTTTTAAATTACAGCCTTTAGTGATCATGTTCATACAGATCTCGCAGTGGCAGACAGCAGAGAAGTCTTAGGAGCAGAAATGAGTGAATAGAGTCTCTGCTCTCTGCAGGACACTGCTCACTTAAAACAACTCTATTTTAAGATTAAAACTTTCTATGAAGTTAGCTAGTTTCTCCCTTTCATTTTCCATTTCACAAGCCCATGCTGCAGTTCTGGCTTGTGTCTTTTAACCTCAGGAAACAACCTGCCAGACCGCTGCGGGGATCGAGACGTTCTTCCAGGCTGGGTTTCTGCCTTGCTTTTTTTATCCCCAAGCCATTTCCTAAGCTTGAATGTTCTTGTTGAAAGGTCTAGCTCTAAAGCATGAGGGATTCCAAATCAGGAATTTTAATCACGTTGATTATATTATATTTCATTTAGGAAGAGCACTGGATCTTACTTCTTGCCCCTGTATTTAACTGTAGCAGCTTAAGACATGGCTGGCTTCATTCATCCATGCTATCGCTCCGCTCTCTTGTCCTCTTCTCCTGTTTGTGGTAGCAAGGCTGGTTGTGTGTTAGATGGTGACTTTACCATTCTCAATCACAGTCCTGTGTGTTTAAATGGTTGAAGAAGTTGTGTGTATATTATGGGGCTGGGGAAGCTTGGGCATGGATCTATAATTCCCCTGCTGTTCCTTTTCTAGGGTGCCACAGTGACTTGCAGTGCTGCAGGTGAGCCACCACTGCTTGACACTGAGAACCCTTTGAGTGATATTTATTTAAAGAGGCTGAATAAAACTAAGGATATTAGTAGTTTCCCCAGGAAAAAACAAAAACCTGTAAGCAACAACAAATAACTGGTATCTGTTCTTCTCCTTAGGTTGTACACATAAATCCACACACTGTCACTGGCAGTTCTGCACCAGATCAAGGGTGAGTGGCATGTGGACTTTTCTACTGAAAACAAATTAATTTTCAGATGTCTGTAACACAGGGTGATTTGGGCACAATTAGGACAGCTACTTCTCTGTCCTTCGGGTACAAGAGAGCACGGCAGCCACTGTCTCAGGGTGCAGTAACTGTAGCCATGGAACCAACCTCCCAGCTGTAGCTGGGCTTTCCAGAACAACCCTGAAGCACCAGGAGTGGGATACCAGGAGGTTTCCTATCTTGTGCAAAAGGAGAAAGGGGATTTTTGTCTCTGGGACCATGGAGTGGCAAATTTTGAAAGCACAGCAGTTACTAGTAATTTCTTTAACAGATAAATGAATAACAGTCAAAGAAAAGCAGGAGAGGAAACAGCATTCATAGCTCAAGTGATGTGATGTGTCTTTTAGATAGTCATCATGCTGGACTTCTATATCCCACAGAAATGTGACTTGGAAACTTTACCAAACCTCCTAATTGGTGAACTTTTGGGAAATAATACTTCAACTGGGCACAGCACAGAAAGAAGGAATGAGGAGGCTCTCAATGACAACTCTTCTAAAGAAAGTTTTTACTGGGTTTTACCAGTTTCATTCACTCTGAGACATGAGGTACAGGAAAGTTTTCCATCTACTAGAAGCAAACTTTTTGTGATCAAGACATTTTCATTTCACATGCTAAGTTTAAGATGTCAAAGACGGCACTGTTACAGATGGCTGTGTATTTACAAGGAGTGAGATGTGTTTTTAATTTAGGGACTAAACCTGGGTCTGTTCTTCCTTGGTCCATCTGTGGATTAAAATGCTTTCATATATCTGTGAGTGGTATCTTTTACGGATTAGGCTTTGTATGTGAAAGTAACATTTGGACTTGGAATGGAGGACTAAAGTCTGGGTTTAGCTTAGGTAACACTAAATCAGTCACAAAAATCACAGTCCCAATAGTTAAAGTGTCCAAAACATTCATTATTTTGGCTACTGTATGGGCTCTGAGGGCACTGTTAGCCCTGACTGTCCCTGTCCAGCCTATCCTGGGGCTTTCCCCATGCTGACAATGGCCCAGGACCCCATTTCACCTGCTTCATGAGCTATTTCACAGCTGACTGTTTCGAATTGTTTGGATTTCATGGGGTGATTCCTGACCTGATTCAGCTTATCCCCCTGCCTTCATTAGATCATCACTAGACTGTCAATGGGGCCTCCCTCTGTCATTAGCCCAACCTTGCTCAGGTGCCACAGGCTGGTTCCTCCTTGGCAAGGACATAGACACTGTTGGGGTCACCTGCAGCTCCTGGCGTGTCCCCCTATTCCTACACCCAGAAGGTCTCACTTTTTACTGACTCAAAGCTAGATGGTTTCACAGACTTTTATGTGCTCACTGATACTCTCTATCAGTCTCCACAAAACTGAGTGGGCCTCACATTGAGATTTTGGTAAAAATATCTTTATGATTATGAGCGGAAAGGCATAGATTTTGTTTAAATCTACATAGCTCGCTGATATTTGTATCTTTTTAGCTCAAGAAGAAAACACAAATTCGTGCAGAGTGTGATCTCAAAAGCTGAATGTGAATTTAGAACTTGTCATTTCATATTAAGCACAGAATCTGTATCTATAAAATGACATTTAAGCATGCTTTCCAAGCACAGGAATATCTTTCCTCATTATGGTAACTCTATAGTACCTTTTCAAAATCTGAAGCCAGCTTCAAAATGTCTCAGTCTTAGGAGTTTTGCCCACACCTGGTGTGCAACTCTGAAAGGCACTTCCCTGCTCTAAGCTGAGGCTATAATGCAACCAAGAAACAGCCCGTGTTCAAGAAAACCAAGGAACCATTGTATTTCAAAGGAATTTTGAAAAGCAATTGCCCTGCAAGTTCTATAGCAACACTCACATGAAAACTGGAAAAGGCCTTTCAAATTTTTCGTTCAGCACACTTAAAAACATGGTTAAATATGGGATTGGCAAAACTAAATGAAGGAGTCTTGATAGTACTTATCTCACAAGGAATAGCTTGAAATTCACAGCACCTGGAGGTTGTTGTTTTCATACTGTTTTGTAAATGACACCATGGGAAAGTGCTAAGCTTTCTTCTAGAAATGGAGCTGTGGTAGGGAACTATTTGGAATTAGTTTGAAACAATGTTACCAGCAGTAGGTGACTGGTTAATCAATGGGGTTTTTTGGCAGAGTTATATAACTTGGGACATACCTGTGCTGCAGCCACAACACAAACTGCTATACAACAGTTAAATACCCTAGCTAGTGCTAGAAATTTAGAGCTGGGATCAATCTGTCTGTAACCCAGCTACAGGCTAACTGTAGTTACTTTTTTGGCAGGTCAGTTATCCAGCCCAGTGTTGCCATGGTCTGCTTATTACCTGCCCCTAAACCCTTGAATTTAAATGCTACTGCTCTGTTGCAATCATTTTGTGACTGCAGTCCTTAGTGTCCTTGGCCCAAATTTGGTTCCCAAATGTGCAAGTGCAGCTCTACAATACATTAGCTGAAATCAATTAAGTCTCTCTCAGTTTATAGCAACTGAATGTTGAATTTGACCAATATACTCTGCTGACCCTCTAAATGCCTGTATCTTTACTGATCAAATGCAGTGCTGCTATGCTAGTTTGAACCAGCAGAGAATTTAGCTACGCATCAGAAAATCAATTAAGTGAAGCCTTCAAATAATCTGACCAAACTCTCAGCTTGACAAGCACATGGAAACATTTATCAACACTATTATAATAATAATTAAAAGGTATGAAAGTGGTTCTGAAGCTACGTCTGTTGTATATGTACACTATTACTTTAGAAATATAGAATAATCTCTGTATAAGACCACATTATTCTAAACAAATTAATTTAACTCCAGGAACTATCATATGAATAAGATCTACCACATTATGATGTGTCTCTGATGTGACAGCTTTGAGTCTCTGGATTAATGAGACCTCTTTGACTCCTATTTGCTGAATGATTAATATACAACAGTGGAATATTTAGATATCTGAGAATAGACATAGAGGAATAGGAATATGTAGACCTACCTGATAAGTAGGAATACGGATACTCCATTTTAAAGATGGCAAACATCTTGCCAGAGGCAGATGTCTCAGGATAAGGGGAAAATTAGGAAATGTGTGAGTCTGCTCAGATTTAAATTAGGAGCAGCTGTAGTGAAGTGCAAAGTCATTAAGTGCAGTTTCAGGCTCAGAATCTCCAATTATCTTACACCGTCACTCAAAGGATGGTGTCTTATTCAGTAAAGCCTATTGCAATCCTTGTATTGCTTTCAGATAGCAGCTTCCATCTTTAACTCACATGCTAATTGTTAGTCTTATAAGAAAGCTCACATATTTTCCTCTTGCTGAGGGTAAAGGAGGAAGTGCTTTTCTTTTGGAAGGTGAGTGACAATAATGCTTTGGTTGATTGAATGGTGTTTCATAAAGGGGTGGATAAAGCCTTGGGAGGCTTTTGCTATAGAGCTTCTTGAGATTACATTTACTGTATTCTTTTGACTGCAAATCTTTATTATACAGAGAAACAAGCAAAACCCAAGTTCAAGTAAATAAGTCTTTTGCTAGTCAGTGCCTGGCTCATCATCTGTTTATTAGCTACCTGCCTGGAGTTCTGCTTTTCCAAATGGCTATTTGCAACTAAACAACTGATTCTTAGGGTCCAGAGAACAAGGATGGTGTAGGACAAGGATGGCTCGCTTGGGTGGCATAAGTTCTGGAAAAAGGTCCTTTGGTGGAAGATAGAGCTCCCTATGTAATTTCTGTAGCAAGAGGCTTCCAACTGCAACATGGATATCCAGTGATTTATTCTTTTCCTTTTCCCTGCTGCCAGGATTACAGCACCAGCTGATGAAGTGATAGTTATGTGTGTAACCAGATTTTCATATTCGCCCTTCTTCTATGGCCTATTTCTGTATCTGATGAGGTCAAAATGAAAGTTTCCACTGGATTCTTTG
>KZ505886.1:202190-217651 GCA_002844005.1 Limosa lapponica baueri
CAAAATCAATTTTGTGGAAGTTAGGCACCTAAATTCCTGTAAAACTGTAGGTCAGAGGGACTGTGCTATTTGCTTGTAAGTGTGCAGCCTGGGATATCTGGGGCCACTTTGAGATACTCTCCTGAAAGCAGCTCTTCTGTTCAGAGCACAGCTCTCACAGCCCTCAGTCAGCATAAAGTGCTGGGCACTCCTGCAAATCAGAGCCTGGGAGTGGAGAATCAAATCAGTTTGGGAACTGATATTTAAAAGACTATATGTACCGATCATCTGTTGTGGAAAAAAGTTTGTCTCAGTGGTATGTTCAGCATCACAGAAAATATCTAGGGGAGAGGGAGAATCTTGCTTTCATCTCTCAGCTCTGCAACTCCCTGCTGCTGATTTACTTTCTTATTGCAGTGTCCCACACCTTCAGCGTCTGTACTGGTTTTGCATCTCAGTTTCTGCTTTTCTTACTTGCTCCTAAACAGTGTGCTTCTTTTTCCCTCTCTCTGTTACCTGGGTCTTGTTAGAGCAGCCACTGAGTCATTCTGACACTGCAGCAACCGCTACATCATGGCAGATGTAATTCCAGGGAAAGTCCAGTTCATCCCTCAGGCTCTGGTGGAGATCTGAGCTAGAGAAGATAGGTTTTTCTAAGAGTTTTGCTATCAAACCACTGTGCAGATACAGACTGAAATATTCAGGGGCCTATAAACTAGTATGAGTGGACATTCATCAAGACAAAGAAACCAGTACTGGGATAATACATCTGCCAAATCTGAAGCTGCTGCTCAAAAAACACAGAGGAGCCCTAGCAAATACCCTTAGAGTGCTCTTATGTGGTGGTTCTTCCATGTTGTTTTATTTCTGAGGAAATTGATCGTTTACTTCTGAAAAATAAGAATGTGTAAAGCTTCAGTTTAAACAGGTAAAACTTGGAAGATGTGTAAAGAATTGTAGGAAAGCCTTATCTTAGAAAGGATAGAAAAAATGCTTCAGTCCTTGCTTTGCAGCGAGGAAGATATTCAGACTATTACAATTTCAGGTTTCCATGAGGTCTTCTGGTTATCTCTCTTTTTTTTTTTTTTTTTCAGTATTTGTTACATGCTTAGAAATCAGAATGGGAAAACAACCTGCTGCCCAGTTCATGGATACATATGTGAACACATGCATTTGGCATGAAAATAAATAGATCTGGGCAGATGTACACATATACACTTACCTATATATAATTTCCATACCCAGGTGTAATTGTTTGGAATAGTGTTCTGTGTTAAATAGCCTTACCAGAAGGAAACTTATTTATATTAACTGTGTCTACAGACAGCAGTCTTTTTAATGAAGTAAATTTATCTCTCACAACAGATTGAAGTCAAATATGATAGTCAGGAGTCTCACTCTCTGCTAACAGTTAAACATTCCAATGTGAAACGATTTCCAAAACACTGGCATCTGCAGTAGATTCCTTCCTTGAAGTTAGCTAATGTTTTATCACTAATTGGACATTAGAGCATTAGGATTTTTTTTTTGTTTTAAATGTTCTCATTAATATGTCCACTCTCTGACAAGAAAATAATGCTAGTAAAATTAGAATTCTATATCAACCTGAAAAATGCTTACATCCTTGCTTTGGACAAAGAGAAAAGAAACACCTGAAATATCCAGATCATTGTTATTTTTTTCCAGCTTTCTTCACCAGTTCCTACAGTTCTGTTGTTGTTAGTTTTTTTTCTTACAGGATATTAACAAGTAGAACAAGAAATGTATTTGTGTTTATGTTTTTTGGTGCTGTTCTATGTAATTAGATTTTCTGGTCTTTCTGTGGTGAAGTACTTGCCAGCGGATTCAAAGTAGGCCTCAATTTCATGGTTATCTGTGTTTTGTAAGAACTATCTTTGGATTAATGGTTGGCTCAAACTTTTCAAAAGTTTTGATGGACTTTTGGGACTATCTTGTCTGATCTCTTACCCAGGCTGAACTAGAAAACTTCTCCTAGTGCTATGCACAATGCCCTAGGATGAAAAACACGTTCTGCTACGCCAGTCGTCATTTAAATGGATTAAAACTCTCTTTATATATTAATACTGACCAAAACGTAACTGTTCCAAGTGTGTATCGGTCAGCAGCTCTTCACTTCTTCCAGTTCAACAGGAATCCCACCAGAACTTCTGGCGGGTATTTCTGACTTCTCCGATGAGCCCTCAGAAACCTCCACAGGGACACACAGGACAGCAGTGTACCCACCTCCTTTCCCATCATAAGGTCTGGAAGAAATACTCACTGTCAGTCATCCACTAGTGAGTGACAGGAAAGTCTTGGTGGCATAGGATCTGAGCAGATATGGTTTCCGATAACCCACAATCCCTTATTGTGATGCTTGAGTTTATGGGAGGGGGAAACCAACCTTCTGATGGAAAATCACAGTGAGAAATGACAGAGCAGTCTACCAAGTTATTCAAGGTATTTGAATGGAGTTCTGGAAGAAAGCAGAAAAGCAATTCTTGACTCCAATATGAAATGTAAATAATTGCTTCTCAAATTAAAATGTTCTTTTCTGGGAAAGGGTGTGGGTAAAGTTAGCTTTAAGTTTACTTATCACGATAAACAACATGGTTCTAGCTAAAATTTGTACTTAATGTTGTTGAAAGCAAAGCTTTCATTTAGAATGAAATTATATCAGTGATGTTCTTGACTAAAACCCCTCTCTGCCACTTGATTGAACAAAATACAAATGCCTTGAAACTAATGGGTGAAGTAAAACCACTATTTAATTCCAAAATTTGCTCAACAATTTGTTTTGTTTTCCAAGATACTCATCCTTATTGTAAAATTACATCAGTTGGATTATTATTCCTATGTTAAGTTTTAATATGCAGTACTGTGATGCAGATTTTATTTTCCAAATATCTTGGAGGTAATTCACTATTATTCACTTTTCCCCGGTGGAATATTGTTCTTAAAAAATGAATAGAAATATTTCTATTGGTCTTCAGTTATGCAAGGAGACTTCCAAATTGCTCGACCTGTGTTCCATTGGTTGAGCTTTGTTTTTTTTTGATCTTTCTGTAAGCCTCTATTTCTTTGATTTTTAAATGAATAAATAACAAATTGGCTTGTCCTTGGTTCATTCTCTCCCCCAGTACCTTTGTGGGTATACCATACGAGCCAGTAGAAACAGAACATAATTTGTATACTGAAAATGAATGAAACCTACAAATTTCTTCTTTGATCTGCAGTAATGCTCAGAAAACAATAGACACAAGGTAAATGTTTTGCCTTGGCTTTGTGCCAGAAAATAGAATTCTTTTGGAGGAAATAAATATTTCTTACCCTCTCTATGCCTTTGTATTTCCAAACCTTAACATTTTAAATTTTATTTGTCCACCTCCTTTAAGAACCAAAAATTTTCATTACTAATATTCTGTATTTAGTTACTGCTTTCATTTTCAGGTGATGCAGTTGGTCTGAAAAGGTGGAAGTAATTTCTCCAGGTAGGAGATTCTTTGCTTTACTGATCTAAGTTATACACATTTTGCTACAGGACAAGAAGAGCAGTTGAAAACAAATTCTTTAATCTACTGATGGTAGGAAATTATGAGAACAAAGAAAAGAGCTTGAATTTCGTATTTTGAGGGCATGAGCTTGAGCAATCAAAACACAATGGGCAGTTGGTTGTTGACATGCAGCTAATGATCCATATTCTTCAAACCTCATGTTCTGCTTTCCACCTCTGTGCTTGGAAGAAGAAAGTAGGAAAAATCTAGGTGTTTGTGGGGATATCTTGGAAAGAGTGGGGGGAAAAGAAGAGGGAGCAGCTCTGTAGCTAATTAAGTTCTCATTATGCATGAACAGTTTGCTAAACAGCTGAGATCTCAGGTGAAATGTGGCCTCTTTGCTAGTACTTCCTCCTGCATCAGAAATATCTTGTGCACTGTTAGTGTTCTTTCTTTTTGAATAAGTTTTTTGTTTGTTGTCTGTGATACTATTTTTCTTTGAGGAACTGGTCTAAAAAGTTCTTCTGAATATCTCTAAACAATTGAGGTCAAACAATTTAGTATGGGAGGAAACAGTAAATTTTAGGGACTGTGGATGCCATTTGTGCATATGTTATGGAAACCTGTAAAAATCAGGTTATCACGAGGACCCCCAACCCACACGATCATATAAGCTAAATCAAGACAGTTGCAAGTCAGGCAGAGCATAGTCTGATGCAAATTTACAGTCTGAAATATCTGTAATTGTAACAGCTGCAATTCTTGTTTGTTTGTTCTGTGGACAGTTGTTACTATCCCTTATAAATGTGATCTTGATTTTGGGACTTTTAATAATTTGCTCAAAAAGTGGGAAAATGTGCAATGGAAGATTGTTCTTTGTAACTTCATGAACAAAATCTTGGATCCTTGGATCTTATCATCCTGTCTGTCTGGATCTGACCTCCTTACTGGAGTCTACAATATGTGTGTTTAACATAGTGTAGCAGCCATAGGATCGCTTACATTTTTAAGGTGAAAAAAGTCTGTAGAGTATCAATAGTATATTAAACATTTTTTTTGAGAGGTGGGTATAATAACTGCTGGCTAAGTATCCAAATAGCATATTTAGTCACTTTTCCCCTCTTTCATTTGCATCAGTTTCTTCATAGAGTTTGGTAGGGGGTTTTTTTGTTGTTGTTGCTGTTCTTAGATTGACTTCAGAAATGTCAAGGTAAGAAAATAAAACTTTCATTGTGAGCAAGAATTTTTTGACCTATTGGATAGAGAGAATGGTGTATTTCATGAATTTTTATGAAAGAAAAGGGTTTCAGAAGTCAAAGATTTTAACATTGTTGTGTCACTGTAAACATGAAGTTTTGATTTGCACTGCAGAGATCATAGTTAAATTCTTTATAGTAATACCTATACATATAAAGAAAAACCAGGAAAATTACTGACTATGATGTGGACACATACAATCAAAATAAGTCCAATTCAAAATTAAATGGTTATGCACGATGATCATACGGTTTCTTTTCCAGCAAGGATGCACAAGATAAGATATTATTGTGTCATGAAGTACATCTTTTAGTTGATCTCAGCTTTGGTTTTGTTTTGTTTTGTCTTGTCATTGATCTTACTTTTTGTTGACTTCAGTATGTGAAGTACCCGATCAGTCATGAGTATCTGTTCACAAATAGCTGCTCTGAGACGGCACATTGGCTACAGCTGGCTATTCTGGTCTGGTCCAAAAGTAAATTAGATTGTTATAAACATATGCCAGAATTGCACTAGGCTGTACCTAATAACAGTTCAGTGCTGAAGTAAGCGAATATCAATTACTGTGAAGGGTGGCATGAAGGGAAAGCACAGTGTAGAAAGGTGGGAAAACCAATTTATCCCATCTCTAATTAGATAATGATAATAGGAAAAAAATGAAAGAAATGGATTAAAACCAGTACTATAAGCTTTCAGGATTTTCATGTCAATGTCTTGAGTATCCACATCCAGGGGGATCCAATTTTCTTCCATGGAGGTAATCATAGGGTTGCTGCTATGGCATTGTTATTTGAATTTGTTCACTTGTGGTTCTCTGAAGCTGTGGAATTGGCTTATCCTTGCTATTTGAACAAATATTGGGTTGTCATGCAGCAATGAAAAGCAAAATGCTGTGACTGTAAACATTTTAATTGACATTTTTTTGTCTCCAGTAAAGATTATCTTCTCCTTCTCATTACACTAATTTAAATCTTCAATACCTCTGTGGGTTGCTTCCACTTTGATCACTGAACTGAGAACTAGATTTTCCCACATGTATCTTTTGTCCTACTGTGTGCTTCTTTTATTTCATTTTGGTTCTGCTTCTGCTTTTTGAAAGATTTCAGAAAGTGTCGGACCAAAAGGTACTGGTTCCTTTTATTACAATTCTATTAAAAATAGCTCTCTTCCAACTGGATTAAAATTTAGGCTCAACCTTGTGCCATTCCATAAATGCATGGTGGTGTTCTTGACCCTGGAAGCAATCAGCCCGCTTTTAGCTCTTCGTCATTAGAAACATCTCAGTTCTCTGGGTTTTATTGCCATTTAGGCTGAAAAATGGTAGATCACTCTAGCAGTAGAAGCCTCTGTTAGCTGAACAGTATTAAGTGTGTGCCAAAAGGCAGTGGATCGAATAGCATCTCCAAGCTTCCACTGTGCCCTTCCGTGTTCCCAAGTCATGGTTCAACAGCATGACTGGAGATTCTTAGACGTGCCACCCTGACCTCTGCCGTTTGGGTTACTGTAGCTCACAGTGGTGCCAGTAATGGGGTGTCATCCTCTGTTGTAGCCTGTGCTGCAAAAGGAAGGGGCTCTCTTCCAATGGGTTTCCTAGTGGCTCCATAACAGAGGATGTGAGATAAGACCCACAACCCTCAGACTCCCTCAGGTACTAGGAGACTGTGCTCTAGGGCCATAGGCCCTCCGGCCTGTTTCTTTCTCTCCTTTCCATCTAATCTGTCCCTGTTACAGGCACTTTCTCTCTCCTAGCTCCTTTCTCAGGTCTGCCTCCATTCCTTGCCATTCACATTCAATTGATGTAAAATGGCAGCCAAGAAAAATCGGTACCCAGGTTTTATTCTGCTCTTTGTGTTATGACAACCACCAAGTACTTTCTGTAAGTGCTTTTAAATTCCTGAGCATTAATTTAAAAGCAAATGTCAAACAGACCTGTACTAGGAGGTGCATACTGTAACTTTCCTTGTGTCACTTTTGTGGGAGTTAATGAAATGAAATGTGAGTAACATAACTTGTGCACATACTGAGATCTCAGGTTCAGATAAATTAACACCGACTCTAGTGAGAGTTTACCATTTTGTTTTGGGAATAGTGTCTTGGTAAAAGACATTGGTACATAATGTGTCTTGGTACAAAGTCTTTTGCTTATTTAGCAAAAGATGCTGGAAAAACTTCAAGTCTTTCTTTTGATGACTGGCTACTGCTTTGCTCTTGCTTCACATTTTGGTAGGATATATTAAATTTATTTTGTCATCTATTGCTTTTTGGCCATTTGTCTTATTTTACACAACCTCTTGCTTGGTGCAAAATTTCTTTCATAATCAGTCTTATAAATGACTATGGCACGAACTCCCTATGAACCCCACAACTTGCCTACAGCATTTCTTACAGATCTGCTGTGGTGCAGTAGGCAGTGAAGAAAAAAAATTGATGCTTGGTCAAATACTACCTCTTTTTCTCAATGACATTATTTATTAAAGGACATCCGTCACAAAAGTGTTGTCCTGTGCCTTTTTATGGCTGTCTCTTGGAATTCAAGAATGGTGTCATGTGACATTTTCATCTGAATATCAGGAAACACTCTTTCACTGTGAGGGTGACTGAGAAATGGCTCTGGTTGCCCAGAGAGGTTGTGGAGTCTCCATCCTTGGACATATTCCAAAGCCATCTGCATATGGTCCTGGGCAACTTGCTTGAGCAGGGGGCTGGGCCAGATGACCTCCACAGGTCCCTTCCAACCTCAACCATTTTGTAATCCTGTGACCTTTTTTTACTTTTTCACCTTTCTTTTGGTAGCATATAACCATTTTTAACAATTTATTTGCCTTGATTATTTGACTGACATAGCAAACATTGGATTTTGCTGTTTCTCTATTTTGAGTTGTGTAAGCAGGTGTCCGTTGGCTGAAGCGATATTTTTAGGGTATCATAGCTGCTAAAATGTTTTATTGTCTTGCCTGAGAGGATTATTAGGATTATTAGTTTGTTCAATTTCTAGTGGCCTATGATAATGAAATTGTTTGCAGTGACAGTTTCACTTCCCTTTTTGCTTCAAGGACTGATGTTCATGTGTACGTTTTTTTCCATGTTTTTCTTAATTCCTTTCCTGCATTGTTCTACATATGGCACTTCCCACACTGCTTGGAACTCATTTTCCTGGCTTTGGCTAGCAAAAAGGTAGGCCTGTACTCTGAGCTAGCTATGAAGTTCCCCCTGAAATCTGTAGGAATAAATAGGTGCCTCCAGGACAGTTACCTCATCCAGAGATAGCTGTCTATTAACTTTCAGGACAGAGTAAGCAAGTAGTTTAGAGGGCATGCTTAACTTCTGTCTGCCTGTCTGCAGTTAGGGGAGATGAATTCAATTGTAGGCTTCTGTATGGTCCTTCTCTGTTGCCTTTTTTCAGAGTGGCTCTGATTTCTCAGGAGATTTTCTGTTTTCATTTGCATGGATATTATGGTATGAGAATATAGGAGACTAAACGCTACACGTTTGGCTTGTGTGAAGTCCTGCTGTTTTGAGAGACAAGTGAAATGGCTCTGCAATCACCCAACACAACAGCATAGTGAAATTGTGTTCACCTTTACTCTGGAAGATTTATTACCCGACTCTTTCCACCCCTTTGCCCTGAAACCAGGGGAGAGCAGTCCCTTGGCCTTCTGGTTTTTATTTCCATCTTATAGAAAGATAGGCATCCTTCTAGCTGGCTGAAGTTCTCATGCTCTGACTTAATTGCTATTCATTTTGTAGTGTGAGGCTGCTCTGCATAATTTGGTAAGCACATAGCTGTCTTGTGTACCATGCATCAAATACATAACATTGCAGATTGAGTAACAGGCCCTTAAAAATGCTCTGTAGTCATGTGTATTTAATTTCTGCCTGAGTCGTTCCCTCTCCTTGAATGTAGAGCTTGAACTTTTGTCACCTGAGTGAGAAGGGTATTCCTTTTTCACTGGGCTTTCATCAGTGGTGGTAAATAAAATAAGATTTAAAGGGCACCTTCATAGGGCTAAACTGGCCTGGTCCCTTCCCACTCCTTATAAATGGTGGTGCCTGTGCTGCCAGAGAGTCACACTGACCCTCTGGCTTGCCTGGTTCCCAAAAGCTGTGTCAGGGAGATGGCACGTTGCCTTGAAGGTGCCCTGGCAGCTCAACAGTTGGGCTATTGTGTGCCGGGGTCAAGCCTGTGTCCTCACTCTGTTTAACTTGCTAGAATGGAAAGCCTCTGCGTTTAGTGGGTACCTGGATGCCAGAGCTATAACTTGTTTTCTTTTGCCTGAATGGCAGCCGAAGCACATTACCAGTGTCAAGGCACTGATGGGGCTGGTGGCTCCCTGGGACTGGGTGTTGGGAGTGCTGGGTCTCTATGGGTGGGTGATGGCAGGGCCTGGCAGCCAGGGCCCATCCTATCTCCCCAGCCAGGAGCAGGGCAGCTGGGGGGCACCAGGACATCCCCACCCCTGACACTGGGCACCTCCCTGGGGACAGGGGTGGACAAAGGCTGGGCTGGGAGGTGGGTCAGCAGGTTGACCTCGCTTGATGGGGGCCCACGGCAGGACATGGCAGGGCTGTGGGGAGCTGGAGACAGGCCCTGCTGCAGTGTCGCTGGGGCAGGGGCTGATGGCTCCAGGGGGCTGACATGGGGTCCTGGGCTGTGGACAGGGTGGAGAGAGTCCCAGAACCACCAAGTTAATGTCATTTGATTTCAGATTTCTTTCTGGGCTCCTTCCAAGGAGAGGTGAGTGGAGCCATGCTCCCCCCCAGCTCCCACTGCCCAGCTGCCGGCAGGTTTACCAGAGCACCCCTCACAGGGGTGCCAGTTCTCAAGGTGGCTGCTGATGTCCCCTGGGCAGCACCTTTGCCTTGTCCCTCCACTACAAATGGGAGTTGGAAGACTGCTGTCTTGGTGTGTAATCACAGCTGATTGTCATGCAGAAGAAAAAGGTTAAAAGTGTGGTATACTTTTTAATGTTATAAGTTAAAATGAATGATTTTGATCTGTTCTGCCTATTTCCAGCACTATTTTTTTTTCTTCCATGTATCCCCACCACCACCAGTTTGGAGGCTATGCGTTTCCAAACCTTTTCTCATACTGGCTCAGCCCCTTCACTCCCAGAGACTGGGGCTCTCAGAGACACAGACTCCTCTGCTGCAGAGTGATCTCTTTGCCCCACAGTATTTCACTGTCTCCTGCTTGTTCCTGAGCTTCCAAGTGAAAGACCACAACCTATGCACTTTATGACATGCACTGATCATTTTCTATGGTGGTAGCTGCAAAACAGACTGTCTTGCTTCAGAGAATTACTGAGACAGCTGTTCTCACTTGGTAACACGTATTGATTTTGTTAAGAAGAGTTTTGCTTTAGTTTATCAGGTAATAGTTCTTTAATTGTGAGCAGTTAGATATAAACTATTTTTTTATTATTATTTTTCTTTTAATTTTTAATGAATGTGTTTAGCTTCCTGATACCTATCCTATGCTGCTTTTTGAAATTGTGCTATATAATCTGTGAAACTAAAAGCAAACAAAAAAAGATATTAATATTTCTTTATTGTCTTAAAAGTGATCATTTTTTCTTTTTGTTTCTGAGCATGTCAGTTAATGTTTTGCCCTAAAAGTCCAGTCCTTCACTGTATGGATGCAATAATGCACTGGCCACTCATGGTATGGTTTTTATTTGTGTGTCTCTCATAGGAATCATCTGTAATCTAGGTTTAATGTGCTGGGGTTAATAACTCTTTTCTTTTTGCTAAATGTCTCTCTAACATTTGTACTACCTGAATTTTCACTCTATCTACTTCTTACTTGATATTGCGCTTTTAATTTGCTTGGCCTCATGGTGCTGTAACTATGTTATCAGGGAATATAAAATTTGGATCTGCTGTTTTCCTTTCCCTTCGCTTCTGAAGAGGTCTTTGTGCCTTTCACACACATTGATGCCCACTGTTCATTTGCATTCCATCTCTTATTGTGTTCTGCTGCCTTGTCTTTTCATCTGGTGCTAGTCTGAGCTTCACAGTCCATTTTTATTTTTTTTTTTTGCTGTTTTGTACCACACTGATGTCACATACATGCAAAGATGTCTGAGTCAGTGCTTGCTTTCTCAATATGGGGGCATTTTTTCTTGACTGTAATCTTTTGTATAATGACTTGTCAGAAATTTTGCATGTGACCCCATGTAAAGGGCATTTCATTATTATTTTTTTTTTTCACAGTAGCTATAGACCTTTGGGTTTTGTTAATCTCTTCTGCTTTGTGTTTGTATGCTTGCCTTTGTGGAATTTTCAGTAAATTTTCATGTTTTCCTTGCTCTGCTTTCTGAAATACCTTTGTGACTGCTTTGCTTGTATTCTCTATTTGGATGTGAGCTTGTTCACTAGCCATGCACATCTGAAGTTCTCTGTAGAGTTAATGGGATCTCTAAGCATTCTCGTTTGAGTGCCTGGATTTTTGTCCTGTCATTATTCTGTTTCAAATTGGTTCAGCCTGTAGAGTTTGGTAATTGTACAAATCAGTCATCTTTGTGTAGTTTGCCAAAGCTATGACCCGTTGTTCTGCAGGTTCTTGATTGATGGAAAAGGGAGTCTTTCATGTAACAGGATGTTTTAATGAATTAAAATGCTCAGGAGCATTAAGATTTCTCCCTGCCTGCTGCTGATGTAGTGGGATGTTACTGAAGTATAAGACACCCTTTGCTGGTAACAACTGTAACAGTCTGCTCCTCTGACTTTGTTTCCTGTTTTCTAGAGCCATTTTGCAATCCGTTGTTTTCTTTCTGTATCTGTGTAGGTCTATATTTTCTCTCTTTAAATGTTCAGCCTCTCAGGCACTGGACTATATTTTCCTTTACTTTATGATTTTCATTGGCTGTAAGATCACATTGAATTTTGATCCTGTAATTGTCCATAAGCACAAGCAAAAGTAGTCAAAACAGGACCACATTCATGTTTTGTTGCTTTGCTCTCAAAAAGTTGAGCATTTTGGATTTGGGAAGAGCTCTATAACATTGTTTTGATAATGTTACTCTCACCTTTCTTTCCCCTCCATCTCTTCACTCTGTGTCTTGTCACTTGTTCCTTACCCTCCTGGCTCTGTTCTGACTCTCTCATAGTTTTGCGTACTGTTTTCTTTGCCCAGTCAGCTCCATGCCCACACACTTCATCAAATCTGTCTCACCCTACCCCTCAGGGCATCTTTTCACTGGTTTGCAGGTTTGATGCTTTTAGCCACCTTTTTGCTATTCTTCCTGACACTCCTTGCCACATCCTCTTGCTTATTGTATCTTTTAGTCTTCTTTGTGTAGGAGTCAGGTAGATTCCTGTTCCTTACTTGGGGTCTGGCACACACGATGGGATGCTGGTGTGGCAAAGAAGGTGTTGCTTTATCTCTGGAAAATGTGACTGGAACAGCAGTTTTAACTGTCAAACCCTAGTTAATCTCTACTGTACATATGCAAAATTGGATGACTCTCCCAGCACCAGAAGGCTTGTAGCACAACCCATTGAATGCATATTTGCAAAGCACATTTTCCTGATACAAATGTCATTGCCTTGCTCCTTTGTGGTTTCTGCTCCAAAACACGTACCTTTCAAAAGAAAAAAAAATAAAATCACCAATTTTAATATTGAAAAAACCCCATGCTTTTCTTGCCCTGGTCTTTCAAAAGTAACTGATCTATGGCAAATGGAAAACTGTTCAGAAAAATTCAGGCTGAGCCAGTAGCAAAAGAGAAAATTTTATCTCCAAAAACTTAGTGGGTCAAGGTCACAAACAGAAAAGAATCTTACAGAGGAATGAATAAGACAATTATAATAACAATTGATGATAATAAATTCATCAAAAGAAAACTTCAGTCTGAGTTTAGGAAAAAGTTGAAGTGTAGAACCCATTACTTTAGCTGGGGTTGAAATGAGGAAGAAAGTTGAACGAGGGAATAGTTTCATTTAAATCCGCTGAATCAGTATGCAAGAAAAAAAAGAATCAGGAATCTCGCTTATGTCAATAAGCGAGAAGTCATTACTTAAGGAGACAATCTTTCCCTATTAATGAAGGAAACTATGTGAGCTGGTTGTGCACACGAACAAAGAAAAGAAACAGTGTCAGCACCTGCCATGGTTAACCTTCAGATGCTGAATCAAAGGAGTGAATAAAATCTTTCTGTGTTTTAAGAGCATTTTATTCTGTATCTCTTCACTTGGAATAAATTTGTTCCAGATGAAGTCAATGTAATTCATAGGTGCAAATCTTTCTTATGAGCTCAAAATGTATTTGGGTGTAGTTATATTACAGCATTCTGGATCTGATTTACCAGAGGCCAAAAAGACTCAAGAGAAAGGGCATTTTTGTGATACCTGACAGTGCAATTTTAGGTAAAACAAAGCTTACTTCTAAATATAATGTCACTTTAATAAATTTTATTTCCAATCTATGCAGTAATGGAATAACCACTAAACTAACAGCTCAGCATTTAACCTCTAGGGTAATGATGTCTTCGGTGCCTTACTAGCACCATTTCTATTGACCTTGTCAGACTACTTCTATTTCATAACCTGCTTCTGTCACTCCTTAGTCCTCTGTGTTTATTTCTGTGCCTTCATTATAACTGCAGACCAGGTCTGAACATTGTTTCCCAAATGCAAAAAGCTGTTTGGTCCTAGGAATCTGTTTTGTTTGGTAACGGTACCACGCAAACCTAAGAGGGTACAAATTGGGACCAGGTTCACTGGGTATGACATGGAGTGAGAACATTTTCTGAGCATTGACTGTGACTGAGAAGTTGCAGATAAAAAAAGTGCTATCTAAACCATATACAATCTTGAAACTTTGTGCCCTGTGCTATTCCCTCTGCTCTGTTCCCCTTGAAATGTTCAGCTATTCGAAGCAGTTTACTTCTTAGATATATAAAAAGTATCCAGATTTTGCACTAGTGTGCAGGCTTTAGAAGTTCATTTCAGACATCCTAGGATGGTTTACTGTGCTTGGTGTAGGGTCTATTTGATATAATCAGACTCCTTTCCAGATGAAATTAATGTGGAATGTTTTGGGAATTGATGTTTTCAACATTTAAAAGCCCCATACTTTTTGAAAAAAAGTGACCTAAACTGCTTGCAGGTATTCAATGCCAAATAAGAACTTTGATTTGGACTTTGTAGAAGTCTTAAGGATAAATGGCCTGAATAGGTTTTTTTATTATTATTATTTTTGTTTGTTTGTTTGTTTCTCCCCTTTGGCCCCATCTTACTTTCATTGAAAATATTTGACAGGGACTAGGCAACAGAAGCCCTTTGAGGAACGAGGTTTGTTGCATCAGACAGAATATTTTTCATGGGAAAAATGCACTCATTGCGGGGTATGTGACAGATTGCCAAATCTCATTTGTGCATTTGGCCCCGGTTTGTTTTGATTTTTGGAACTTTTGGAACTTTGGAATCCTGTCTATGGTAGGATGATGACAGCAAGCTTGTCACAAGAGCAAATAATGGAAATAACATCCCCATGTTTCACACCTTATCTCCCCTCAGTTTTTAAATTAAGCAGAATCAATTTCTACCAATTCTTATTTTTCTTCGCCTTGTGTCACAGTTCAGCTGGGCTCCTGGTGCTCTTCCGTAAAAGGAATACAAGGCTACATGTATGCTAGTCACATAAACAGTGCTGGCCCTTGACAGTGCTTAACTGTGACCATGTTCTGTTTGAACCATGGTTGCTAACCAGCTTCTAGGCATGGTTTGGGGAGGACTATAAGCCAAGGACCTTTCGCAGCAGGGAAGGGAAAACTTAGCTTTTTGATGGTGAGTGACACTGTGCCACTTGCCATCTCAGTGCCAGAGGCCATAGAATCATATGGGGTTGGAAGGGACCTCTGGAGATCATCTAGTCCAACCCCCCCACCAGAGCAGGTCTACCTATAGCAGGTTGCACAGGAACTTGTCCAGGCGGGTTTTGAATGTTTCCGAGGAAGGAGACTCCACCACCTCTCTGGGCAGCTTGTTCCAGTGCTCTACCACTCTCACAGTAAAGAAGTTCCTCCTCTCGTTTAGGTGAATTTCTTATACTCAAGTTTGTGCCCATTTCCTCTTGTCCTGTCACTGGGCACCACTGAAAAGAGACCAGCCCCGTCCTCCTGACACCCTCCCTTTAAGTATTTGTAAGCATTGATTAGATCCCCCCTAAGTCTTCTCTTCTCAAGACTAAAAAGACCCAAGTCCCTCAGCCTCTCGTAGGAGAGCCATGCTCTGGTCTATTTGAGTTAGTTAAACTGGTGCAGTTTAATGCAGTCTAAATGGATCAGCTGACTGACTTGGGCAGGGCAACATTCTTCTTGCCACACCATTGGCTTCTGTGAAGAAATGAAGTGATGTTGGCTTCAGTAGAAATGAAGCCGGACCATTATTTTCTTTAAGCTGTGACATGGATCAGGGCATTCTACTGTTATACCACATGCAGTGTGATGGGTCTTCAGAAACTATCAACAGAAAAGGGCCAAGAGCTGTTTAAATACAGTGCATGCCCTTCTTACATATCTCTTCAGATTTCATTTGTTTTGCCATATTACTCTCCAGTTTTCACTGGAGTGTTCTGGGCTTGCATATATTCGTGACTCTTATCTCTGCAAACATGTTTAGGCTCCACAGCACAGGATCTGATAACCTGTACCAGGGAAGTTGTACTTCAGGACAGGACTGGCAAAACTTGAAAAAGCAAAAAGTTGATGAATGTATTTAAAGATAGTT
>KZ505886.1:218546-246004 GCA_002844005.1 Limosa lapponica baueri
AAATGTTCTTTGTCCAAAAGGTAATTTTAAAACCAAAAGGAGAGTTGTTTACTTACAATAGTCTGCAAAAGCACAGGAAGGGCTTATTGTTTTTAGAAAGAGCCAACAGCAAGTAAAGATGTCACAGATATAAAAATAAACCTATGCAAGACTGCATACAGAGTAAATAACCAGAATAAGTTCTTTTTTGGGCATACATAGTCAATTTATGTCATGTATGTGAGTGCCCTCTTCCCCACTTGAAATCAAAACAAAAACTCAATGTGCCGAAGTAGGAGAACTAGTTTTTGTGGGCCTGATTCAAGGCTACCCTATGACAATAGACCTGGATTTGTGCCTTCAGTCTAGATGCTTATGCTATCTTCTTTCTAGAAGTACAGTATACCTCCTTGACACCTAGTATAAAGCAAAGTGAGTTGAGTAGCTTCCAAAACAGCAAAATCCCCAAAAGTGTGGTTGGTCAGTCAGAGGAGTCATAACCTATAAATGAAACCAGCTGTACACATCACATACATTTTCAGTTCCTGATTTGCTGTGGGAAATCCCAGAAAACTTTCTGGAGATCTGTGTAGGTGGATTTGTCAGGCCCCATCGAAGCCAGGGTTTACTAATGGTAAAGGTGGGTAAGAATAGTGACACACACATATAGAGCAGTACAGATAAGCAAGATTTCTCTGCCACTTGAAGTTGCTGCGCTTTCTTTTAGTGAAAAACATAGTTAAATCCTCTTATGTAGTTGTTCTGGCAGAATGCAATCACACAGAGAAAATCTGATTGTAAGGGGTCTAGAGCAGTAATTTTCAGCCTTTTTTCAGTGAGCAGGAAAAAATCCTGGTATGGAGTGGACCCCTGGATGGTAAGCTGATTAGCTTTCCTTAATAATCTTTAGACCCTGAAGACCAGGGGTAATACTGCAGATCATAGGGGGAAAAAATTTCTTAAGCGGAGCCATTTCTTCTCTGGATTTTTGTAACCTGATCCACAGAGCATCAATCCACTGGATCTTCTCATCTGATCACTCGCGAGATAATAACAAACCTAACTGAAATAAAGCAGGCTCAATTTGCATCATAGCAATTCCTTTCTACAGATAATTTTCCTCACAAAATTGACCTGTCTTTGCTAGAGAAAGACACAGAGACATGTAAGTCAAGTAGATCTTGTACATCCTCATGAAATTCCCCTCCACCACAGTACCTTACAGACAAAATTCCCCATTGGCTTCACAGTGGATTTGGGAAAGTGTCATGCCATTCCTTTTGAAACATTGAGAACAAGGGTGCACAAGCAGGGCCTGAGAGGTGAATTTCTCTGTGGATTGTTGCAGTTGGATGAAAGTACGTAGACGTAAGGGACAAGGTTTGAGTTGAGAAAGAAATGGTACCTATTTGACAGGGAAAGCCTGATGATAGGAATATAGTTTCCTATGCTTTGCATTAAAGACTTTATATTTTCAAATTAAATTATAGTGCAGAAAATATATTAGGCTTTAAAGTAAACCACAGCGTTGTAGTTGTCAGTTTAGTTTTCTCTGTGGTTAAAAACTCTGTCTCATAGTTTGGCAGGGTAATCCCTTAATCACCTGGGCAGTCCTCTAAGGCAACCCTTTGTAAAAGTAGTGGATAGTGTCAATGTAAAGTGGTCTTTGTAGTATATCTGGAGCTGCTCTGGCACCTCAGAGGTCATGATGTTCTCTGCTGGTTCATCACAAACCTCATAGGCATTTTCTGCTTTCTGTTTAACGGATTTAATATAGAGAGGGGAGCGTTGGAGGCACGTATTTTCTGAAGCAGTCGTATTCCATTAGTTTTGTTGTGTGTGGTGCACTGTTCTCAAACATACAAAGTTGAAAATATTGAAAGACAATTTCCGTGGGAGTTCCCTTGGTAATTTCCCATGTTCCTCAAATAGTGTAGCCAGAAAATCACTAGAATTTTCTGCAAAATTCTTGGGGCTGAGAGAATGCACAGAGATTTCTTTTATTGTGCTATGCATGAAAGAATAATTACCTGAAATACAAAAGAAAAAAAAAAACACCTCCTTTAAATGAGACATCTTTTATCTATACCACTGTTTCCAAGGTTATATGTATGCTTGATGACGGATGAAAGTGAAATGTAACATCACATAAGGCTTATAGACTGCCACGTTTTTACTCTGTTTGTACAAGGGGCAGATTTGTAATAAATTCAGCAGGTTCAGGAAGCTTTGTGGTCGTGCTGTCTATTCTGGCACTGCCACAGCTGCTGGTGAGGAGATGCAAAGCAGAGCAAGGAAGGGAGGAACTTGTGATGGCTGAAGCTGGGTAAGGAGGAAGGAATGTGACAGCCTGGTAAAGGCAGGGACAAGTGAAGGCAGTGACAGTAGCTGTAATGGGACAAGGAAAGAAATGGAGGAGGACTGAGAAAGGAGTGCAATAATTTGTGTGGGGTGGCAGGAAATTAAGCAAGAACAGATGGGAAGATGCAAATGAGAAAGAGAAGGCAGCAGCAGCAGCCAGGCTCAGCTGCAGAGAGGCTGAAACTGCCACCTATGTTTAATATAATCCTCTATTTGACTCTTACTTTGAGAACAGGGGTATCTGGAATATGAGTTATGGAATGATTTCACTGCTTTGGGGTGTATCTTTCTATGTGGCAATTGACATCTCTTCTGAAGCAGCTGGCTCGAGCTCTCCAGCCCAGATAGAATGAGCTACGCAAATTGGAGAGAAGTGAAAGAACTGCTCCTCCTCTCTATCTGTCTCACACCCTCTCTCTGGATCAGCTAGCCAAAGAACTGACATCATGAGGGAGCTTCAGCATCTTGACAAGAATACCTAGGAAGCAGAAGGGCACTGGAACCATAAATCTAAAAGTCTTGCAAAACAAAATCTGTGGTGATATACATGAAATCCATACTCCACACAGAGCTCTATAAACTGAAATTCACCATTTTCTCTCCTGCTAGATAAGTACATATCACTCAAAAAATTCTGGAGAAAGGATACCATTATTTATTAAATTCTTTAAGATAAATGTTTAATTAACCCTACTGACTTAATCACCGTCACATTTCATTGCATTTTCTTCATAGATAGTTTATATATGTATTGCAGCCACAGTAAGCTGTGTGCATGTTTTCCATTTTTAGAGTATTATAGATTGATTCTCCTCATGGGAAACTTTTATAGACCACTGAAGCTGATTTCAGTACAGTAAAAACTGTCTTAATGTGAGGAGCGCTGAGCACATTGTTCTCCTTTACTAAAAGGTTATAGTTCTTTGATGCCAGTGCCAAAAGTTACATGAGGTGTAGTGTCTTAAAATACACGTCATGCCTGTTCCTCGAACTGGTGTAACAGAAATACTGTGCTTGCTCTAAGCGATTATACAAAAAGAATCTTGCCCCATTTTGAACTTTGAGTCAAAGGACATAAATATTTTGAAAGGAGCTGTTGGCTTACAAATGTGACTCCAGCTGAGACTTTAAACATCAAAGAGACATGTTGATGGAAATCAGTAAGAATTTATAAAGCCATATGACTTGGAACATGTCAGACAGAGATGAAAAAGAGACTTAAGTCCTGTGATCCTTACTTTCCCATAGTAGGTTGCCTTTTTCTGGGGATGCTCAATTGCTATTAAGGACAAAATAGTACCCTAAATGTTCTTTTTAATTTTCAATTCTGTATAATATCAAATTATGCTCAGAGAGAGATGAATCATTGACAATATTTTTGTTTTTATGTAAGATTTAGGAAAGACCATTTATCCTTTTTCAGTCATCAACAGAATTTCCCAGGTCCTACAGCTATTAGGCATCAGACAAACCCTTATTGGGACAGCAGAGTCAGGTAAAATAAATCAGAATAAGACACCTGCAAGTGAAGGAGCATACTTCATCAGAGGTGTTAGTGAAAGCTTAGTACATTCTTCCTCTTGTTGAAGATTGAGTAGGGCAAAGAAGGTGGTGTGCAAGGAGCAGTTTCATGAGGAGACACCATTCAACCTTTCACTGGATGCTAGTAGCAGCAACTACTGTGTGCCCTTTCTGGGAAAAGGACTTTCCAGAGTGTCTTTATCTTAACTTTTTTATGTGCTTGTAGAGGATTTGAGAGATTTTTTTTTTTTATTTAGAGTGGAAAATCTTGATTCCCCCCAATTTCTACCCCATGTTTGTTCTCCACTTTGTATAATTATATGTTACCTCTTACTGTCAAAAAAAGCAAGTGTAGAAAGCCACCTCATTATATTCTGATACCATCTGTTGGTGCCTGTATGAAGGAAAAGGCAGCAGAAAATTAAACTCCTCTTTTTCATCACATACAGCTCATTCCACCTGTAATTAAGCTTGACAGTGAGTGGTTCCATAACTCACTTGTAGGCTTCTAAGGTCAATTATTCTTCACAGAGCTTGTACTCCTTTTTCTAGGAAAGGATTGCATCCTTTTATCTTTCACTTTAAAAATGGCCAGACCTGGGCCTTTACTGGGCATGGCTTATGTCTGCAATGCAGCCATTCCAGTGGTGCCTGTCAGCCTTCCCAAAACATAGAAATGCATCATGCTAGGAAACCTATGGTGAGGCTCAATCTGATTTCTTCACTGAGGAAATCTGTGTAAGCAACCAGGCTTGTGAACATGCCCACGTGCCATCTGAGTTTCACAGTAAGATTTTCTGAGCTGTTCTTTTTAACTCCCTCTTATTCGTTCAAAAGTAAAGGTAACAGTATGTACAGTTTTCTTCACAGGTTTCAATCTGAATTTTCAAAAATGGGCATATAAGCAGAGTGTCATTCAAAAACTAAAGGGATTTTTAGGTTAAAGAGCCCCAAAATTCTAACTATTGTCATTTCAGGGAGAAAAATAAGAAAACACTTAAGATTATTCTTGCCATTAATTTTTTCTTGGAAGCCTCAAAACTTGGTTTAATAATCTACTGGATTCATAGGTTCTGGGCAATTTATATGCCTAAACTTGTAAGGAAAGGAACATATATGTAAATTCCTATTCAAGAAAACATAACTTGTGTTCCACTTAGGACCCAAATGTTTTGAAAAGGACAGGTTTCAGCTTCTTGACAGATTTTCTCCCAGCTGTCAGAAAGAGCTCCTAGTTTAGGTCAGATGGGTACATAGTCCAAATGTACACCTCAGGTTGGCAACCTCCTTTATCAGTTCTGAAGGTAGTGTGAAAACTGTCACCCTACTTTTCTTAACCTTTCTTTACTTTTTGGAAACCTACAGTAATGGATCACTACAAGGTAACCATTTCAATCACCCAATGAATTGAGAATTAGAGGGAAAAATGTTATAGCATACATATTCCTATCTAAGAAGGATGAAACCTTAGCCATACTGAGTCAATGGCCTAACATTCCCTGTTAATAAAGAGTCCATTGTCAAAAATCCTTGCCTTGAATTAATTAGACTTCAGAAAGAGTTGTATAGTCTGGTTCTGATATCAACCATGGTTACTGATGAGTACATAAATTTGCCTCATATTCTTCATGAAGATATGTGCTGATTATGGTATGAATGAGGCTGAGAAGGATTTTTCAGTGTGCTTCGCCTTCTGACCAGGGCTAAAAGCTGAACACTGGAAAAAAGTCTAAAAGGCAGATCTACTATAAGAGGTCTTCTGCCTCTGTTTAAAATTTTATTTGTAGTATTTCCCCTTTAAGTTCTTTTCTGTATTTAGATTTTGCTCCACCATGCCAACAGCTATATATTGGACAAGGATACAGAATCAGAATGTGAGCATAGCACGCCCATGCAAGCACTCGACAGGATTTGCACTAGATGATGTTTCTGTGCAACATGCATAGCACGATCTTGTACAAATGGCTGTTTCTGGGTCTTGTTTATTATTGGGGGGAGCACCATAGCCATCATGGTCAGGTGATAAATGTTCACTTTATAGTTACTGGTTTGTCCTTCTCTCACCTTGTAGTAAAGCTTCATTGTTATGATCATGGAAACAAAACAAGTTTGTTATGGGAGATGGTGTTATAATTTTTGAGGCTGTTTTTTTTTTTTTTTTTCTGGTGTCTGACAAATTCTGTATCCAAAAGAGTTGCAGGACTGGAAGAGTTAGTCAGCAAAGCTTTGAAATAGTACTATGTAAGCATTGATAAAAAGGAAGGCAGGAAAATCATGAATCTGCTGCACTCTCTGACATCTGAGAAGCTTCACGCAATCTGCTTCCTTCCAATATTATTTACGTTCCTTTAAAAAGAATTCTTTTTCTTGCATTAATTGTAGCCTTTGGCAGTCATTTAATTTTCTTCAGTCTTCATTACCTTAAGTGAAAACGGCAGAAAGAGTATTTGTTAGTGTCTCCTCCTCCTTCTCTGTTCTAACATTTTGGTTATCCATTTTCTTCTGGGAACTGAAGGATGTAGAGATTACTAATTTTCCATCTGGGAGTGTGTTCTCGACCTGACACTTTTCACTCTAAACATTCTTCTTCCTGTGCCTTGTGTTTTGTTTACTATATTACACTTTTCCTCTTTCAGCTAATTTTTGCAGTTTGTTAAACATACCTACTGGCACTTCTAGGATTCTGCGTTTTATTTTTACAGGTGGAAAGTTTATCTTCTGGGAGTAACATTCTTGTTCAAAGTAATTTCCCCTTCCTCTCTCTTTTTTGCCTTCCCTCACATTATTTTTTTTTGATTGGAGAATTGATTTTTAAGGCTACATGTGAGCTCTCCCCCTTTTCTGTCCCCTCCCTTGACATTTACACAGATCTGAAACAGCATTTTGGCTATAACTCAAGCAATTCCCTGTGATTTCCTTCCTGTCTCTATTTCTTGCTTTTGTTTTGTACAAGAAAGCCTTCTGTTGATGTGTGTACAAACACCTCTCTTTCTGTAGTCTTTGCAAATACCCATTCCCATTTCTTTAACTGAGGTCTGCTGTAGTACATGCCTACTGATGAGTTCCAACTCATTTTCATCCAACACCTTTATTATTTTCTTATATTTCTGTACCCTTGGGTATAGATGTTTTAGAATAAAATCCCATTGTGCCATTTTTCAGGCGGGATTCTGCTCAGTTTTTATCTAGTTCTCCCACTATAGCAGTCCATGTGAATACCTCTTCTAAAGCAAATTGCTGCTGAGTGTAGGTTATAATGCTAGCATCAGGTGTCCTAGTTGTAATTTCAAAACTGGGACCATGCTGTGTTCCAAACTCTTTTGTTTAAGGAAACAATTTTACCTTACTTGTTCTTTCCTATGTATGCTGAACCACCTAGCCATGGTAATTGGGATTCCCTCTATAGCATATACTTGTCAGTTCCCTTATTTTTCATTTGGGTTTTCTCTGTTTATATATGAGTACAATGCAAACGTCTAGTGCTTCATTTTATTGTGGGGTTGAAAAAAGGGAAAAGAGAATATAACCATGTTGCTCTGAATTAGAATAAAATCCTGCCCATCTATACCCAGTAGGAAATACTTCCCCAGTTCCATATTTCCAATCCTTTTGTTAACTCCTTCATTTGTGCATTTTTCCATCTTTATAGTATTTTTCCCTCCGTATAGTATTTTTCCCTCCCATTCCCCAGTTCTTAACTTTAACAGATGGCTTTTTTCTCCCTTTGTGTCTGTCCCCTTTCACCTCAGTGACCTGTATCAACTCCATTTCCCTTAATTTTATATCTCCTCTATTCAAAATTAATGTATTTCATCTTCCGGTCTGGCTCCATCCTCACAATGATAACGCCTGCCTAATGCCCCTTTTTTAAAAGGGCACCAGGTAGCCTCAAGCCTAGCCAAGGAACCTGTATGATGCAGGTCTGCGAGTGGAACCTGCTACCTTTTGTCCCACATCAGCACGGCACAGCGAATATACTGGTTGAATTTTAATGGTGTTAAAAAATTAAACATGTTATCTTAGGATGTATCTGAGGACCCAGCTAGTGGTCAGTGACTGATGAAATAGGGGTTTTACACGAAATTTGATTCTACTCTTCTCTCTCAGGTCTTCATGCTGAAGGCAGTTCACCAAAAATCTGGAACCCAAAAAAACCCCTTCATTTCCAGGCAACAGAGAATGAGTTCTTATGCAAGGTAAGCTCTAGATGACAGATTTTCCTTCTGCATCTAAAGTTAGCTCCTGAAAGTAGCTGCCTCTGCAGAGTAGCTCTCTGCTGCACATTATTTTCTAACTATGGTGTTTTTACACAACATTAAGTAAGGCTGTCAAATGAGGAATTTTTATAGGGGGAAGTACATATAATAGCTGTTTACTTTTGTTTTAAATAATAGTACAGAACTGCCTCTACAGTGCATGTACATTTCCAAATACCAGTTTATAAGCTGTGTTGAAGTGTCATTGTCACTCAGTTATTCACTGCTCATTAAATCCAAAACATGCTTACACACGCATGAGCATGCTTCCAGTGCTTCCAAATAGATCCATGGGACTTATTTATGGATCAAGGTTAAGATGCAGTGTCATAGGCTGAAAATGTAGGTCTTTGAAGGTACAGCAATGACTTATGAATTCTTATGAATCCATGGGAATGTAGGTACTGCAAAGAATTCAAGTTTCACTCTTGCAACAAAAAAAATCCTTTTGTGTTTAGTGTTGTTTGTTTCCTTGTAATAACCCCATGCCAAGTATCTTGTAAAAATACCCCAAAATACTGTTTCGGATTCTTTTGGGGTGTGTGTCTGAATGCTTCATTGGTTCTTCAAAGTTGAAAGTTTAATTAAGGTTAATTAAGGTTTGATTCAATCCCTCTTAAGTGACATTGAAAGACATACACTTAGACCTCTTGTCCATTATAATGAAAAAGTGACTATAGCCATTAACAAATAGTAACACCTTTAAATCCTCCTATATTTAAGCTACATCAATAGTTCACTTACTCCTAGTATTTTCAGTATCTCCCAGCTAATAATGTGATTACTGAAAATTTATTATCCAGTCAGAGCAAGTTAACAAGTATCTAGGATAAACACTTGACTTTTCCTGAGTGTCATTGCAACTTCTTGGAGTTTCAAATCATAAAATGTGATACTAAACTGTTATCATAAATGTAACTACTGGTAGTGCATTGATCACAGTTGTAATAAGAGTGGAAGGACTAATGGAGAAGGGATCAGGAAGTCATTCTTGGATTGCTGCAGTTGACTATCTGTTTAGTTGTGATCTTTCTCTCCTCAGCATTTTTACATAAATATAAGGAAAAGAAAAAAGATGACTGCTTTATAAATACATTGGGAATAGTTGAGAGAAATGTTCAGTTTTGTGGGTGAAACAAGTTTTTATTAATCTTACTTTTTCATTTTAAGAAATGTCAGGCGTTTCATTAAGAAGCATTTTTAATAATAAAAAAAGACAAGTGTCTCTACTGAGACTAGTCTGACATGAATTTAAAGGCAAAATATTGCCAAAAACTTTGCTTCTAACCACCAACGTCTTGTTCAGCCTTTTTCTTGGATCTCTGCATCCCAAGCATGTGACCTTTGTAGCTGAACATGAATGTGCAGCTACATTTTCTTTGAACAATTTATTTGACTTCAGGCTACAGTGCTCAAAAGCCAGGAGCTGCTGAGAAAGGTTGCGACTAAAAGGGAAACAGCCTGTCCATCAACTCTGTGTAGCTGGGAACACTGATTTCAAATTCAGAGGTCCTGTGTATACACAAACATTCCACAGTTGAAGGCGTGGAAAATGCATGAAATGATGTAGCTAACTTTGTGCAAGTTTGTTCAGTGTTCTCTGCTGTGTTCAGCTGAGCCCGGGTAGAGACTTTGACTTTCGGGCTAGCATTGAATCTGTTTGTACCACATTAAGTTATCCGAATACTCAGTGGAAAGTATCAGGGCTCACTTGTTGTACTGAGAATAAATCTCTGCGTTCTTTTACGTTGCAGTAGTTTGTTTGGAGTTAAATAGCAATATTGTTACTGAATTTTAAGAGAAATTATGTGCTCTGTGATACAATGGAGTTACATTGGAGATCTGCCTTCTTTTCTCATATCAAGAATTTTCATGTGACTTTGCTTATGTTTAGTGTTACACTGTATGGACATAAACACAATGTTCCGATTTAATCTAAACAATCAGGGCCTTCATTTATGAAGAACTGTGAGAAAGTCGAGCAAGAGAAGTTCAAGGGAAAGTGCATAAAACCAGCCCTGGAATCTCCCAGCATATCTAAACTTGTCAGTAATTAAATTCAGAAACTGTTGGAATCCTTTAGAAGTTGAGTACTTGGGGGAATATTTAATTTTTCTCCTTTAGTGGATTGATTACTATAGTATTTCTGTTACATGTGAAGAAATCAGCCCCTATGTAAATTAGTCAAACCGCTCCAGGGCTTCTTCGGAAAGAAACCTTCTGTCTTGTTAATAAGTGGTTTAGCAGAGAGACAGACTATTGGAGGGCATAATGTTTAGGTTTTTGGCATTGTAAATGGGAAGTCATGTATCTGAATTTCTCCTTGCAGGGAGATGACAAGTTAAGCTTAGTTGCTAAATACCTTTCACAGTTATACATATGAGAGGTTGAGCCTATTTTTTTTCCTTTCAACTCAGGAGGTAGGATGAAGGGGGAAGCCAAAATATCACCTAGTAACATGACAGAAATTTGCTGATGCAGGTTAGCTCACATCTAAATGTAGCTGGAAAGAAAGCTGTGTTCCTCATCTGGGTTATCAGCAGCAGCTTTTCCTGAGCCCAGACATGTCTCAGTTCTGATTTGCAATAATGCCTGAAGGAGAGCAAGGTCCACTGATACAAAGCTTAGTTTTTCTTTTTGTGGAATCTATCATAATTACATACATACATTCATTTCAGAAAGCTTTACCTGAAATGTTATTTTGATTTTGATAGAATTAAAGTGAAATTTATTCTAATGTAACCTACCAGATATTAAAATTAAGCCTATCCTGAACTTTGTCTTTTTCTCCAATTCTCTTCCAAGTAGTCACCCTCTTCTTTCTTAAATACAAAAGTGAAGTGGAAACTGTTCATGTCCTGTTTTTAGTTTTAACTTTTAATTTTTATAATATATGTAGACCTGACTTCACAGAATTAATATTTTAATTTGGCTGTGAAGGAAAAATCTGCTAGAACTCTAGACTCATTGACTCAATGCTAACAACATATTTTACCGAGGCAGAAAAGGAGTCTAACTGTTTCAGGCACTGAAATCAATAGATCATCAGCAAAACTTACATTAACTTCAGCAGAACAGTAGTGACCTCTTACATTAGAAGTATCATTACATTCTGTATAAAGCAATATTCATTATGCAAGGTAACAGACAATTAAGTAAATAAGCAAAATATGTGGGGAAAGTAAGAAAGGTGAAGTATCTGATCAGGAGTGAAGTACATGTACATGTAACTGGTATCCTGCATAAAAGCTGTAGCTCTTTTTGAAGAGTGAGAATTCTAGTTTTAAGAGGAGGGGTTTTGGGAGGCAGTAACAGAAGTCTTCTGCTGTTTTCATCATTGAACTGTATTGATTCCGAACTGTAAAACTTTAAGAGATAAAAAGAAAAGTCCTTCCAGTAGTAATTGTTGCCAATTCTTAGAGGTTTATTGCTAATTTTTCAATATTTAATGTTCTACTTTTAAAGCCTCAGTTCCTGGAATCAGCTGACTAAATGAGTTATGATTCCCACGTTAAAACTAAAACGAAAAATTCTAATCTTCATGACTATGGAAAGCATCAAAAATATGAATTCCACAGGTTTACAAACCAGAATGAAGGATCAAACATTTTGAAACCTGTAGTACTTTAAAATTTAATGCAATGTATTATTTAGGGGAATATCTACTGCAATGAACCAAACAGTAAAGAAAATGTCGATTGAGGGCTTTTTCTTTTTTATCCTTTACCTCTTTTTTCTTGGCTTTCAATGTTCTTTTACACTTGTGTTCAGAGCCAGACCTTTGAAATTTTGCTATCCTACTATAGCAGTTTGAGTTATTTTTCACAGTGCTTCTTACAGAGACGGGAATGGGGAACATTGTTCTAAAAGCCCAGTGAAGAAGAGAACAGCCCGTATTTAACCTTCTTTTCCACTTTTCCTGTATACTAACTTTGGGCAGAAGGCTCCTGTGATAGAGGGTTTTATATATTTTAGCTGCCAATTCCAAAAGGAAATGCTGTATTATGCAATCAGTAGAATTTCACAGTAGAAATCTCTATATAAATGAAACTCTTCTGAATTATGACAGTGTGCAAGGAGATACTTTTAAAGACAAAAGATGCTGTTGTAGGCAACCTGGCTGTTCAGATTCCTCGTGTTTTATTGATATGTTCTTCCAATCCAGGGTGGATATTAGCAGGAGAAACCAATCAAGCTTCTGCACTGCTGCTCTGTGTCAAGGTACAGTATGGGCCATGGAGTGTGGGCAGGGCATGGCAGGTGCCTGACGGTGCCCAGCCAGGCTAGGTGCCCACAGGCTGGCAGAGCTGTGCCATTCATGGCTGAGTGCAACCCCACCACACCCCAACAAGTGAAGCAGAGCAGGGTTGGGGCTGAGGACAAGGAACAGGTGGGGGCCAGTGATCACCAGGTGAAGTCACAGTGACCAGACAGGTCCTGGGGTGCACTGTATGGGTCAGGGGTCCTGATCAATGGGGTAGGTGGTGCCAGGTGTGGGCATGGCTATAACACAACTAAACCAAGCTCAGGCAGAGGCCAACGGGGACAGTCACAGCTAAAAACAGGTCCCAGTGGAAGGAGGGGCAGTGTCTGCTGAGGCTTCTTATAGTTTTCTTCACAGCAGTTTTCAAAGTCAACAGCTGAGCTCCCTCTAAGCTGGCCCTGAACCCAGGCAGCCAAATTCCCAGGAGCAAGGGGATGCGCTTTAAGCCCTGACGCTGTCTGTTTGCATGATGCCATAAAAGCAGAGGCAAGATCAAACAGAATACTGGTAGCAGGTCAGACCAAAGTTGCCTCTTGCTCAGTTTGCTGTAGCCAGTAATAGATGTCTACTGCAAAGAATATAAAGACAGGACAAGCATATAGGGCTACTTCTCCAGGGACTTGTCTGATCTCCCCCCGATCTCATACAAAATTATAGTACCCCCAGAGTTCATTCATTTTTTCAATTTATTTTATCATAAATCCTGATTTCTAATTGCCTTGCCTCAGTCCTAGAATATTATATATAAAAATATCTCTACTCTCCTGCTGCTCACCAAAGACATTTTTTGACTGGTGCTGGTCTCTGGAGAGACCTTTCAGACAAATCTGTGTATTAACAATTTCCAGTTTGGCTGAGAGGTGGGGAAAGGAGATTCTTACTTCTTGAATATGCTGGAAAAGACATGAGTTAGAGACAGTTTCTGGACAGATGGTAGTTCTTGAGCTTGCATGAACTTGACTAATATTCTCTTCAAACCAGGTAAACTTTTGGACCACAGGTTTATCTGTCAAAGAGTTCCACTAGTTAACAACACCTAAGTTCACCTCCCTTTTGCAGCCTGCTCTTTCAAGGCTTTTCAATGACATTTAGTTCAATTAAATTAAAAGAGAAGATGAATGGTTGATCTCTATGTGCCTTCTTCCTCTGCCTTTGGTTTTAGAGACCCTTATCTTAATTCCCCAGGATTCCCCTTAAGCCAGATGAGAGTCTTACTCCACTTGGTCATCAGCTTTATTGAAGCTGTTTCACACATCTAATTGTCCTTTTCATGCCTTTATTCCAGCTCTGCTGTGTCTTTTTTAAAATGGGGAGAAAGAACTACATAGCTTGATATGTAGGGAAGCCTGATTCCTTATGGTAGCGTGAGGACATTTTCTGTTTTGTTCTCAATTTCATTGCTAATAATCATTAACACTTCATCTATTGCAGCCCCATGGTCTTTGTCCCAAGTGCTAGTGGTCAGCTCAGTGTCCATGATTTTATATATGAAGTTAGGATTGTTTTTCCCTTCGAGTATTTCTTTACATTAATCTCTACTGAACTTCATCTGCCTTTTCATTGTACGGTGTGCAAAGAACCTCTGCAATTTTTCACCACCATTCTCTCGTGTTCCTACTCAGTATCTGTTTGTATCATTGGCAGACATTCTCAACTCGCTGCTCATGTTCAGGTTCATCATCATTGTATTGAGCAGAACATGGTCCCACATCAGATTTTTCTTGATCTTGTTCTGTTCTGTTTTCACCCTGCTTTCTGTTTTCTAAATTTTAACCAAGTATTCACCAGGCAATGCCATGAATAATTAGTTTCCTGAAAAGGTACTGGAGGGTACTTTTAAAAAAAAAAAAAAACACCTTTGGAAAACCAGGCAATTTATATCAGCTGAATATACTTGTTGACCCTGTGAAGAACTCCCACACGTTACCAGGCAGGAACATGTAAAAACTCTTGGTTCCTGGTATTTTTTTCCCAAATATATAATCTTTATCCACATGTCCCCAGTTCAGTTTTTATTATAGTTTCTATTAATTTTCCCAGCACAGATATGGACAGAGTTAGAAGCCTATAGTTCCCTATGGAAAGGCTAATAAAAGAGAGATTTGGAGTAAATATCAGCTTAATCCTGGTCATTTCTTACTAGTTATTTTGTTGGTTTGTTCCACTGTTCTTCTGTGTTCTTCTGCTGTCCCTTACTTAAGACATATTCTCTGAGGAGCTTACAAAGATGTCGGTCTCTCCATTTGTTTCCACAATCAGCCATTCTTTTGCTTCTGTTTGAGATTCATGTGGGTTCAAATCTTGTCAACTGGTGAAAACTGTCTACTTTATAATTAGGTCATGGAAAAAGTCTTTGAAATTTCTCATCCAGATTGTGGCCTGACACTAAATCACACAGTGGCTAATGTTGCAATACAAATTTCTGCTCAATAGTCTAAATTTTGTGATTAACCTTTTATGCATTCTATACAAAACATAAAGCTTACGGTTGCACTTTATACAGTCAGATAAAATGAGAGCAGAATGATTTTACTTGCAGCAGCCATGCTGGAAGGCAATACATTTTGTTTAATAATAAGCTTATCATGCCTGATGCCTAATTACATCATAAAAAGAGACAGTAATATTTTGCAGCTATGTCAATAATGGTTATTCACACAAATGTACAGATGAGGATGTTGTAGAATTGTTGTTCAGAAAGGCAGCATTCTGCCTCTAAAAGGCACTGGGTGAAACATGAATGACTGGTGGGGGAAAAAGGATAATAAAAATGTTCATTTCCTTACTGTTGTTTGCACTAAATCAGTGAGTGGCATTCAATCTGAAACTTCAAAGACATTATTATTTCTCCCCCTGGCTACCTCAGATCCTCCAGTGGTTAAAAAAAAAAATCTTTTAACAGTATCCACCTCAGAATGGAAGTGAAACTAGCTTGTGCCCAAGTGTGCTGCTGAAGCATCACAATATGCTGCTCAGGCTCTGTAGTCCATGGCTACCAAAGATACCCAGTTTGTGAAGCATCGCATGGATGTTGTTGTCTGTACAAGAAGCAGTGACAGTCATTTCTGGCTTCATTTGTGCACAGCAGGAGGAATTTTCAGTTTGCTGATTTCTTTGTTATGGCATAACACAGTAGTAGTGACAGACATACTGAGCTGGGGAGTCCCGATTGCAGGCATTCATTTCCCACTTTTTGTCCTCATTTTTATGGTTTGATATCTTTTATAAAAGCCAAAGGTATTTCATCTTTTAATATATTTGGAATATAATAAGTCTGTGCTCAAAGTTTTTGTTTTCTACCCTTTTTATGACCTGGACTTAACTTACAAAAAAATAAAACTCTATTGAGAGGGATGGAGAACAAAAGCTTAAGGGATAAAAATAATAGCAATCACACTGTTAGACTGGGTAGATTTTGGTGTGATTCTTCTGGCCACCTTGGGTTCATTAGTAGCAAGTGTGTCCTGTTAACAGTTGCAAAATTTGCCTGGTTAGTTAGCTCTGAGGGGAGGCTGATGTCACTTTTTAAAACAGATGTAACAGCTGCAGCAGTCATGCTTGGCTCCTCACATTCCTTGTCATCATACCCATGTCCAACCTGGTGGGCTGGCAGGGCTACTTAGCTGTGGTTCTCATTAGGGCTAGCATGCAACTGGCAAAGAGGAATGGAAAACAATTGACTTTCTCATTTGCTTGCTTGCTTTTTATCCCCTCCACACACTGTTCTCCCCTATTTTCTCCCTCAGACACTGACATTTTCTTGCTGTTTCTAGTCTTCATTGAGCTCTTGTATCATTCTTGAGATTATCAAATGGTTCGTTGCATTCAGTCTTAATTATGCAAATACAGAAATTCATGAAAATGGTGCTTGTAGGACTTGCCTGCAAAAAGGTGTCTGTGAGTTTTGTACTACTAGCTGACAACTTGGGTTGTGAAATACATCATATCCCATTAGTAATTCATTGAATTTCGTAGAATTATAGGTTGGTTCGGGTTGGAAAGGACCTTAAAGATCCTTGAGTTCCACCCCCCACCTGCAATAGGCAGGGACACCTCCCACTAGACCAGGCTGGAGGTGTATTTGCAATTGTATTATCTTGTAATTTGCAAAGTATTATCTTATCTTGTAAGTATTATTTGTATTGCATATAAAGCCATATTTGCAAAATACAACTAACCTGAAAGTAAGAAAATTGAAGAACAAAGTCTCTGTTCAGTCCAGACTTGATCCCTGCACATGTACAATATACCATAAATTTGAATTAATAATCACTTAATATTTCCCCCCTCTGATTTCTGCCTCAGTGCACTAGATGGTGAGGAAATGACCATTTTTTTTTCTCCTTTATCACTAGCCTTCAGTGTTCAATGCCCTTTGTTTGCTGTACAATCAGAGCCAAGCCTGTTCTGAGTAAATAATTAATAATTTCTGCGTGGGCTCTTCTGCTGATAATAACATTTCTGGCTACTTCACAAATATCATTTAAGTTACTGTCCCACGACCTTTGGGAGGTTGAGGTATATGACTACATTTTATGGATAGACAATTAAGCCACAGAATGCTTAAAATTATATGTGTGTACATATATCCAGAAAATCTGGGTGACTGCTTTGAATGCCGTTAGAGTTTGTCAGAAAGGTCCACGTCGGTTGCAGAGGCAGTTCACTGGGGGTCTGAGGGAACCGCAATGATTCCCTAGTATCCTGCAGAATGGGCTTTATGGACCATGACATGCCAAAAGGCTGTGCAAATGCTTGCTAAATGCCCTCTGCATCCTCAACCCCACCAGCGTCAAGGGCTGGGTACACAGAAGTGCCCTGAATGCAAAAACTTAAATTGCTTTATGGCATGGCATTGGTCTCCATACTAAATATATGCCCAAGGCCTTTCAGAACTTTGAACAGTGTGAGCTAAGGTGCAGGGCTATTTGAGTGGTGGAATAGGGAGTCAGAGAAAGCAATCAACAACAACAACAAAAAACAAGGGAAAATGAAAAAAAAAAAAAAAGAAAAGCAGACATGCAGATGGCCAGGCACAGCCAGGCACTTGGAGTAGTCCCCTGAGAGAGGTCCTTTCAGCGGAGAGATTGTTGGCTGGAAGGTTTGGAGCTGTGAGCAGGGAGACGATCTCTAGCTGTTTGATTTTTCTGGTGTTGAAGGAAGCAGGATATTGCACATTCCTGTGCCATATCTGGCCTGCATCAAAGACACCTGATCCCCACCCACACATCCTCCTTTTGAAGGGGCAGTTTTCAGACTCTTGGTTTTATTTTACCTGGTTTGAGAAAAATGCTTGGGTTTGAAGGACTGACGTATTCAGCCACGTTCCTGCTGACCTCAGATGTGCACAGGGGATACTCAGCACCCCTCCAGATTGGATTTTGATGGCCTCAACTAGCGTACAAAACAGTTATTTTATGCAGTTGCCTGATGGTGCTTTCTAGACTTTTTATTTTTTTATTTTTTTTTTTTTTTTCCAAAATTCACTCTTAGGGAATCGTCCTTACCTGGCAATGCTGGATCCTCTAGAGACACAGCACAGATCTTTTCCCACTCATGATAACAGAAACAGACTGTTTCCTATTGGCTTGAACAGACACTAAAGATGGGAGAACTACACAATTTGCAGTTACTGGGGTGCAGCACTGGTCACTAATTGCTCAGCAGAAGACTCTGCTCTGGTGGTGCCCAGCTCTGCCTCATTTCTCCCAGCTTCCTCATTCACCAGCCTGAGCCCTTTTGCTCCTTCTCTGCTCTGTCTCTGCTTTCATTCAGGAAGATGAGGGGTGCATCCATGTTAATGTTTTAGTTTGGATCAGAAAGCACTTTTCAAGTTACTATCCCATGCATCTCTTCTTATCACGGTTTCTTTCCAATGCAGGTATGTTTGGAGTATACAGACTAGATTCCTTCTGGAGGACATTAAACTGGCAGATGTGCTCTAAGCACCTACTGCACCAGTGTGCATTCAGTCAACAGGACCAGGCCCAAGATAATCTGAAGAATTATTTCCTTCTCATCCAGTAGTCCTTCCTTTCCTGTTGTGCCACACTATTTGCCAACTCCTTGTCCTGTTCTCCCTATTACAGTATATATTGTAGTTCCTGTCTTCTGACCTTACCAGCTTTGTGCCTTCCCTCAAAATTAGAAGGCCTAGACTTTCAACATTGTGCTCATATTGATTAGAAAACACAGTCCATTAATTCAGTATTAATATATCAGTGAAACTTGCATGCTGTGAAATTAGTGCTACTGGAAGTAGCACTAGGGTCTGAAATAGGTAGTAGTAGTTCTACAAATACAGTAGCCCTGTAGTAGTCCTACTGACCTAGGACTAGGGTTTGGGCTATTGTTAATTGCATCTCCAAGCTGAATACATAAAATAAGAACTGTTGTGTTCTCAGTAAAAAGGGTTTTCTAGCAACAAAAGCATGGAAATCTGACTATAAATATATATATTGTTTTGACTTTGATAAGTAGGACCTGCCATTTCTCATGCAAGGATTTTCTAAATTGTGAAGGAAGCCTTTAGAGGGACAGCTGGTTGGTCAGTCTGGGGCAGGAAGTCTATGACATTTTTGCTTATACAATTAATTAAAAAACTACACTACTCTTCTTTACCTTGTTCTAACACACTTGGATTCCATACCTTTCACTTCCTTTCTTTGCATTCTTTTGCCCGTGAAGGTTGACTATATTATTTCCCATTCTATCTTTCTCTCTGTCCCTGGAAAGTAGCCTACTGTTACGCTCTCCTTGGATACCACTTATGTTCAGTTTGTTTGATTATGGGATTCTTTTGAACTTTAATTTGGAACAGAGCTTGCACATCATCCTTGAAGCTTTGTCAAGCAGGTAATCTGGCTTCTCATTCCCTGATGGTTAGGCAGTTTTACCTTTTAAAACCTCACCAACACTGGCAGTCCTGGGAATCTTTTGTATAGCAGACAAATACAAATTCTGAAAGACACAACCAGGCACTTATTTGATCTAATGTGTGCTCTATATAAGGTAGGTGTACTCAATATAATATATTTTTTAGTAAGAGTTATTTCTTAGCAGAAAACACCTGTAGTTTATTTACTGGTAGGGTTTCAAAATGGCAATTGTTTCATTGCAGAAACTGAGTGTTTGCGTCAGATTGAGAAACTGAACCTCTTTCTCTGAAAAAGTATTTTCCAATGTTTATTTCTAGAGATTAACTACTTCTCTTTTGTTTTAAGAGGAGAGATGCCATGTTTTAGAAGGGCCAAAGTGAGAAAGTGAGATTCCTATAATCTTATCTTTAGGTTCTTGGCTTATTTTGGGTTTTAGGGTTTGATTTATCCATAAAATAAACCAGAATTTGTTTTATAGACTCAGGCTTACACCACTGTGGTTAAGGGGCCAAGTTTCTTATTCTGATTTAGACTTTCAAGGTTAATTAAAAAGATGTGGAGACGTTAATTTTAAAATGTGACACATTAGTAAAGATATGATTTCCGTTTCATGGAATGTTGTATTCAGTGCTAGCAAATTTGTATTAACGTCTATATTCTAAACCAGGCTTCTTTTATCTAGTCTTGTGAAACCTGAGGGTTTCAGGTTGCTTTTGATCAAGGATGTAGACAAAATCGAGCGAGGCGTGCCTTTACAATGCCTTTTTTAACAAGAGTGAAAATTCAACTTGAGAGCCTCAAAGCAGATTCTTAAGACTAGATGTTATAAGTATAATCCAAGGGCCTACATTTATGTGGATTCTGTCCCATTCAATAATGCAATGTACTCTCATACAGTCTAAATAGTCCCAACAAAATCAGTAAAATCACCTGACATTTTTATTCCTTCCTATATTCCATTCCCTATGCTCGTGTGTATCTCAGCTATATTTGATTAAATTTTTAGCACCAAACAATGCTGAAGAGAACTTTCTTCTGCTTCGATTAAGAAAGTGAAGAAGAAAAGTTCAATGAGAATTTAAATGACCTCTATCTTCCATCCATAGCTATGGTTATTCACTGATTTGAAATTTGTGTGTTTTTGTGGTGAAAGAGAAAATTAGAGTAGAGAGATTAATGTTAATAATAATATGGTCCAGATCCAAATAGTTTGACTTATTCATAGTATCTCTGTCTATTGATGGCAGTATCATGAATGACAACTCACAATTTTTTCATTTAATTTGCTCAATTCTTTCAGTTTTCAGACTGTAATTATTTTTTTTTCTACTGCTCACCCCTGCATTGAATAAAAAAAGGTTTCGTAATTGGGTATAAATTTGCTTACATCAGAGGCAATAAACTAAGAAAATGTCTTAAAATGCTTATTTTCTTGGTTTCCTCAGACTAGATGTTCTTTAACTTTGATTATTTGATTTCTTCTTAAGCTACAGCAGCATTTTCCTTGTTCAATATGATCTGAAGTTAAAGCAGTGTAAGATATTGATCTGTTTTGTGGGCAGGATTCTTCATTTCAATGCAGCTTTAGGGAATTAAATATGGATTTGAAAGAGATGTCCAGCTGCTCATACCATTTGGCAGAAGCTGTCTGAACTGTGAAAGTGGAGGATAAATGCAGACATTTTGAGCTGTTCTAACCTCTACTAGACTAGACATCTCCATCCATTATGAATCCCTTGGGCCAGATCCTCACTGAGGTAAATTGGCACTATTTCCTTAGGCTCATTGCTTCCGTGCTGACTTACACCAGCTGGGTCTTACATTATTTTCTCATTAAGTGGACAAAAGTAACCAAAGCATGTCTGCAGGCCTCAGAATTGAAATGCATTTCTGTAAGTACTGCCTTGCTTTAGTGGCAACGCTAATGCAATGGAGGCCCTCCTGATACCCTCTGTAGACATGCTCACAGGGGAGAGAGTGAATTAGGGTAGTATATCCACAGCTGTCAATTGTTCTCCATTTGAACTAGAGGGGACTAGCTGTGCTGAATGAAGTGGAGGAACGATGAACCGTACTGGCTGATCCTGGACCTGCTATATAGCAGCACCAGTGCCCACACTGTTCTGCTACACACTCTTTCCTGTTAATATCATGGCTCCCTCACAGCTAGATCCAGATTTTTCACAGGACGGCTCCTCTTTTCCCACCTACCCACTGCATTAGCTGTGGAAAGGTTTCTGCAAGAGGGAATGAGGAATGGTGCTTTCTAAGATGTCATGTGAAGTATTACTGTGCCTCTTTGTCGTCTTCTCCAAAACCTGCAGAAGCCAGAAGCACTGAGCAGAGACAGTAGTATAGATATGGTCTGTGGGGTTCAGCTTGTATGACTTGGATAAAATTTTCTCTGGAAGGGAGGAAGGGACATTTTTTAATACCTGTGACATGCTATCTCATCTGAGGTGGCAATAAGGCAAGTGAAACATAGGGTTTTTTTCATAAAGGATCTGCCTAATCCTTAAATACTAATAAGTTCCTAGACACAGTCCTAATACCACCCAGACAGGCTGTCAACTGGATGCAACCTATCTGGAAGAGCTAGAAAGGCTATTGTCTCTGCAAAATCTAAAATAAGCTCATTGTCTTCACAGGCCTTGCTCCTTCTGTGTCCTGTATGTGCTACTTGTAAGAGGAACATAGTCTAAAGTATGTTAGAGCCTTGGCACCACCTCCAGCTAGGAAATCTTGCTGTTTCTGAGCCAGCAAACCTGGCAAAAGAGTGGAATCAAATTGTACGAGGTTGCTAATATATGTTGCATTTAGCATGGGTAATGACTGCATACTTGAGATTCTACAAAAAAAAAAAAAAAAGAAAAGGAATGTTTCACAAGTGGCACAAAGGCCTAGGAGTTTAAAAGATTTTCATTGCCAGGGGAAAAAAAAACCCACCACAGCGTTTAGAAATGCTGCTTGATTTTATTGGCTGGTCGTTCAAAACACTACCAGCGTGATATGTTTTTTATTTACTGAGTAGCCATTTTGAACTTGTCTCTGCTGACTGTATCGGGCTTGGTTTCAAATCTCTCTTAATCCTGCAATGAACCTTTAATAAAGCTGGATTGACTTTAAATCAGTACTTAGAAACATTAATTAAAATAAAACAGGAGGAACCAAAAGATCAAATGATCCATTGTGGTGGTGGTGGTGGTGTTTAAATCAAAGCTCTCTTCTCCACCCCTCTCCAGAAAAAAGCAAGCCTTTGAAGACTGCAGCTGTATGACTTCCAACATGTTTTTTAAGCTGGCCTTAGGTTTTAATTATTTTTGCTGGTTTTGGTTAGCATTTCCTATATTTTGGAAGAACAGTTGGTGACACTTCTTTTTACCCTTCCCTTCAGAAAAGCAGAGGATAAAACAGGCACGATTGCCATGAATAGTGTGACAGGGTACAGCAAGCCCACTCAGCCAAGTCTGTTCTGTGTTCAAGAGAGAGCACAGTCTCCTGCAAAGGCTGGAAATGGCCCTGGAAAGTTCTCTGTTTCCTGAGCCAAGTTGTAATAGCTAGCATATCCAGTGCTACAGCTCTGGCATTTTTATTTTATTTTATTTTTTTTATTTCCAAGTGACCCTCCAGCAGTCTCTTTGTTGCTTCTTCCACTACCAGCTAGCAGTGTGCTCCTGCAGACAATGCAGCCTCTATAGTAACAGCACTGCCCTCCCTGTTGTTCTGCTCTGCTGTGCTTTCAGCCTGCAGAAAAATTCACTGCTAGCAGAAGGAAACGCGACTCGAAGCGAAATGTTAGCCTCTCTGAGGGCCGATATTAATTACATGGTATGGTTACACTTCAGGAGCTAGTTCAGGGACACCTGATCCTTGCTATCAAGCCTGCTATTTCATAAGTGAATGATCTCATCAGTTGTTCTCAAAGCAATTGATCTTTATTTTTTGTGTTGTTTATCAATTCCTGCACTCCCTTGATATGTGTCAGATTTCTGCAGCGGTTTTCCTGTACTATTTTTTAAAAAAAGGCAATTAAGTAGGTGAGAAACCTATGATCTGTGTGAGAGGGAAGCCTAATAATCAGTAGGTAAAGCTTTGCCTCAAGTGTCTTTCATCTGCTGGAATTGGAGACTTCAAAATACTTGTTAGTATTACTTAAAGAGAAGCAGAGGAAGAGGGGTTGTGTGATTTCCTCCAGCCTTGGCTAGGTAGGAAGTCATGGATCTGTCTTCCAAGGATGTCTCCCAGCAAAGTAATGTAAAGCAGATATGAAATGTGTGACTTCAGACACAGGTAAGAGGGTCCTCTGAGGAGGATGATGAAAGTTGTTTAACTTATTTGCGTTGCCTCTACGCTGTGTAGCCTTGAAGGGGTTCACTCACCATCCATCTCCCTCCTCCCCAAGGTCCAAAGGTCCAGCCTTCAGGAAACCTACAATGACAAACTCTCAAGGCCTCTAGTGATTTCTCAGTGTTACCACAATATCAGATACCACTGCAGCTAGAAGGAATCACTTTGAAATGAGTACTGTTGTGAACTAGGCATGGATGTGGCCTGTCTTGGACCACATGGAAAGTAACACTGCTTTTAGCCAGTCCTGCAGTCCAAAGTAACTGCTAGAGGAACTGTCAACTGGATCTGTCTGGGATGGTTATTTTACACCAGGGAGAAACTGGGAGGGCGGGGAGTAGGAGGTGAGAAATGCTTTAATATCAAGTCAGACACTGCTGTCACTGGAATTAATAGGAGTTTTGTTGTTCATTTCTAGAAAAGTGGATATTCTGCTTTTGTCATTTATTATATTTTGAGTCTGGGGCTTTCTGGGTAGAAGGAAAGGAAGAAAGGTTAGGCAGACAAGAAAATACACAACTACCCATTTTTGTTGTGCAAGTACAATGCTTTTTCCACTGCACTGCTTTTCACTGGGCTGAGTAGGAGGGGCAGAGTTGTCAAAAATAATTACGGAAAAAAGGAAGCATAAAGCTCAAAAAAAAAATGTTGAGAGCAGCTGCAAGCTTAAAAATGTGAGTTCAAAGTGAATTACTTCTTACATAGTGATGTGTTAGCTTCTCTAGTGGGCAAACTGCTCTTCTTGATACAGTCACACAGCATTAGTCATATAAACTCTCGCTAGGCACCAATCTGTTGGGTCTCCTGTTACAGCAGTTAATTGCTTTTTGAGCTAACAAATACAAATATAGTTACTTAGTTAATGTCTCTCTCTCTGCCCCCTCTAACCCATTTGAAGTCTCATCAGCATTATGAAAACTTCCTGAAAATATTTCTGACTTTAAGTCTTAGGACTCAAAAAGAGGTGATAAGAGGACAGGAGTGTAGTGGGAGAGGGGAAGAATGATGCAAAAGGGGATTAACCCCTTCCCATCACCACTTTCTCAGTAGATCAGTGTAAGAAAATTGACTTGAAAGATTTTTGCAGATTTATTCCTATGGGAGATGTGATTCAACGCCTCATTTCAGTTTGCTGTGTGGCATGGTTTTAACTTATTTAGAAGACATTTTTTAAATGTGCTGCCACAATCCCAGAGTCTGTGACAACAAAGTTATATGTGAACTGAGGAAGAAAAAAACAAATAAAAATACATTCTTTTAATAAAAAAGCAAAAATCACCTTTCTTTTTATTTTTATTTATTTATTTTTTATCCTCTGTACTGGAAATAAGTGAATACATTGATTTCAGCAAATTAGACATAAATCCCCTCTTTATTATTATAGGAAGGTAGGTTGTGAATGATGGGCAAAGAATGTGTGGGAACGGAAAGTTACTTCAAGAGCAAAGGTAACTTTTTTTTTTAAAAAAAAGAAAGTAAAGGAAAAAAGTTATAAGAACAAAAATATCAAACTAAGTACAGCATATAGAGAGATTTCTGTGAGACCTTGCAGTTTAATTTGTGAGGGGTTTGTTTGAAATGTATGCTTTTACCTTTCTTGAGAACTGCTTGCTTTGGTGCTGAAATGACTGAAAGTAAAACTTGGTCGAAACCAAGTAACTGTAAAAATAATCTGTTTGACACAGTATTTTACATCCTATTTTTAGTAATTCTTACTTCATATTTGTAAGTAAAATCCCAGTGAGAGGTTGGACTGCCATTGCCCTTGCCAGTGCAGTTACTCAATGTGTTGTCACGTGTATTTTTGTTCCTGCAAAACCTTGCTACCTAAGGATGTGCCAATATTGTAGTCACTGTGGTTAATAAAGGCCTTTCCAAGATAAATTTAAAGCTATCTAACTCAAGTACTGCCCTCAGTGTATTCATAATGCTCAACACAGGTTACGAATCGTACCTGAGAATGTAAGTAAATGTTTGAGCTATTTAGTACCCTTTGAGATTTATGGTGTGGCTACTTCCCTGCTTGCAGCCTCTGATCCAAGTACTTTGAAGCTGTCTCTAAAATGTTTTTCTGGACAGCAGGGACTGGGGTGTAAACATTTTCTGAATAAGAACTCACAGTCTCAGTTGCTCAAAACTGCCTCTAGGCTCAACAGTAGATGGTTCAACCACCCATGCTGGTTTATTCCTGGTTTTCTTTAAAACGTGGGCAAGTTACAAGGTCTTAATGAAATGGCTGAATCCAGAGGACTAACTCATTCTTTGTGACTTTGCCTGTCCCCAGCAGGTCTATTAATTAGGAACAAATTGCACTACTGAACAGTTGTCTTTGGCTGATCCTTAGCACATGGGGCACCAGTGTGGGCCGTGGGTATCTAGGTACTGTTGGAGCACTTCATAATGAACTATAATGGCACTGGTCACGGTAAAGGCTGTTGCTTCTGCACACTGAACACAGGGTTTCTTAACAACTGGAATGAGTGATGGTTGGAAACTCACTATCGTAAGAACCATTATCACTGAAAACATGGCCAAGAAAGCAGAGGAGTCTGCTTGGTTTAGTCTGATCTAAACCTGAGCAGGTGTGAGGCTGGAGCTTTGGACATCCAGTGCTAGCTTTTATGTTCACTTCCTCTTTATCCATGAACAAGTCATTTTTTTAGAAGTCTGTATAGTTTGCTTCTAAAGAGGTTTCCTAATTTGAATAATTTGGAATAGGAAATGAAGGACCTCAGAATGTTTTAGGATATGAATTATAACATTTATAAAGCACTTTGAAGAACAAAATGCACCTTAGAAATACTGCACGATGAATTTCTTCTAGGCTTAAATACTGACCATGTAAGTAAACAGAGACTTTTATCCACTCACAATTGTTTTCAATGTCATCATTGCATTAATCCAGTCTCTTATTTTCAATAAGAATTGAAGCAATCTGTTTTTCATTTATTTGCCCTGCTATTACTGTCATCTTTACCATCAAAAGACATTCACTGGAGATTATTTATGGAAGACTTCGTGATTTGATAAGCAAAGAAATCTTTACAAACATTAAACCCCAGCTTTCCACAGATCTATGAAAAGGAAGTAGACCAAACCAAAATGTGATTTATACTCTCAGCATAACTTAGTAAACTGTTTGTATCATTGGGTTGATAGAAAGAACGGTTTTGCTATTTTTGCTTTTGTTCCAAGTGCTACTTGAAAAATTAATGTTATTTTAGAAACCAGGTTAGTTTAATATATGCTATGAAGCTTAAATGGAAACAATTTTGATGTAACATGGGCAAATGACTACCATCATGACTTTCAGAACCTACCAAAATCTGACATCCAGTAGAGCAGCTCAAGTCATTAGCAAGCTGAGCTAACATTTTTCCATACCTTCACCCACCCACTCACCTAGGGGCATAGTTAATGTGTCTTCTCAGTGAGAACACAGCATGAACAGGGAAAGAAGATAAATAGATTAAAGCTGGTCTGCTTATCAGAGTTACTCAAGTGGGTGTATCTTTTGGGTTAGCCCTGTGATATAAATACTTAAAGGTGTCACGGCATTTTTCTCCCATGTCTTTGAAAACCTCCATGTCCAAAATACTTATTGCTGACCAAGCCTGCAAGAGCCAGAGATGCTGTATGGAAAGCTCTGAAAGTAGAAAGTTGGGGTGCAATAGGCAGGAGGGAATGCAGAACTCTGCCCAGAAAGATAAGCACAAATATCTTAGTTTTACATTAAGATCCATCTCTGAAAATTTTTAAATCAGTCTGATCTGTGTACTGTACAAACCCAGTAGAGTAGGTTTGAAAGAAAAAAAAAAAAAAAGAAAAAAAGAAAAAGAGGAAGAGAAAAGG
>KZ505886.1:246095-260584 GCA_002844005.1 Limosa lapponica baueri
TCTTGAATCGGGCCTGAGAATGTCAGTATATTTGATTTTAAATTTGACTACAAGCCATCTCAAAGCAAAACTGCCAAATGTTGTCTGGCCATGTGTGGGTGAAACCCGACAAATAGCTAATCTGTGGCAGCTACAATGAACCCAAAATATAAAGCTTAAAAGTATTTTTCATTTTTTCTTCAGACCTTGTAGCAAGCCTGACCTGTTTTCTGCATTTGTACTTTACTCTGCCTTATGCCTGGTCTTCTTGTGACTGTTTCTACTGTCTCAAGCTCTCATAACTCTCAAAAATTTGGTTTATCTGAAACTCCCTGACAAAATGCTCCTGTCACCTTTTCTGTAACCTTCAAGAATGTTTGCGTTGTCCTGTAAAACAAAATGCAGCAATGATGATAGTGATTTTTGTTTTTTGTTTTGTTTGTTTGTTGTAAGAAACATTTTTCAAATACATGGCACCAAGATAGCATGGTAGCCTCTAAACTGTAAAACTGCAGCCTCAGAAGCACTTGATGGCACAGAGATCCAGCTGTCTTAAATACATGTGCATTTTTGTACATCTTGAAGCATTTGGTGCAAGTGAACAAGCTGTCAGAAATATGCATTAGAAATGTGTAGCTTTAGTTAAAATCCTTGCCTTCTAATTCTGGTCTCATTTATTTAACAAGAATCTCTTTCTTCCCAGCTGCTGTGAATGCTGTTACTTACCAGGCTGTGATGCTCCAGAATGTGAATATCCATCAATTACGCAGCATTACTCTGACCCCGGATGAGCACACTGTGGCTGATGAAAGCAAGGAGAGAAGAATTCGGGCCAGTGTATCTCCATTCATGGGCATTACTCTTTGTTTGCATGAAGCAAGTGAGATGGGACTATAATTCTGTGCTGGGTTAGTGTCCACGGAAGAGAAGGTCAGGCCTCTTTCTGTGCCTTTTTTTTCCCCTTTTTGTGGGAAATCAAGAGCCCACTCCTGCTGTCTACATTTATTTACTAATCTCCGTTTTTTTAAGGTCTTTTCAGAATTGTCAAAGACCTCTCCACTGTAATCCACAGTCTATCACATTAATATGTAAGTCCAAAGAAGCCAGGGTTTTGATTACCCACGAAGCCCATTGTTTACAAAAAAACAACCCTCAAATCCCCAAACTTGTGGCTTTTTACTTTATATAATTTTTTTGCCTTTGTTTTTATTTTTTTTTCCTAGTAGATGGCTACATGAGATCACATGGAAGCAAGGGACATGTGAACCAGTTAACCCAAGGCAAATAGAACTGTCCTGATTTTTGAAAAGCAGCAAAGCCATCATGTGACTTGAGTACAGCTTGGAGCTGTCCCAAAGCACCCTTGGATGAGTCAGGGCTATGTTTTTTGCATGATCAAATGTCTGTCTTTCAGCATGCAGCTTGCTTCTTTCTCAGGCTTTCAAATATACAGTCTGCTCCTTTCTCAGGAGCTGCTATGGTCCCTTTGTTCTGGCCCAAGTGTATACCTGCATCATGGCCTCTTTGATCACATAGCCACAGCCTCACTTAAGAGGCCCTGTGACTGCCCTGGCAGGACTTCTGCAGCTTTTAACCAAAAAGATTGAAACCAGTACAGCAGCATCCAGAAAGGGCACAACTGATGTATTTTACAGTCTTTTTGTTAGCAGTCTCTTGATCAACATTATTTTGTTATTTTTTTTCTCAAAGCACTTGAAAGCTTTAGACTCTCCCTACTCATGCAGTGAGCTGCAAGGTCCATCACAGCAGGCCTGTAAGAGGAAGAGGACTATCACCTTTCAGTGGGAAAGCTGCAGCAAAGAAAATAAAAATATGTGCCCAAAGTCGTGTTCAGCAGAACCTGAATATTAACCATGGTATTATTCTTTCTTTTAGTATAATCTCTGCATTTTCTTGTGCTGAGCAGGAGCTTGTGAACTTTCCAGGTAACCTAGGGAATTTTCCAGGCTATTGCTGGTAAGTGCCTGGAGTAGGTCTGGAAGCAGTAGCAGATCATACCAGGCACCATTTTGTAGCAATAGCTCGGTCCTCTGAACTTTGAAAAATAATGGTGTTTTTATGGGTTCTGCTTGCAAAGAAAACCTCAGAAACTTGAATCACAGGAGACCGAGCAAAGAGCTTGCAGCAGTAGTTCGGAGAGGTGGGAATGATCCATTCATTTCAGCAAGATAACTCAGCTGGCTAGTAATGGTAATTTGAATGTCAGACTTGTTAGCAGTTTCATTCCTAATGAAAGACCTGGCTTTACAGATAGCTTTACTGGATAACTTTCCTGATAAAACCCCACTAATGGAATCACAGTTATACTAGCAAAAAAGTGCTAGGGCTAGCACAATTTATAATGGTTCAATGTGTGAAATGAGCTACACTGACAAAAGCACTTTTGGACAATATAACTGCTTCTATGGTATCCAGCAGATCTGTGGCAATGGATTAAAACTAGACAGTTGAAGGGGTTATTGCCCACAACTTCAATTAAGGTCTATTTTGCTGCCTAACAGCATCTGTTAGGAAGATGCAGAGGGACACCTGGGTCATCTAATTTTAATTTGTTGTCACAGGTATCTCAGAACACCAAGCCAGGACTTTAGGTAGCACAAGAATGATTTTTACAAACCAGATGTGCACCTTTGGATTTAACCAGTATAATCCAGCTAAAATTACTTACACAGTTTTATGTATGTAAGGAGGTGTCCACAAGCTTGCATAATACACTGGCATATGGTCATGTAAGTGGCATACTTGCTTGATGTCAGAAGTGGTACTACTTTTTCCTGATAAAGAAGGAGCTAAGTCAAGAAAACCAGCAGAGCTACTGAATAAATTCAAGCAGCATTCAGTGGCTCTATCAACACAGTTGTAATTTGAACATTTGTGTAGTACATTGCATATAGCATCTCAAACAAGCATATTACGTGGCCCCTGCCTGTACTGTATATTGAAGGACTTGCATCTACATTGCCACTTAAATCCCACTCAGATATTCTGACTTTTTACCTAACATTGGCTAGGTATGCCTGAAACTTTGAGTTAATATACAGAGGGGAAACTGAGGAGCAAAGCTGTCTATCAAGGATTTCTTGCATTTCATGGTTTGGTGAAAACAGTGTGAAAACTAGCATTTCTGAATTTGACTTTTCAGGGTGAATGTTTGGATTTGCACGTCCATACTGCTAAAAAAAAATCTACCTTGACATGATCTGTACTGAGTTTGCCCTCCAAGCTGCTTTCCAAAGAAAGCAGATTTTCTGTCTTCTCTTAGGGAAAGTCCTTTGACATGTGACTGTATTTTATGGCTGAAGTTTAAAGATTTTAACCCTGTTCCCAGTGTGCCTTTTTGTGTGTATTTTATGTACTAACCTGAGTCTGTTTTTCCTCCTCTCTATCACCACTAATTGAAAATCTAAATAACCTCTCCTTTCATCCTACTAACAGTTCCACCCTGCAAGTCTAGAGGTAATGCATGAATACATTATCCTTAGGCTGAAACTAAAGGGCCTCAGTACAGCTCAGCCTCTTTCCAAGCTTCTGCCAGTGTGGCTCCAGGGGGACCACTTAGAAACGAGGGCCAACACCCTCCAATAATGAACTGTATTGTCAGTCTGAGTAAACCACTAAAGCTGTATCACCAGGATGTCATCCTGTTTCTACACAGAGGTGTAAACGTTAGTCCTGGGTATACAAGTTATCTCAGGCAGAACTTCTACCATGAAGAGAAGAACTCACATATTGCTCTTTGTTATTCACCTTTGGGAGTGCATCTGTAACCTCTTTTCTTTAACAGTAAAATAGTAGTTTTCCCTAAGTTGGCTTCCAATCTTACCTATCATCAGAGCAGCATGGGCACAAAAGGAAACGGTGTGGTTTATCTGCTAATGCATAGGGCTGGGATTTGAGAGCTATAGATTCCCGTGTTGGTTTTGTCACCGGCTTGGTAGGTGAAATGACGGTATAATAGTAAATGGAACTCTTTGTGCTTGTTGTATGAGGAAGGGGAAATACTACAAATAGTCCTACATTTTCTAAAACTTGTCTTTGGATGTTGATTATATGTGTTGCAGAGTGTTAAGCTGTTAGCTTTTGTCAAAAATGATAATAGAAAATAAATTTCTTGCTCAAGTAGACATTGAATTTAAATATAATTTTGTGTGCAAAAAGCATGATTTTAAGGCCAAACACTGTTTTTTGTAAACGTTTCACCCAACATTGAAATTTTATTTAATATTCTTTTGTAGAGCAGCAGTCATGCATGAATTACGAAATACCTTTCTGAAACTGAAAATACAAGGCTGTAGTGTGCAAATGTTTGAAGTGCACAAGTTCCATTAGGAATTTTATTTAGTGGAGTGAAATCCTAACTGTGTTTAATCAGCAGGGCTTTTGCCATTTGTTCCAGTAGACTATTAAATTTTGAACTGAGCATAGTTTACCAGATTGGGTGCAACCTTTTCAGCTTCTTTGTGGTTTTAGAATTATGGCCAGGCAGAGCTAGAGTCGATGGAGCACAGCTTTTAACTATGCATTTGAAAATGCTTTGTTAATTCCACTAGCAGTTGCTGTGCATGAATTAGTGTTTATTCCCATTTTAGGGGTAAGAAAATGGAATAAAACTCCCCAGTTGTCCAAGATTGCAAAGAGTCACAAAATCGAGGGACAAAACTCTGACCAGTCACAAACTCTGGCTATCACAGATCTTCTTGACTCAAGAACTGAAAGGAGGGATTCATGCCTTTTAGTGTCAGAGAGGCTGGAAGCTGCCTGTAACCCTCAGAAGATGTGAATGGCACGTTGGAACATGGTGCACATTTCTTTCTAGTGCCGATTCTCTAGTTTGCATCATCTCTTTTCATTCTGTCTCAGCTCTATATGTTGTTTCTTTGATGCTCATGCTACTTGTTTCAGAGCCGCAATATGGATTTAGAGAGCACTGAAAATCTACAGCAACTTGTTTGGCAGCAGGCGTAAGTGATGGATTTGAAAAGTGGAAAGGTTAGATAACTATAATGGTGCACATGTATAAATAAAACCTATGAGCAATAGAGGGTTGTTTGTCCTCTGCCCTTGGAAGTGGGATGGAGGTGGCTGCAAATCAAAACAATAAAAATTAAAGGTTAAACTGTACAGAAAATACGTTGTTTCAAATCCACTTTTAGCAGAAAGACCAAAAAGCTTTTTTTTTGTCGATTAGACTTTTTTTTTTTCCTTTAAGCTCTTCTGAAGTATCCATTTACACTCCAGCCTTCTAATGCATAATGCACAAGTCTCAGAAGGTCACAGCTGGGTGGGGAGACTGTGTTTTCCTTTGTTACTTTAAGAGAGTTTGTAACTCCTGCTATATCTGACTCTTGTAGGAAGAGCAGCTATTTAGAAAGCCTCCAGAGCCAAGGCTTTGAAGCTCAAAGCAGGGCTGAGGGCTCCCAGTTTTCAGAATAGAATGATGTCTTCACAACTGCCATCTCTGGGTTTTTTATTGGTATGTTGTATGAGGCTGGCTGAAACAGCTTTTGAAAAGCAGAGTCTTAAACAAAGCTTCTTCAGTTAGGATCTATTGTCTGCAAGGCTCATCAGTATTAAAACACTTTTTGTTCATCGGTCTGTAACAAAATCTCCTGCTCATGGTACTGGCTGTGGCTTTATGAAGTGGTGCCGGAACTACAATTCCTGTAAAGAAAGATAGCTCAAACCCTGAGTGTAGCACTGGGAGGCTTATGATGGAAATATGCTCCTTAGAGTAAGTTTACATTTTTCTCCCCTTAGCAAATCATAGGTTTCTGAGCCAAAAAGGGAGGAGGAAGAATTGCAAACCTATAACTCAGGGTAAATTAAAGCAGATCCATATGGTTAATCTGTCAGCTATTGCTTTCCCCTCCCATCTGGTCATAATCAATACCAGGCATAATGTAAATAACCCACAGCGTATTTTGTGTGTATGCATGTGTGTGTGTGTGCATGTGTGTGTTCTGTACTTCTGTTCCATTTTGAAACCACATCTGTACTTTATTAGGGAGTTGCTTGGACAGGGTTGTTACCAGCACTCCAAACTCACAGCATCGCTTTGCTCCACAATGGTAAATATTTGATGCATTTGATTGTGTGCATGCAGAATAAAAGGCTCTGCCAGAAATGCAGTTGAATCACTCAAGCCTGTAGAGGCCATCACATGCAGGGAAACAAGCCTGTGCGCGCGCACACACACACACACACACAAACAGGATCACCCTCTGTCTCTCATTCAGTCATGGGATTTAATGTTTATTATCATGGGGAACACTCTTATCCTTTTTAATCCTGCCTAGATGACTCCAGTATTTCAGTTGAATAACCTGACTGAGAAAATGTAATCCAATAGTACTTCGTTTTAGGGAGCTGTTAAATGGGATGTAGCAGACCAGCTCTGCTTTAGCTATTAACTTTTTCCTGTTCGTCATGCTGATCACCTTTTCCTTCTTCAATAGCTGTCCTTGTTCTTTATATGCTCTTGCTGCAGTGACAGCAAGAATCATGTTGTGATGGACCTCAGAGTCTTCTGGTTTACATGACAATTAATTTAAGTAATACCTTTGGAACATAGGTGTGCAGCAACAGGGATCATGGTGCATTTAACTTTAAAGGTTTTATCAGCTTAACAGAGGACTACTAGAAAATGTAGAGAAGGTGTAATATTCCTTTTGAATCTCTGTCATGGAATTGTTGCAGACATTTGAGTTACTCCATGATTGCATCCATAAATAAAAAGTTTTTGAAGGTAGCATACTAGGAATAGCTGAGCTGTGTGGTGATGAATTTATAGTGAGCTAAGCAACTTCTCTGAGAGAGAACTGAGAACTAAATTAAAATAACCTTTACTTCTCTCCTCCCCTCCCACCTGCATGTCATACTCCAGGGAAAGAACCATTCTTTTGTTTGACAATAGCGCACACAGTATGTCAGGTATTTGCTTGACAGAGAATAAAGAAAAGTGTGTTGCTGTAAGGCAATTGAATACAGGTTGCAAAACATGATAGATTTGAAGGTCAATGGATCCAGCATTCAATCTAGCAAACAATCTATCCAGCTTGATTTGTCTGTCAATATTTAGAGCTAGTCAATATTTGAGGGAACATTTATACTTGAATGTTTTTATATGCTTAAATGCTTATGCTTTATATTTAAAAATGTTGTTTAACTAAATTAGTTTCACTCGCAGAACACAAAATGTTTGCCAGTAAATCATATATTCCGATTTTGTGCTGAACTGTTAATTCACTTCATGGAATCACGGAATTGTCAGAGTTGGAAGGGACCTCTAGAGATCATCTAGTCCAACTCCCCTGCTAAAGCAGGATTGCCTAGAGAACGTTACTTCATACCCAGTATGAACACTCTACTATGAGCTAAGATGCATCCAAATTTATGCCATTTTAATACAAAAGTCAGAAAAAGGTAAATACAATTTTCCCTTAAAAAATAAATCATTTACTCTATTTTGTGAAAGAGCAAAGGATGCAAAAAACAAAAAAACCCTGAAAATTTAGGACCTAAATGAAAACACTTTTAACATCCACATCACAGAAATTCACCAACAATTATCAATTGTTAGTGAGGTTGCGAATTACCTTTATGTACTATCCAAGTAAAACCTATTGCACCCTATGGCTTGGTTATAGATGGGTAAACAGGCGAGCCTTGACTGCTTTCATCTTTCTAATCCAGAGGAGAAAAAAATCTGCTTATGGGGATTACATTTATCAAGTGATGAGAACAATAAGCTTTTTCTCCCCATGTTTTTTGTTTAAACAAAGAGCAGAACATATACTGACAAAAATCGCCTCCTCAAAACCCCAACAACAAAAAACCAGAACCATAGACTATCCTATTTAGCTCTTTTCAGGCACTGGCTGTGTGTAAAGGAAACATAAACATGACAAAGGTGGTGGGCAATAAGGCACCGTATGTTGTCTGATACTAAAAGTGATTGTCAGGAATAAGTGCCCTGGGTTTATGGTGAATGCTGTGGGTTGACATACCACAGTGAGTCCTGAGGTATACCTGGTAATGCGTACTGGTTGACACTGTTTTCTTCAGTGCAAAGAGGATGGCTAGGGTACAATAAAGCTGGAACAGGAGCTGTGCTCCATAACAGATACAGAAGAAAAAACAGTTGTTGTTGAGCTCTGAGCATGTACGTTAGTGTACACAGATTAAATACAGTATTGGAATTATTGATTTGTAATCTGAAATGGTGCAGGGATATGTTTCTTATCTGCTCTTACTTTGGTACGGTCAGCGACTAGAGTGATAATGGATCTCAATTTTTGTATAAAAGGCTAATTTCTTAAAATAAACAATGAAATGGTGCCGCTCTTCCCCCGCTGCTTCTAGGACACAGAGAGAAAATACCACATTGAGTGTCTTGTTATGCTAGTTCTTTTTCTGAAAGCATTTATCCTATTACTGGAAAGAAATCTCAGTCAATAATTCATGGAAAATACACCCGTAGTTCACATTCTAACCTTCCATTTTGGTAACAGATCTCCCTCCAATTCTCACAGGGCCAGGATGAAATGCTTTATCTGGTGCACAGGATAGAAACCTTCTGCCACAGCAAAAAGGAACTTCAGTATGTGCTCCAGTATGGTCTGTTATTTAGTTGTAGATCAGAATAGCATATAAGGCTTTATATTAAACAAATAATATTGTGTGTTGTTTAGGTTTTTTTTTTTTGAAAGTAAAATTTAATGAATGACCAGGTAGTTTCTTTGTGTAATTTGTTGTCTACTGAAATGTATTTCAAGTCCTGCTTCTTTGAACGTGGTGGGAAGAATCACAATAGCCTGCAATACATGCCGATGTAGACAGAGTCAGCAAACCTTTTGCATGTCTGATTTATTGAGAGTTAATGCACAATTATATGCCTTATTGATCTGTCATAGCTTGAGAAAAGAATCTCAATTAACTACACCTGTTCATCCCAGAAAGTGGTACATCCTGGAATTTTAGATTTACTCCTGAGCTGCAGAAGATACAAAGCTTTGTTTTTGTGTTGTTGTTTGTTTTTTTTTTTTTTTTCCCTGGAGTGTGGTCTTGTTTGGAGGATGTCAGCCAGTGGTGTAGGGTGGTGTCTCCCTTTCTATTATAACATCCAGGTATGAGAGCTTTGGTAAAGTAGCACATGAAGCTTGTAGGCAAGGGTTTCTGTAATTTTAATGGTTATAAACTTTAAATCTGTACTCCCTTGAATGCCAGCTATTGTCAAACCCTCAGATGCAGGTTATGGTACCTTACATCAAGGACTTCTATGTCATTTCAAAGCTAGTAAACTTTTCTAAGTGTTGGCTGCTCAACACGATACACCGAAAGAAGTCTATTTGTTGCTCTTGCAGGTTTCTTGTAAACTAATGCTTTACCTCATGCATAAAGTACACTAAAAGCCTCAAAAAACCCAATCTGTCAGAGAATTCTTTTCCAGGTGGTTTTTATGTAACCCAATAGCTACTTGTTACTCAGTATCTAAAATAGTTACAAAATATTCAGTCACTCTTGTTTATAAAAGAAACAAAGCGATTGCAGAACCTAAAACCACTAACTTTAAGTGGGTCAATTCCTTTCTGATTTAAAGTGGTACTGCCATGTTGAGGTCAAAGGATTTCAGCAGTTTCTCTCAGCCCTGTAGCTATAAAATATGTATTTTGATGATTTAGCAAGATTAAGGGATCTTAGAAGTTTATGTCTATGGTGAAATAATTTTAAAAGACCAGAGGATTATTTTGTGATATCCTAATATTGCTGTTAGTCAGCAACGTGTAGTTTTATTGGCATAAAAATTGCAGGTGTTTCTCCCCTCACCCCAACCCCCCCTCCACCTCACCCCACTGCCCAGCAATATGCTCCAGATGTAGTGTTACTTTAAATTAATGGCAAGGCAAGAATTAATGTTAATTCCATTCTAACACACCTGTTCTGTCACATGATTAAAAAAATATATATAAAAAAAAATCCAACCTTTAAAACAGCCATGGAGAATTAACAATTCAAAGAGAAACACAACTGTGGTGTGAGATCCTCATGCTACCTGCATATTCTATAGTGACCTGAATAGTTACATATAAAGGATTGTCCGTAACTGTTAAAATGACATCATTTTTTTTTCTCCTGGGTTAGTATAATACAAGGCATGGAATGACTCCATTCTCTATTGGGCAGGGGCAGTGGGGTGTTAGGAAACATCACGCAACAACAGTCTGTGCTCCTGCAGTGGGAATGGGCCACTTAACCTGTGATATCTATCTATATCTATATGTAGTCTATCTATATGTGTGTATTTTTGACTTAATAACCCCACTACCTAATTCATTCATTCATTTATCTTAGATATTTATGAACTCTCTTTTCAATTAAAAAAGTTGGAGAGAACCATGAAGATTAAATTACCTCGTAAACTCAGGCAGCACTGAAGTGCCACCCTGGATAACCTCTGTGCTAAGGGGTTGAGACTGTGGAATTGTGATATTACTGGTGATATTATTCATATTTTTAGTGTGAAGAATTGTATCACTGCCAGTGCCAGTCCTACGACAGTGCAGGACCAAAAATGGATTCCCTGAGATCAGCTTGCTTTGTCATGCTGGAGTCACAGAACTTTTGGATAGGTGTTGGAGCAAAATAAAATTTCCAGAAGTGGAAACTTTCAAGTATGACTAGAATTTGCTCTTTATGCAGTGTCCTATCTCATTGTTGTCCTCTCCTTTGCTACCTAAGAATATTTAAGAACACATTAAATTTTCTAAAATACAATAGCGGAATAATAACTGGGAAATCTCTTAGGGCATGCAGCAGTCTGGGAAGTGCATGCATTTAGATAATATTAATTTTGCCCCAAAGGCAAATGGGTGTCCGTCTGCTCAAATCTTTCGTTACTTACCCTATGAAAGGCTCTACATGAATTTTCAGTAAATTCTTAATCTCCGTAGGAATAGTTACTACCCTGACTTTGCAAGCCAGTCTTGCCATCTAAAATTCCAATTATCACTGATTTTGTTATGAACCTGTTTGCTTATGCTTAGTTTCTGACACATCCCTATTCATGTTATATCTAGAGATAAACTTTAATTAGGTTTAGTCAGCTTGGAAATGAACTGTGAGTTCACTGGAGCACTGCCAACAGGCAGCATGATGTTGTCTTGTTTGATCTCTTTAGATGTCTGATGTATGTTGATTCATAAAGGCTGGAAGATCTAGTTGTACTCAGGTCAAGTCAACAGCAGCAACAAGAAATTGCATTTCATGTGTCATGGCTTCATATGAAGGATCCAGGGAACTGAAAACTCACCCATTTAGTAAACATGAGAAACAGGGCATTCAAAGGCTGTTGTCCATTGTCTCCAACACATCCAAAAGGAAAGAGGTTTCTTTGGCTTCCTAGAGACAACAGTGACATTAGCATTAACTTGAACCCCAGCTTATTGATAACAATAATTCCTATAGGGACTCTTAAGTAACTCTTTTCTGTCCTATGAAATGGTGATTTCTGAAGCATTAGCACATGTTTTGTTACTTCAGGTTGCCTTACACCCGTCCACTAGTTTGCTAATTGGCTTCTCCGAAATGTTTCATGATGGTTGGTTACAAGCTCATATGTATAAGGCACTTTTTTACTGTTCTTTATTTTAAGTGGTAGATTTTTTGTCCCCTAAATCTAAAGAAGTCTATGATCCCTTTTGTGAGTTGGATAGCTGTAGAGATGTTAAGCTTTTCGAAAGGTTCCCATCAGACAAATACCTGATGGTCATATTCAACTTGTTCAATACTTGCTAGTTATGTCTATGATCCAATGTCAGTTTCATATACAATAGTAAGAATGTGTGTTTGCATAGAAGATTTGTACTAGATTTCAGATAATTTAATTTTAAATAAAGCAGCCGGATGCTATTTATGAGAAGCTTGCAGATCTCACATCTTATGCTAGTTAGGTACCATGGTTCTCTGAGGGCAGAATGTAAGTGTAGTGCTTCATTGGAAACTTCAATTTCTATTGGAAAGGTCTAATTTAGCACTGCACTGCTTTGAAATCATTGCCTGCAATCAGTCAGATCTGTTGAACAGGGGTTGACAGATTGACAGGTGAATGGTCCTAAAAAACTTTGATGCTATTCTGTTATATGTTGTAAAAAAAAAGCAAAATTGAAGAATAAGGGGAAAAAAAGTCAGCAAAATTGTGAGTGAGAGATAAATCTGGCAAGGGTTATATCATGTGTTACTAAAGAGAGGAATGAGATGAGAGGATGTGGCCTGTTCTGCAGGAAAGAGGAAATAGAAGCCTCACCCAGAAATTTTGTCTACTGTTGGGCTCTGCAGGTGAGCAACCTATTGCTTTAAGTGGGCTGCTTGAAGCAGTTATTTCAGCCTTACCTCTTCAATGCGTTCATTTCGCCCCTCTCTGCCTTCATTATGCTGTCCTTTTCTGTTGCAGGATGCACCCTTACCTAATTGTCAGACTCATTGCTTATTAAGAAAAGAATAGACCCCATGCAAGAGCATCTAACTGGGTTAGCGTATAATGGTCAAGAGGTATAATGTAACAGTCATTCAGATGTCCTTCACCAACCCTCTCTTGATATGGTTGGTAAGGGGAGGGGAACCACTCTGTTAACTCATATTAGTTATCTTATTCATTGCATTCTAGGGTTTATGGATCCATATGTATCTCATTAACCTTTAACATTCTTTTGACACTGGCTTGTGATGATCTCCTCCTACCCGATCCTCCTCCTTCCCCAAGGAAGAGAAAAGGAAAAGGAAGATAACATTAAACACCATGTAGAACAAAGCAGACTAAACTGTCTCTGTCTTCTGCTACAGGCATCAACTCAGGAAAACTGCAAACCTTACAAAGAGAGCTTCAAAAGAAATGTAGTACATTCCAGATCTCTACCGCCAGTCAGTACAGCTACTCTAGAAGTTGCAGGCCAATTTGGTACAGCTATGTCACCAGTGTGGACACCACTGCAGGAAAGTGTATGAGTGTCCCAGTCAATTTCAACCTAGATGTCTCAAGGACTAGTATCTAATCATGCATGATAACCCAACTATTCCCTTTGTTTTCCAGTACACAAACCAAGCGGCGTTAGATTAAGCTACCAGGTAGAAAGATCAAACCCTATGAAAATGATGCAATGTTTTAGAAAACATACAATAAAGCTGTGGAAACCTGTGCTGTGGGATGATGTGCATGCTAAAACTGCACATAGGATCAAAATTTGGAAACCCATATTTCGTGGAAGAGAAGTCCATTGTGGGTTCTTACACATACAGGTAAAAACACTGACTCAAGAAGTTTCTAGTCTGAAAATTGATAGTGACCTGGTAAATATTTAGGGCATTGCTACATGCTTTCCCTGTCTCTTCACTCTTTTTCAGGCACCCACATTTGGCCACTCTTAGAAAAAGTGGAATAAGACAGCGTGCTGGATGGCAGTTTTGTACAGGTAGTATGAGCATAAGCTGGAAAAATCTGTCCTGTGCGGGAACTGTAGGCAAGGAGGCAGGGATCAGAGGCACTCCAGCTGCAGTGGGGCAAAACCTAGCATTTGTGGCAGTGGGGATTACAAGGTGCTAGAGACAACAGCATGGGTCAAAAAGAGAAGTGGGGGCCATAATGCACAGCCATGGGCTGTCAGTCTCAAAAAAAAAGCCCTAAACAAGGCCAGGGAACTCAAAGTCTCAAGACAAACAGATGGGAAAGTAAACTCTGAAGGCTACTGCAATGATCTAGGACCTATCATGAAATAAAATGTCTGTCTGAAGTTATACTAGCATTTTATATGAAACTCACACTATATTGCTCAGTTGGGACCTGAAACATGTCACCTGACTGGTGGGACTTTAACTAGTGAAATTGCAGAGGAGGACTGAGAATGATTTATTGAAAAATGTTTTATTTTTAGAAATCCCTGCAACTGAAGCTACATGAATATTATATGCAGTATTACTCTCAAGAATAGGCAGCAAGAGAAACGACCGATGGTTTAGTGTGAAAGATTCTTGCTGCACTAATGTACTCACTCCCTGATGAGGTTGATGCTCTTGCTACTAACATGGTCACTTTTAAGGCCAGGCTGCTTTGCAGAAAAAGTAGTGTTTGCAGCCAGCATGTGTACTGTATTAGAAAGGGGATGGGATGCTTGCCTCAAGCACTTCTAAACAAGGATTTGAGTTAGACTGGGGATCTCATGACACTTGATATATGACTTTTTCCTCTTGTGTCATGGCCCCAGGGCACTGTTAGCCCTGAGTGTCCCTGCATAGACCCATTGGGAATCTTCCCCTCCACATGCCTCATGGCCCAGGACCCCATGTCAGCCCCCCAGGCCTGTCAGCCCCTGCCCCAGTGATGTTGCAGCAGGGCCGGTCTCAAGTTCCCCACAGCCCTACCTCATCATGGACCCCATCGAGCCAGGCCCACCCATGGGCCCACATCCCAGCCTGGCCTTGTCCCATCCCCAGGGAGGTGC